>QZCP01000712.1:41436-105937 GCA_003956705.1 Brevipalpus yothersi
GAGAGAGAGAGAGAGAGAGAGAGAGAGAGAGAGAGAGAGAGAGAGAGAGAGAGAGAGAGAGAGAGAAGAACAAACTTTTAATGACAAGCGGTACTCTCATTTCATTGATTTCTATTGAAAAAGTGCAAATACATTTGGATAACATTTAGAGGAGGAAGGTTGGAGAAGGAAAAAAAAGACTACTGAATCCCAAATGCTGACAGAAGAGTAAATATGAACTCGTCAAAAATGGATCAAGAGCAATGCAATTAACACATCTTTATATATGTGTGAATCACCGCTGCCTAAATAAGAATACCGAAATGGAATCTTGGACATGATTTCGATTTTCTCATAAGGTCAAAAGAGAATGGAGAACAAGTTTTTCTTATAGATCCATAATATTCGATCTCAGATAAGCTGCACGCAATGGAAGATGTATGATCGAATATATTCGCAAGAGAGAGAGAGACGAAATGAAAGTATTATCGCATGCGAATGGAATGATCGAAAATCAATTAGCTTACATTGTTGATAGTATTCCTCGAATGTTTTCACCCATCCTGTGTCTAAATGTGAGTGACAAATAACATGAACATTGATCATACCAGGTTTTATTTGCGGACATCTCTATAACAATAGAAAATTATTTACATTTAACTGGTGGATGTTATAACTGGCACCGTTCTGATTTTTCGACAGATTTGTTCGAACAAAAAATTTAATCGACGAGATATCGCAAAAAGATTTAGTAATGGTAGTAGTAGTAGTAGTTACCTCAGCCCCACAAGATGATGAGTCGGAGAAATGGGCAGCTGTGATTAAAAAAAGTTGGCCTATGACCATAGGAGTTATAAAAATAGAGAGAAAAACAGATTTCATGGTCTTTGGCCGTCAAAGCAGTTGGCGAGGAGATCAAACGATTAGAACACTTCTATACACAGAAAAATTTAGTTTACAAGACCTGAAAACGACGAGTGCAATAATTCACTCAACAAGTACATCCGACATAATCGAATTTTTACATTGAACAGAGTTGATTCATATAGAAACGTGTAAATTTCAATTTTCAATTTCCAGGTCATACACAGGTTTCAAATTTTCTTTCTCAAGATGGTATGCAGACTGTGAATTTACAAATGAACACTGACTCACTACAACACTTGAATCATTGAATCACCTACTGTACTACATCGCATTAACAGAGCCAACTTCAATGAGAAACTTCTACCTTACTCATTCTCCCGCTCTGCTTCTCTCTTTACGGTCTCTTTTTCTCTCCCTATCTTTCTCCCTATCTTTTTCCTTACGCCCCCTTGAGTCTTTTGAGTCCTGATTCTTTGATTTCTCATCTCTTTCTTTCTCTCGACTTTTCTCTCGACTTTTATCTTTCTTACGTTCTTTATCACGCGATGATTTTTCCTTTTCTCTAGATTTCACCTGATCACTCTGAGAATTTCTATCTTTACTCCTGTCTCGTTTATCTCTTGAAGTTTTCTCTTTTTTGCGCTCTTTTTCCCTCTTCTCCTTCTTCTCACGATCTCGCCCCCTATCCCGATCATCTCGCTTCGAGTCTCTATCTCTGTCTTTCTCTCGTCTTTTTCTGTCTAATCGATCACGATGGCTTGATGAACGATCACCATGATGTGAACTTTCCTTTTCATTTCTACTATTAAGTTGTTTTACGAATCGATCATATTCTTCGTCATCAGGAGAATTTGAATATCGCTTATCCCGGTATGGTTCTGAAAAGAGAAAGAAGAAAAAGAAATGAGTGATAATTTCGAGAAATTCGTGGAGAGAATGAAAAGATAACGGCTATCACAAAGAGAACTGAAACAGTTGCTCTTGATTTGCGGAAAGAATTTTTTCATTTTTTCTTTTCATTTTATCTTAGTACAGCCGTGTACTTTAGGACGAGACAGATAGTTCTAACTGATTAGATACTAACCACCACTCATTTAGAACTATATCTTATCAGTTCGAGCTATTTGTCTCATCCTAAAGTACACGGCTATAATTGTGCACGTAGATATGATGAAAATTTTCTCACCTTGACTTGAATCGTAACCTGAGATAAGACCTGGAGTAGAAACGGGAGGATATTGGGAAGCTTGTGGGCCCATAAATCCATAAGGACTAACGAAGCCTGGATGAGGACGCATTTGTGGATTGAACCCAAGAGGACCAGGCATGAAGAAGGGTCTCATCGGATGTCTTGAGAATCTAGGATTTGGTGGCATAGGAGGATTTGGGAACATTGGCCGAGGTGGTGGAGGTCCGAGCATAGCGAACCGATTGAACCCTACAGGTGTAGGCACATTCGGAACAATCGGTCTGATTGTGTTTTTTACGCTATATGGCTGTGGAGACAGAATAGGTGTCAACGCGCTAAAATTGGACAAGAAAAACGGTGAAAGTCTTACCTGTCTCTGGGATCTTGGAAAATAGAAATCAGATGGGTGCTGTTCAATAGAATACTCATTTTTAATATCATCTTGTTCAGACATTCCCTCAATGCCTGAATGAATGGCTTCTGAGGAGGAGGCTGAATCACTAGTCGGATTTTTAGGCTCCTGATTAGCTCCTACTGTATCATCACCAGTCTGATTGACTGGCGATATTCTTGCAGACTCCTTGTCGTCCGTTGATTTTGACATTTCAGTTTGTTCAGCTGACTCCATTGCTTGATCCGATGTAGAGGATTCCGGTGTGTCCTTAGATTCCTTGGGTGATGAGGTGTCCATTTTTTTAAATGAATCCTTCATTTCGATTTGATCGCCTGCCTCTGTAGGCTTGGTTAGTAGGTCAGTAGGTGATCCTGATTGACCTGGAGAGTCAACTCCTGATGGAAAAGCATCTAAAGTTTCAGGAACATATTCTTCGGAATTATTCAATGAAGTAGTCTCCATTGAAGATGGATCCACTGGCTGAGGAGCCTTATCATCAATATCGGGAATGCATGATTCATTATCAACTTCTTCATTTTTTATAATATTTTCTACATTTAAATCTACATCATGAGAATTTTCATCAGTTTCAGGATTAGATTTGGAGTCAACGCTTGCTTGTGAAGGCTGTGGTGTTGATTCACGATCAAGATATTTTTTAACAGCTTTGCGAAGTCTTAATACAGGTATGATATGTTCTATAGAAATACCTTCTTCTTGACATGAAGGACACTGAGGTGGATCTGAGTCTAGTAGCTCAAAACGTAGACATTCATCGCAAAAAGCTTCGACGCAACAAGGAGAAAAAACTGCATCGGTTAGAAGGTTATGGCAGAATGTACACTTGAGTTCGTCTGGTATCTCGTCTGCTTCATCATCATCAGGTCTTCCTTCTTCTTCCCTTGTAGCATTTGATTCGGTTTGTGGAAAACTTGATGGCTTGTCATCATTTTTTTCAGTATATGCTAAATATTCTATCCATGGAACAGCATAGTCACCTGTGGAAGTTAGGAGGGCTCCTTTTTGATCTGCACTCGCAGGAATCATGAAACTTCTGGGAATTCCAGTACTACGTTTAGCTTTGCTATTGTTGGTAGGACAATCTTTAATATGATGACCTCCTTTATTACATCGATAGCAAACATACTCAGGTGGCAAAGGGCCTGAGTTTCCGCCACGAACCTTGGTAAATCGAGAAGGATCATAATCATCTGTCGAATGAGCTAGAATTGCTTTCACTTTTTCACTTTCAGAGGCTGTTGAGGTCGCAATGTTGGAGGACTTAATCACTTCATTTAATGTTCTCGACGCTGGTACTCTACTGGGTAATTGGATTGGTGTTGTGTTTTCGATTTCTCGAGGCCGGTGGCGTTTCTTTTGTCTTGGAAGAGCTACTCGTCCGGCTATCACAGTCGTTCCACGTGGTAATTGTTCATTATCGTCTGTATACTCATCATCTGTCTGAGGATCATGAAGCTTGACATAGGATACTTTGAGTTGTAGCTCCTCGGTGATCTTCTTTTTGATGTCAGCAACAGAAAGCGATGACGATTCATTGCAAAGTATTTGTCTGAAATGTCTTTCATTTCTCAGTTTCCAATGAATAGCCATAGATTTCAAAATTTGTACCAATGACTAGCACTAACAAAATCCTGAGTTGATTGAAAGATGAGAAAAAAAGCAATAATTATCATCCAATTAAAAGAGATCACACACAAACAGCTTATCGAGTAAACAGACGGTCGAGTTGAAGAGCACCTTTTTTCATCTCTCTCACATACAAACACACATTTTCGTATACTTACTCTTTCAAGATTGAGCAATCAAAATTGACACGTACACAGAAGATGATTCCTCTACATTAATACCATTTGAAACTGTAGTAAATATAAACAATCCATATCAATATTATGGATTTTCGGATCAATTAATTGTTCACAATTAAAGAGGACAATTTAGCAATCAAAACACAGCACAACGGCTTTTCTTTTTCACTTTGCGCTTCAGACTCAAGCCTTCAGTATCCGGCAAAACAGAGCCCCATAGACTGTGGCGCGCCTCTGGTGGACACACTTTTTTCGCATGTTCGCAAATTTTTTTTTCGAATCAAAAGTTGAGAACTTTTTCACTTGCTTCAGTTCATTTTGATGGTTGCTTTTCGATGCCATTTGCTGAATTTGAGTGATTGCGATTTGATTGTGATTATCACGCTGTTGATTTTGAGCCGATGCATCCTCTTCTACTCAGTATGGTAGGGGTGGCCATCGAGTGAAGATTATTTCTCATTTTACATGCTGACTATCTCTGGAAAAGACTAAAGGGTTAAGAAAAGTGAGAGAGTTTTATCGATAATGAGCCATGCAGACTTTAATGAAATTGTGATTGCAAAAGCACAAGAATGAAAGCATGCTAAGAAGAATAGAGTGAACTGGTACCTCTAGTGTTATTTTGAACAATTATTACGTTTAACAATGACTTGTGAATATAGACATGAATTAATATGCGAATAAAGCTTGGATTGGTCAAGATTCTCAGAGTCTTAGGAATAAGTGAAAAATGGAAAAAGCTCAATCAGTAATTATCTTAATTGATCTTGGCGTCATATCTAGCAGCATCATGCCAAGTAAGGCGGTCTTGGTAAAATTTTATGACCACTTGAGGACACTTAATATTGGCTTCGCTCGCGAGAACTAGATCAGCTTCCTCTGAATCTTTCCTAAAAGTGAACAGATGAAAAAAGCTTCAGTGATTTGAACATTTTTCAATTTAATCTGAATTTACCATTTGATCAGGAAAACGAGCACTCCTGATGCATCCGTGGCTCCAATAATTTTCTCTGGCTCAAGATTCCTCTGGAATCCTCGAGGTTTTGAATCGTTCGTTTTCAGTTTCTTCGTTTCTTTGTCCACCAAATTATCTATTCTCTTCACATCTTCAGCCATTTTCATCTCCATCTTTCGATAACGTCCCCTTTCAAATTCAGCGATCAATTCAGCACAGTCAAGATTTTCAATAGGTTCCCAGGTGTTATCTTCTTCACCGTAATTTTTCCATTTCAGATAATATTCCCATGTGTCTCCCCTCTTTCGTTTGTCCAGAATCTTTTCCACCACATATTCTCCTTCCTCCTCAATCGGAAGCTCCTGACAAAAATCCATATCATTCACACTGACCGTAATCTATCACAAATATAGAAGAAACAAAACTTGAAATGCAAATGTAAATTCAAAAGAAAAATTTGACACAAATTAACTTCTGGGCTATCAAGATGTTAAGTGATGATAAATGAAAACAGCCCAATTAACAAAAAAGCGTTTAACTCCAACTTCCTTCAGCTTTGCGCGGCCTCCGAGTCTTACTCGTCATTGGCTTTCATGATTTGCATCATTGTGATCGAAGAGGTTTTCAAAATAAAAAATATCCTTGAAAATTTCGATGACTAATGTGTCAAATATTTTATCTTCACACTTTAGACATGACCAACATCAAATGAGAAATCTGGAGAGCTCGAAGAGTTCTTGGATGATAATCGTTCAATTTCAAAGCGAAATCTAAAGTTTGATAGAAAACTTTTATTTCCACCATTCTATCATGCAAGGAGACCTCTCAAGCGTTCCAACCTAAGATAGTGATATTTGTTAAGGAACTCAAAAAACTGAAACTTTATCTGTTTTTTTTGTAAAACTTAGGAATCGAAATGATCAACGAAGAAAACTTTAACCGTTCAATTTTTAACTAAAAATTGGTCGACATTATCTAATTTAATTCTGTTCCACAAGAGGCCAGGAGCGGAATGCTTGCCTAAGCCAAAGCCTTGCCACTTCCTCTTATGTCTTCCTCTTGTCTTATTCTGTAAACAAGCCCAACATCTTCTCATGATGGCGAATAATGATTTAATCTGATTTGATTAGTGATCAATGTCTCAGTTCTTTTGGGCATTAATGATCCCTGCAATTATGATGCATATTTATCACAATTGATCAATGTTTGTGTGTTTGTGTTCATATTTTCATTTCTGTTTTCCCATCTTTCTCTGTGGTCACTCTAAGTGAACAGCTCTCTTCTCTTTTTCTCTCTTCTTTCTACTCCCTTGTGTGTGTACTACTACTAGACTCACGCACTTAGGGGCCATATTTTTCTCTGTCTCTCTTCTGTCTCTGCACTTATAGATTTATATATTTCACACAATGACGATCATAATTCGGCCGATGGTTGAAGCCATCAAAAAAACAATCGAAAAGGTACCATTGATTCGTGGCTCAAAGCAAAGAGAGGCTGAAGATGCGGAAGCAAATACTTATGGGGACAAGCCACCTCTTTTGGCTCCAAGTAAGGGAGATGATCGATCTCGTAAAGTTTCCTCTTTGACCACATTCTGCGTCTTCTTAACGGCCATTTTTGTCTCTGCAACTGGCATCATCGGTGGTGTATATCTTTATCGACAAGTCCATCAACATCGTCTGAGGCATTTTCGTCAATGGTGCAGTGTGCCCTATCCTGGACCACTTCTGGCCATTGACTCATTTCCGGATCGAGCCATGTTGGACTCTAAAACTCTGCGGTTAACATCTATCGATAAAAATCTAGAAGAGATGAATGAGAAAGTCGCTAAGCCGATATTTGAAAAATTCTTCGATGAAGAATTCGATTTTGATCCGGAATCTCCGTTCGTCGAGACCATTCAGGTGCCCGATTTCTCTGATGGAAGGAGAGGCAGGTATGTCCACGACTTTGTGGTCAACAAAACTGGCATAGTCGACCTGGAAGAGGATAGATGTTTCGTGTTGCCCCTCAACAGGAGTATGATTTATCCGCCTCATTCTTCAATTGATCTCATCATTAAGCTCAAATCTGGCTTCTATGATGTGGACACAGAAATAGTTAGAGAATCATACCGTGTTGTTACCCCACCGATTACAGATATCAAGCCACTTGGATATTATATTGCACGCGAATGTGAAAAGTTTCCCACTTATCAGTTGGAGAAAGTTACCTCACCAAGTAAGACAATGCACAATATCCGTTATCATTGATGCTTATGAACAATTCTTATTTTTTCCAGTTGTCAAAAGAGATACTCATATTGATGGTGTGAAATCTGTTTTCACCGAGTTTGCTGGAGCAAAAATAAGCCAAATTCACATCGTCAATCTGGCAAGCATTCCTGGTCGCAATTGAATACCAAAGCATTTTGGACCATCGCTTCTTATGGCATTTTTCATACTTGGCTAAGTTCTTCCTTAATTTGTTCGTTCATAATCACGTTGTATAGCGAGCTTTTTTCTCTAACCATCTCTCATTTCACAATACCTAAAATACTTTTACTTCTACATGAGATCCTTTCATAATCATCATTATCATTTTGATTCATTTCGCTCGCCTCACGTTCACACTGCACTTTCGTGTCTGAGAATTCCCAGTGATGAAGCTTCACTCATTTTCTCAACTCATCTCTCTGTTAATGATCAAGTGCTGATATCACATCATGCAGTGAGGGTTTTCAGCTCAACAGGATGGAGAAATCAATTTATAATTTCAAGAGAGATGGTGGAGCCTTTCAGCTGATGATCTTCTCAGATAACGTGGGAAATCATCAGCTCTTATATGGCTTCTCTGAATCATGTTTTCCGTTGCCAATGAGACTTTGAGCAGCTTGCAATAAATACACTAGATAATTGCAGAATCATGGTCGTCGAACTTTGCTTGATGTGAATAGAGAGTTCTTAATTAATACATCTTTGTTGATTGTGATGAACGAATTTTTTCATTCAAAATATTCAATCGGAGTCCGGATTTCAAATGATATTGTTAGCTGAGGAGATAGTCTGTAATTGATCCCTCATCTATTCTCATTAATTGCAATCGATTCAGCTTCTACCAAGTTAGAGAGTCTTGTTGCCCAATCTGAAGGCCTCAGCAAGAATGAGGTTTTTGAAAGGTTTTTCCATGATCTTAATTTAGTTTTATGATGATCAGACATTGACTGATTCATCAGATGAATAAGCACTTTAAATGTGTCACCCAAATCGAAAAGGTTGTTATCAATACGATGATTAAATCATCTTTTTTTATATTACATAGAATCAGATTTGTTTATGCATTGAATGTTACAATAATTTCAATTAATTTCAAAACGGTCCTAAGTATTGATTGCCTCGACTTGCACCGGTCTCATAATGATTTAATGTCACAAGATTCATGAGCCGGAGAGGAATTAAAGAGATTAAATCGTGCACAAAATAGCGATTTTGGCTTACACCATAGCACTGTTCCAGTTATGAATCGATAATTGCAGAATGGTCTTCGAACTTTGCTTGATATGAATAGGGAAATTCTTAGTTAATACATCTTTGTAGATTGGAATGAATGAACTTTTCCATTCAAAATATTCAATAATAGGGCGATACAATTCATAAATTAATAATAAACTTTTTCGATGAATCTCATTCTGAGAAAGTATTGAACATTGATAAGTCTTCAAATGGAGTTGCCTCTGATTGACCAAGCATTTGAAGCATATCAGAGAGCTCTTGCTGAGGTGGATGTGTTGAAGTTGCACTGGGATTAGTATGATTTTGGGGATGATTCAGGTTGGATTGAGGAGGCTGAGGAACTGTTGATTGAGCTGAAGTCGCTGAAACAGAAGTTTCAGTAGCCGGGCCACCTTGCCATTGGCCCCACATTCCTAGGAAATCCATGAATGAATAGTGAGAGAATATGTAAATTTAGAGCGATTCGTTAAAAGCAATAATCTTGGCAAGAAATCAGAAGTAGAGGAAAATAATTTACTAGCACACAGCGAAAAAAGATTTTCTAATTCCAAAATCGAATCTAATTGAGTGATCAGTTTATGCATATTACCTCTTGAGCTGTGAGCTGAATTAAGTTGCGTGTAAGTGGGACCTGAAGGACTCCGAGACGGAGGACTGATTTGATTATAGGCTTGACCATATCCATCCGTCTAGAGGAATGAAGCAAATTATTAGAAAAAGATTAGACAGAGAAAAACGATCTGGTTATCAAGTTGGGTCAAGAACAATTTACCCTCTGAATAGGTCTTGGAGCCCAGACATTCATAGGAGGAGAAGGCGTATTCCGAGGATTGACAGCTTTATTCATTTGAGCATGATTTGATGATGAACCTAGGGTCGATGATGGGCCAGCTGATTGTGCAGTAGCTGTTGGATAATTCATTGGGGTTGATGATTGTGTGGTTGTGTGCTCATAAGAAGAGTAGACTTGATTCGGAGTTGCTCTTCGATCACCCATGCCTTGGCTGTGAGGATGAGGTCTGGGTTGAGTCATTGCTGCAGAATAAACATCACCTGGTCGCTGTAGGCTATAGTCCAGTCCTTCTGGTTTTGTTGGTTGATTGGTTCCAATCAATAGCTGATTACTTCCCATGGTATGGGTTTGATAGTGAAGAGGCATGGTGTTGTCTGTAGTTGAAGTATGATGCTGTTCTGGAGCGATAACGTCATTTCTTTGATGATTGAGATTCCTTTGAAAATTTTCAAGACATTGTAATGAGTATAATAAATAAATAATTTGCAAAAGCTCCAGGCACAGTAAAACGTGTAGAACGAGAACTCACTTCGATAAACTGTTGGTGCTCACTATGTACTCGACCTCCGTGGTATAAGGGTTTACGAATGCAAATATGCAAGTACGTATATAGATCCAATCACAATTTTTAGCACGAAATCGATACATAGCTGAGGTTGTCTGTCCTTTCAGTTTGACAGCTACCAAAAAACAGAGCAATTTTAGAGAATCAGTATAGAGTATAGAGTTGAAATTCCAAATTTGTAGGCTTACCTTGCTCAAGCGTTTGTTTCATATGCTCTTGATCTTCGGGATGAAAAAAGTCAAAACAGCTCTTTCCAAGAAGTTCCTGGGTTTGATAACCAAGTATCGATGGAACTCTTTGGTCCACAAAAGTGAACTTTCCATCCATACTGTGGCGAGTAACAAATTCGTTCTGTGAATTTGTTCCCATCAGATCACTGGCATCTGGAGAGCTGGTAACTTGGAGGCGTCCTATGGCTACTAAGCAAGAATGAGCTACATGATGGCCATCATCAGTTTCCAAATTTCTATCAACACCAGGTGTAGGCCAATTTTTTATATATCCCGTACAATGAACAACAGCATATGCATTACCATCTTGTGATGGACCCAGACTGTTGCGTTGCCTATAGCGATGAACATGACCGGGAGACATTGCCTCAGGTGCAATATTTCCTATTTTCATGCGACATATGAAACCACGTCTGGAGCCCATGGCCATCCGTTGGATAGCCTGACTGCCATCTTTTTTCACTGTACCAGCTATAAAAATGGATGAAAATATGAAATCAATATACTTTATGCATGCATACTCAAGGTCATATGCTAATATTTTCCTTCATGAATTCCCTATAAATAGATTCATCAATGGATAGAAAATAAAAATATCCTCACTCTTTAAATCCAGTACGCGAGCAGAATTAGAAGATTCTGAGACAGATAACTGCTCCTGAACCTTCTCACGATCTTCCGGATGAACTAGATCGTAAATACAGGTATTATAAAAGTCTGTCTGTGACTGGTTAAGAACGGGAGTCACCGAGTCTGACACGTATATTATTCGACCATTATCACATGATACAACAAACAAAAAACCATCAGCGGCCTGTTGAAAAAAAAACCATCAAAGATTTTAAGATGTGATATGATATGTTTGCTTTCGGAAGGACCAATCGAATACTCTCAAGAATGTACAAACAGATTGATAAAAACACGGAACAAAACGTACCTCCAAAATGAGATGTTTCAATTCTTGATCAGTGAGAAATGAAGGTTTATACGTTCCATCACTACTTGTATTGCCTGAACCTCTCAAGGTTTTCATGTGAGCAACAGCCATTCGTAGTATGGTCAATTTATCTGGTTTTCGAGCTAAAGCACTGCATGCTGGCACCATATCAGATAATTCTGTAATATATGCAGTCATCTTATTACGACGTCTTCGCTCGATTTCACTATGATTCTCTCGAGCAAAGCGTTCTTTATCCGGAACTTGTTCACTTTCCATGATGATATGATATGATACTTTTTCCGATGATATGATAATGCAATATGTATGAGAGTGAAATTTTTCTTTCCCAATCTAGTATGGGAATGATGATGATTGTGAAATAGAATGATATGGTTTGCAGTATGACAATCCAATGTATTAATGATAAACTTTGCAGCAGAAAGATCGGACACACCAGACACTCTCCAAAAGATTTTCCAGTGGATTTTTCACAGAGACGGCTAGCAATTAACCATCATCCAACCCAACTCCATACACTTTGTCCACATAATGGTGTAATTTAATTTGCAATACAATCACAAAATCATGATTAACTTTCTATCCTAATCTGATATTCTCTACATTGATATGATTTTTTTTGATTCTCACAATTCATTGAATTTCATTCAATATCTTGGCTAGACTCATGAATTCATTGAATTCAATAATACAGCAAGTCATCAGCGCCGCCAGCAGCAATAATCGAAAGCTTTTCGCAAGTGAAAAACTTTTATACAGCTTTTATACATAGCTGTAGCTCACAAGCTTGTCAGAGCTGAATAAATTTTAATTATTCCAAATTCTGGCCAAAGTATTCTCGATAAATCTATTCCCATCTTCAATTTCTGGTCATTTCTTTCTTTACTCTCGCTTTCTAATCTTCACACATTGCAAGATAATTTAGATCTAGATGTACTCGAATCAATCCTCCTGGATCATTTGGATCGATTTTTTCCTTGAAGATTCTCATCTGATACCCTGAACGATGGCTTGTGATGAGATACGATTAAATTAGAAGTGGAGGAAGGAGTCAGTTATTGGTAATGATAGAAAGTTATTCACTTCAGCATGATGATTTAACTTCACTACTGGAATTATCATGTTGAGTATGGGAATGCTTTTGTCCCATCTTCGAATGGCCTCTTGTCAAATTCGATATAATTTGGTATCGAGGAAAGTTCATTTTAGTAAATGAAGTTTTGCTAAGGAGTATATTGGAATTATTCAAGAGATTTTGTGGTATTCTGAGTAGAACAAGGTTGGCTCTTCAACCTTTCAGCAATTGAAAATCAGACAAGTTTGAAAAATGGCACACAAGTTTTAAGAGCGAACAAAGTTATACAAGTTATCAGTGAAGTTGCTCTATTCGAAGATATTTCTTACGAAAAGTGGAAATATGGTCTTTGAAAAGGACAGGATCTAGTCTGACTTGACTTTTGACCAGAGGAATATAAGAAAAAGATTGATTATACAAGTAAGTGAAGCACTCTTGTCGGATATTGAAAGTATCGAATCGTGTGTTCACATAATATGGTGATGAATCGATGAGATAGTTGATTGAGCTACTGTTGGTTGTTTTCTTCCGTTGAGTAACTTTTATGGGGCTTTCACGAATAATATGGGAGACTAGAAAGTTAAAAGTGAGATCTATACACGCTTCATCGTCTAATATAGAATTCAAACCAGCTTCTTTCCATCGATGACCATTGGTACGATCAATCGAGCTCTTTGAGAGTTTCCCACCCTGATTATTTTCGCTCTTGGTAAGTAGATTGCGTTCATAGTTTCGGTGATGGATTTTGATAAATTCCATGTATAGATAAGAGTAGTAACTAAAAGAGAGGATGAGATACCGATCAGTGAGATTCTTAAAATTGAATAAACTTTTTCAAGCTTTCATCTTACCGATGATAAAAAACACAATCTAGTAACACAATCGAGAAATAATTGGACCATTTTGAAGAATAGAACCATCTTCCACGATTATCATCATAGTAATAGTCTCGTGGCGTGAATCCAACCATTCGATGGGGAAAAGATCTCCATACAAGAAATGCAAAATCAATCTGAAAGGATTGTAAATTGATTACTAACGAAACATCTATCAACTATGTTCTTACTTCTTCTGGGGCGATTGTACTACAAGGGTTGATGTTTAAGACGGCATCGGTATCTATCTCTTCATAAAGATATAGCTTGGCATGGATTGTCTGAGAATAATGAGAAAGTTAATTGTAAGTACAAGTTTCATCAAATAATCCATACGAGTAAAACTAAATCGAGTATCTCAATCAGTTGCTCACCTTTGAACTTGGAGGAATAACCTCTATTATGCGTCGAGCTCCTCGAGGAGTGAGAAAGGGCTTAAAAATTGCTTGAGGTGGGAAAAAATCATCTGACAAAGCCCAAATTAAGATAATCTACGGAAAAAACGTGATGATTCATGTAATGAGTTGATAATCGAATGAATTTTTATCAAAAATACTCACTTTTCCTAAATATTGAGACTTATTCAACGCACGAATTAGTTTCAAAATAGAATCAGAGCAGGAAGGTTTATCTACAAATATCACAGCAGTGAAGCTCCCAGAAACTTCAAGTTTATGATGATTCCTCGAGAAATTATTGGAATTAGGAACCATATTCTGATAGCTGGGAAATTTTTTCAGGTCAACACTGTAACTAGGATTGAACCAAATTGCGCCAACAAAAGGATTGAAACTCGGATTGACTAAATTTCGCTGGAAAGAGCTAATGGCTAGATGCGAATGGATTCTTTCTCGCAGAATTTTGAGTGTGGTGTGAACAATTCGTTCGACAGAGGAGAAATAAGTTTCATAGATAGCCAAACTCTGAGATCTCAAGCGTGTTATAGTCCTCCAATCATAAGATCGGAGAATCTCAGGCAGTTGAAGTAGACTACGTTCATCTCCATCCACAACTGCTGAGGTCCAATCAATGATATCATCAAAAGGTTTCACCCAATCATTTGAAAGTACAACAGGAATACATCCAAGAGAAAGCGCTTCAAGGAATCGAAAGGAGCCCAAGCGACGACCTCTCGGTATCAGACAAAAAGTGGAATTGGACATCAGGGTTTGATAGTTATATTTGTCATACTCATGATTGTCTCTAAAGCAACGCTCATCTTTGGTATCTTTCCACTTTTTACCATGCTTGCAAGTTGTATAAATGAGAATATCACGATCATTATGTAGATGATGTAACATGTTACGAGTTTCACTTCCAATGCCATGAGTATAACGTTTACCTTTGAAAACCATAAGATTTTTCTGTTCAGGAGCCAGAACACCATCAGCTCTCTTAAATTCCACGAAAGAATTCGCCTGATATTCAGCTTCACCATCATTGAGAATGAATTGTTTTCCATATTCAGGATGATTCTTCGAAAATAAAGGTAATGATATGTCAAAGCCAGGACGAAAATGTTGATAGCTCAAGCTTGCTTTCACCAGTATTGCGTAACCAGGATTAAATCCTGTGAAATCAAGTTCTCTGTAGTCAGGCCAGGTACCTGAGTACAAATTAAACAAGATATGATTGCGACCATTATCAATGAGTTGAGTAGAGGGGGAATTTTTCTGAAAATCTGGACTCAGGGGATCACGATCAAGGTAGTCGTAGCTTGATATGAATAAACATGCTTTGGAAGCATCAGGTTCATAATATGGAGAATTTTGTATGATTCTTAGAATTTTCATGTATGAAGGAGAAATGGATAAAACTTTTGAAGGCTCAGGATAGATATGTATACTGATTGTCTGGTCAGGTTGACATCGATGAATATCAAAACAATTCGATAGGCGACAATGAGAGGGGATCTCAGACTTGTCATATAGATATGAAGAACTTTCTCTCTTTCGGACCTCTGACCAACTCTTTTCATCATCCAGATAACTTTTTCGACGATTGGCATGGTGTTTTGGTTCATTGTCGCTTGGATGGCTCAATGTATCGCTTATTTTGTGTTCTGGCTCGATAACTTGTGGATCCTTCAGAAGACTCAACAGAGGTTTATTAAAAAGAACGACCATACCATAAAAAATTACTGATAGTGTAAGTAGAATTATTACAAGATTTCTTCTCCTAGAGAATCTCGACAGATGTATTAACATTGCAGCTTTTGCATTAAAAACCACCTCCGATGGATGGTTTTCTGACTGGAAATCATGCAATCAGCATGATAAGCGTCGCTGATCTCATTAGATGAACAGAACATTGATTTTCAAAATTAAAATATATGGCAGAAAGAGGTTGACAGTGTAGATAGTTTGCATGTGATCATGAAACTTTCATCACTCTTTCGTGAGATCAGTAGAGAGAAACTTGGAGACTGATTCAGCAAATGAACACCTTACTTGAATCCGTTGGTTGTTAGATTCCAGTCATACAATCAGCTGTACATCTCGGATAGATCAATCAAACTGCTGAATTGATAAAAACAAATTAAATCGAAGAGAATACTGTCAACAGATACCGATGTATGATTCCGATGATCATCAAATTGTCGTAAACAAAGATTGCATCTTGAGGTGAGCACGCTGTGGACACAGCTGAACACTGATACACATTTTGTTTGTTGTGTTGTTTAGATTCTTAATGACCATTCTTTGGCTTGATTAGTGTTGATTGAGAAGAAATGCTGAACAATAGTCGAAAAAATAATCGATGGAATAAAAAACTGAACATTTGTGATTTTGAAATGAATTCACTTTAATTTGTGTGTGGGTTATGGTGGCGCCTTCAAGATACAATCTGGAAGACAGAACCGATATACTAGGCAAGTGATCAAACTTACGAAGTTTCAATATCTGACATGAGCAGATACCATGTTCTGGTTGAACTTATCTGTTCTTGGATTCCTTCATATCTATGAGCTTCCGCTTTTGTGATAGTGATTGGATTCCTCTGATTGAAATTGAATTATTAGATAACGATGCTGTAAAAAGCTCGTCAGGTACACAAAACTTGGAATGAGAATGATTTCAATTTTTGGGGAAATAAATTGTGCCGAGATGAACTTTTGCTATGACTTTTTCAACTTTTTTTCCATTGATTTGGATTTAAATTTTCTCTTTTCTTAAAATTTTAATCTATCACTTAAGACGATCATCTGCTAATGAAATTTTGAATTCATAAGTAATTGATGCACGTGAATTTTTCAAATCTCTTCATTTAATTCATAAGCCATGAGCAAAAGGAAAGATTTCGGCCCATTTTGGGTTGATAGGTGCTTCATTATGGTCTCAAGTACACTCCGATTGATCTGGGATGGCTGGACAATGATCGATCATTTCGTGGAGTTATGCTTGATTCATTTTTCCATCCAGCTCAAAACGAAATGGCAACGATCACTGCTGAGAAGAAGTGATTGGAAAAGCTTCTCTATGAGCTGATCAAGAATAGCGCTAGCAAACATCTACCTACTACAGTTTTCGAGGGGAATAGAGTAGAAAATGCATTTCGTTCCATGGCTTCTGGTAAGCGTATTAGCAAAGTTGTCATCAAAGTTCGGGATCCTAGGCACATCGAAAAGCCGTTGTCCTCTCCTGCTTTAAATATGGTCAAATTTGATTATCACAAGGTCCCCATCATTATCGGTGAATTTGAAGGCTTGGGTTTTGAAATTATTCTATGGATTGGGTTCAATGGAGCCAAAAATATAGTGATTAACTCACGCAGTGGTCCTAAAACTTTATATTATCAATACTGTCTCGATCGGCTTGCTGAAAATGATGTCGATTTAGTGATTTCTTTTGATTGGATATTCATATGTTGGTGCTCTAGCTCGAGAAATAGTAAAACAACTTGAAGAGCGAATATCAGGTCCAAAAATCTCTTAATTGGTTCTTCTCGATTCTGATCCTACTTCGATCAAGAAATCAATACCTGAAAATTTTTAAATACAATTTATTTTTATCAGACTCGGATGATGTTCGAGAGAGAATTCATCAAAGCTATTATGAAACCTTTCAAAATCGAAAATTCTCAATTTGATGAGGAAACTAAGAACGCAACTTCAAGAATAGAGCGTTTTGATGTGGTTAAGAGGTATTTGATTATGAATGGAGCAAAGCCAACCCAAGCAGATAGATTGACAAAAATCAGTGAATTGTTGCATCATAAGTTCCGTTTGATTCTAAACTATCATCCACGAGAGCCTAACAATTGTAAAATTTTTTATCTGAGGATTATTCTATCTCGATTGAATTTATTCTCCTTGTAAAGAGCTTACATCATTATCACCTCCATAAACCATTATCATTTTTTTGCTAATTTTTCCAGATTGGTGGACAATTTTTTTTTCGATGAAAACCATACTGATTTCATCACTGAAAATCTTGACCAAATCACACGTAAAGTTAACGAATTTTAGCGATGAATGAAGCATGAGAATGTTCAAAACTGTTTGCACATAGCTGATAAAAGATTTCTTTTTTTTCCATTCCTGTTGTGTAAAAACCATCATTTACTCTTGAATAATTTCATTGAATTAATGAATTTCAGTCTGAATGGTGTAAGAGCAAATGGATCCTCCTCTTATTGGACATATCTACTTCATTCTTTAAACACAGTTTATCCATCAAGAAAGAGTGAGAAGTGTGACAGTTTTTTCTTCTCAAATGCGGAGAGGAATTGAAATTTGAAGCTGAGAATTTCCATGGAACACCGTTACTTGTCCGATGAAATGCTGATAAAATGTAAAAAAGTTACAGACGACGAAATTATGAGGTTCTAATCATCATCATTTACACGTCACATCTGTTAATCTTTTGTAATTCTTCAATACTTTTATCACAATTTCAGGTATTTGGAGCTCAAAAATTTTTTTTGGAGCGAGTTTGAATCAGTCCAAACATTCACCAGAATCTTCTAAGATGTCCGTGAAAATTAATCCATCCATCTCTATACCTTATCAGTTTTTTCAAATTCTTTCCCCACAGAGATTGAAAGTGATTCCTATAACTTTAACGTTATAAAAATCTTTCTCGATCTTCCCTGTTGCTTCATATCACTTTAACCGAGGAATAGTAGTAGTTACGTTGTAACAGTTAGAAGAAATATTTTCCGAAATTATCAATAAATTGAGAGAAAAAAATATCTCTTTACGATGAATAAATTGATAATGTTGAATTGAATTCGAGATTAGAAAGAGGAAAAAAAGAAGAGATTGAATTGAATTATGTGAAAAATTAATTGCAACAAGATTGAAAAAAAGCTTCTTGACAGCCACCGATCGGAGCGCTGCAATCAGATTACATGTACATGAAAAAATCGTGTGCGATTTTTTTATTTAAATCAATTTGGTTTCAATTTCTTCTAATTAAGCCATTCATTTGGGTTTCATTAGTGTGAATTAATTGTATACGATAATCTGAGTGTCTATGTCCAGTGTGGTTGAAAATTATTTTGTTTAGTTTATTGAGAATGAATAAAAACAATCATTTGTGATAGAGGGTAAGGTATACCGGAATTATCATCATTTGTTGCATGATTTCTTGGTCACAATCCATTCTAGATCCTCTTTCCGAAAAAGGAATCAGATTTAACCATTTCATGTTAAATTTCATTGTAAATTTGTGGGCAAATTGAAAAATTCCAATAGAAAACTTACCAATTGCCAGCTAAAACTATCTCGTATCGTGTTTATCATGTGTGTGTGCACGTCTATGTGTGTCAGTCATCGATCGAAAGCTGGTGACATTGAATCGTCGATTGAGTAATCAGCTCCATAGACGTATGAATATTCAAGAGAGCCTCTATACTTCTTTAATCTGCATATCAAATAGAAATTCCATGTCTCCACCAATCGGCTAGTCCATGAAAGTGTTGCGGATGAAATTTTGAGGATTATCTATGTACATATGCATCTCTTTGCCTATGAGTTTGATCAGCTTCCTTCCTCCACTTTCTCTTTGCCCCAGAAAAAGCCTTTTCACATGCTGCAATTGAATGTGGAGGAATGTCTCTCTCTCTCTCTCTCTCCACATATACAATGGTGTGGAACTAATAATAGAGTTTTGAGGAAGGAGATGATGCTGATCAGCCTTGTGTTGCTCATGAATAAGTAGATTATTCACTCGATATTGGTCAGCGATAGTGATAGTGACTCCACGATATGACTTGTGTCCTTGGCCAATTCGTCTGACCGAGAAGTCGTTCTTCTTGGAAGCCCAAGATTCGATGATTTAGGATGTTCATTTCTCCTTTAACTCCTTTATTGGTGACTTCCTCTCTTCAATTATCTCAATTGATCTCTTATCAAAAAGCATTCCTCTTCCTTTTTATTTGAGTGTTAATCTTCCGGAGCAATCCTTGTCTAGTTTCTTCGATTGTTTTCTTGAATTTTTGTGAGAATCAAGAATTTCATTTCCTGTCATTTTCTTTTAAGTCAGGATTGGAGTTCCGATCTTTCATAAAGGAAATCATCAAGTGAGTATTACTTAATATTGTAAAAACTTCCAGACAATCTCAACATTCTCACATTATCTATGATTGGAAGATAACACTCCTCTTTTTTTTACTAGGGGGCTCGTTCTATGAGCTTGAATCATTCAAACAACAACTGATCCATTATCATCATCAGCAGATATGTTGGGCTCTACCTCTATTCTCAAGGCAATTTCATCTAATCTTTTACCATGTAAATTGAATGGCTCATCATCTATTAGACCAATCTACAATTTCTTGAATAAAGCTTGGTACTCATCATCAACCTCCACATCCAGTATTCACGAGCCTCATGAAATCCCGGAACATGTTCGTTATGTCGAAGATAGCCCAGACCCGTCTTTCTTTCACATGGTGGAGTACTTTTATCATCGTGGCTGGCAAGTAGTTGAGGATAAACTTGTTGAAGAGTGGAAAAGTAAACTTTCAGAAGATGAAAAGCGAAGAAGAGTCCGAGGATATCTTAACATCATCGGACCATGTCACGCAGTGATCGAAGTTTGCTTCCCTCTCAAGAGAGACAATGGAAGTTGGGTAATGATCAATGGATGGCGAGCTCAACACAGTCATCATAGAATGCCATGCAAAGGAGGTAATGTTGGGCCCCAATCTAATGATACCACTAACCAACTTTTCTGAATTTCTATCACTTCAACATCCGAGCCTCCTCTCTCCCTATCTACACTACTTTATGATTAACATCCGAGCTTATCGCATCGCCTGTCGATTATTATCAATCTAATCATTACTGATCCCCCCTATCATGATATCCTGACAGGAATTAGATATTCTATGGACGTGAGCTTGGATGAAGTGAAAGCTCTGTCAGCTCTAATGACTTTCAAGTGTGCTGTTGTTGATGTGCCGTTTGGTGGAGCAAAGGCTGGCTTAAAGATCAATCCAAGAGAGTTTACTGAATTCGAATTAGAGAAAATAACAAGAAATTTTGCCCTTCATATATCGAAAAAAGGCTTTCTAGGACCAGGGTTAGATGTACCAGCACCTGATATGGGTACCGGGGAACGTGAAATGAGCTGGATCGCTGATACATACGCACAGACAATTGGTCATACAGATATCAACGCACACGCTTGTGTTACCGGTAAACCAATTAATCAGGGTGGAATTCATGGTAGAATATCAGCCACTGGTCGTGTAAGTGTTTGACCTCGTGTACTGAACCTTAGGGAAATCTCGAATCATATATCATATATATTTTCTTCTCATGTTCATCAGGGTGTCTTCCACGGTATCGATAACTTCATCAACGAAGCAAGTTTCATGAGTATGGTTGGCACTACTCCTGGTTGGGGTGGAAAAACTTTCATCATTCAGGGACTTGGTAATGTAGGTCTTCATTCAATGAGATATTTGAATCGTGCCGGTGCACGTTGTATTGGAATTATGGAAGTTGATGGAAGCATTTACAATCCCAATGGAATTGATCCTCGAGACTTAGAAGACTGGAAATTGAACAACGGCACCATACTAGGTTTTCCAGGAGCTGAAGAATACAAAGGTGAAAGTCTTTTGTATGAAACATGCGATATTCTGGTACCAGCAGCTACTGAGAAAGTAATAACTAAGGAGAATGCTCATAAAGTTAACTGTAAGGTAATGGAACTGTGTCTACAAAGTTTATGTGTTCTTTCTTAAAAATTTTGACAATTAATCATCACTTTTCCTGTAATCAATCATTTCAGATTCTAGCGGAAGCAGCCAATGGGCCAACAACTCCAGCAGCTGATAAGATTTTATTAGATCGGAACATTTTAGTCATTCCTGATCTGTATATCAACGCTGGTGGTGTGACCGTATCTTACTTTGAGTGGTTGAAAAATCTCAACCATGTGAGTTATGGTCGATTGTTGTTCAAATATGAAAGAGATTCAAATTATCATCTATTAGGTAAGATGAAAAGTGGACATTCTTTGCATAAGAACTCCTGTGCTCATCGAAGATTGAATAAATTTTTCAGAAAGTGTCCAAGAATCTCTAGAACGAAGATTCGGCAAAGCCGGTGGACGAATTCCTATCGTACCAAGTGAAGCTTTCCAGAAGAAAATAGCCGGTGCTTCAGAAAAAGATATTGTTCATTCTGGACTTGATTATACCATGGAAAGATCGGCAAGAGTAAGTTTAAATCCAAAATTAAGAATTCTTTCAAAATAGCTCATTTTGATATTTTCTCCAGCAAATAATGCGAACAGCAATGAAATATAGCCTTGGATTGGATCTTCGTACTTCGGCATATGTCAACTCGATTGAGAAAATATATAACACTTATAAAGAAGCTGGTTTGACTTTCACCTAAACTCTTGCAGAGAGGGTTACTCGATTTATCGTATTGACTGAATTATTTTCATGTTCAGTGTTTCTGTGGACTAAGAAAATACTTCTTTTCTCTCTCCTTGCGGAGATTCTGGAAATTTTAAATTAATCATGTTAATTTGAGCGATAAGATGCACTTATCAACATCTAATAACTTGTTGAGCAATTAGAAAGACAATAAAATAGCTTTTATATGAAATAAAAAAAGAGAATTTTCCCTGAATCTAAACACTTGAACAGTTCAAGTTCAGAGAACTCTGTTGAAAATGAGCATTCCATCATATAACACTTCCATAGGGTCACAAGATGTTCTCTCTCGAGTAAAAATATAGCTGTCAATTCTAGAAAAATTTTTAAAGCAATAATTTGCATAAACTTCTGACATGATAACGTTCCTTCAATATGGTTTGTCCTTTATCTTCTTCAATTGAACTTTTAGACGCTTACTACCAATCTGAAATCCATTCATCGCCTGGATAGCTGTCTGTGCTGATAATGGATTGTCAAACGATACGAATCCTATGAGAGTGTTTTGAGAGAGATTATCTGTCAGTTATGATTCAATTCTTTTTTTGGAGATCTTACCAAAGCATTTGCTCAGATTTGTAATTTTATCGATAAAAACTTTGCTAGATATTATGTTTCCAAATGAAGCGAATGTCTGAGCCAAGTCAGTGTCCGTATACTCAGCTGAAATTTGACAGAAATAAGAATCGAGTTCTCAAAGTCTAGTAAAAACTTACGAGGAAGATGATAAATGAAAAGGTTTGATCCTTCTGGCCCTTGCAATGGCTTGGCAGCCTGAGCACATGTGAGAGCCAGTTGAGATGGAGTAGAATTGGCGAATTTGGACAGATTGATCGAAGATAGCGGAGCTGTGAAAGAATGCTACAGAGTGGAGAAAAAAATTTTCAGTCCTTTCAATTTCCTCAGAGAATGATCAATCTTGTTCTCTACTCACTTGTCCTAGATTGAGACCTGTTAAAGCGTTAGTTCCATTGAGGCCAGCCGATTGTAGTCCATTGCTAGGACTACCGTTAGCTGTTTGTCCACAGAGAGCTGCGGCCAGCATCGCCGCTGTAATGGATATGGGATCAGAGGCAAGTTGTTGCTGCAAAGTGAGAAAGTTAATTTTCCGGGATTAATCTATTTAATTGATCTTAATATTGGTTGCAGGTCATCTTGTATATTTTGAAGAGTTTCGCTCTGGCGCTCACCTTTAAAGCGAGAGAAGCTGCAGCGGCCGCAATTTGCTGCTGCTGTTGAGGCTATTCAAGATGAGAAACATAGTCAGAAAAAAATATGAATATGAATATGAATATCCATCAATCAGGTTGTGCAGTCTTGAGAGGATAAAAAAAATAAGATTCTATCGAGAATGATGTTTGATTGTTGAGAAAGATATTCTTATCACTGAAAAGGAGAAATTCACACCTATTCAACCAAATTAGGGCATATTCTAGCAAGATTATTCGCTTCTATACCTGAGATGTAGCATTGGCTGCTGTCATGGTCATGAAAGATGGAGATCCATCGAAAAATATCTGTGAGACTGTTCCAGAAAAATTACAAAAGTAATATTGATTTGAATTTTTGGCTCATTTCTTCGTTCATACCTGGAACATTACTGGGTGATCGCTCTAAAGTCCAAGTTTGAGCATAATTGTTGATTGCTGGAATTGGTGAGCTAGCAGCAGCGTATATCTGTCGTACTAGTTGCTGTTGTTGCTAAATGAAAGAAAAGGAACGAAGGAAAAATTACATCCAGTGAGCCTCGAGTGTATAAAAGATGAAATTTCTGGCGAAGATTGCTCAATAATCGAAACAAATCGCTGAACGTTTTGAAGTCGTAAGAGTCTACTTGAGCTGATCCTGCTAATTGATAAGTCGATAACTTTCGTGACACAATTGATACTCATCATTCAACCTGGATTATTGTGAATTCTGGAATCTTCCAATCTCTCAATGAAGTCAAAATTACCTTTCGAGTATCTTTCTCTTTTTGAGTATCAGCAAATTTAACCACAACCGGCGAGGTACAATCCTATGGGGAAGAGCAAAGAGAGAGGAAAAGAACAATATCTCTGTTAAGATTGGCAAGTAAGACATGTAGGTGAGAATGATCTTGATAAAACAAGTACGTAGCATCCAGATAACTCAAGTGAGTTCAAATGAAAAGATTGAACATCATTTTGGAAACGATTACAAAACTTTACCAGTTTCCCTGGTTAGAAAGATTATTATGATAATCGGATCAACCACCGATAAGCAAACCAACCTCAAGAGTAAGAGAATGATTCATCGTTTTGATGGCATTCAGTGCATTCGAGCGAGATGCAAAGGTCACAAAAGCACATCCTTTACTTTGACCAGTTGAATCTCGTAGTATTATGCATTCCTCGATATTACCAAACTGAGAGAATAAGTTCCGAACTTCGTTCTCGTTGAATCTACGAGACAGCATTCCAACAAAAAGCTTTCGCTCTGTAATTAAAAAAAAAGATTGAAAATACTCTCTGATGATTCAGATCAAATAAGTCAAGTAAGTCACTGGATAGATTCGGGACAATACTTGCCATTGCGATTTTCGCTATCAGCCGGCTTCATCTGGACAGGATGATGCATCTAAGAGAGAATTCAGAAGAACTCGTTTTATCAATTTATGTGTAAAGACTTCCTTTCGAATATTCAAGAAAAAATTCATGCTGAGGAATAAGGGTTCAAATTAACATGGAGACATGAGAATTGATTATTATTTACTTTTTGAAACTCTTATATTAACTCTTTGGGTTAAATTTTCATCGAGCAACAGAAGTAAAAATTTCAGTAAGCGTTCACATGATTGGTTTGGAATAAAATCTTAATCGATAGATCACTATTATTTAATATTCTCGTTAGACAATGACATTTGTGAATGGTAGAAGAATTCTGTTGAAATCGGTTTAGAACGTATATGAGGGAGGTATTGAATTAACTCACATCAAAATTCAATGCAATGGACGGAACTTTTACTAAGAACACAACAAAAAAAACATCATGGACCGCAAAGAAATTTCAACCTATAGAATGCTAGGATGTAATTTTCGAGATAGTTCATCAGAGCTCTTTGATCGAGTTGGTTGATGATTCAAGAAACATTGTGAGAATTCTGGACATGATTCTTTAGAAGATTCAACAGGCGATTCGACGTGGAAAAATAAGAGGAAGACAAGACAAACTTTTCGAGCATGATAGGACTGTTGGCTTGTCTCGTCAACTGACAACGGTTTAACAATTGCTTTTTACCTTTTCGATGTCGAGTGGTGATTCCAGATAGATCTGGCTTCATTACTCTGTCTGTTTGAGGATAAATGGAATTCAAAGAGGAAGAGAGAACCAGGGAAGATTCTAGAATTAGTTGATGTTTCCAGAAAAATTTTCCAAAGGGATCTTGATGGTGGAGATTAGCGAGAGAAACCTAAATAATCGATCGAATTGTAATCTGTATCGAGAAATGGTCCTCCTCGAAAGGCTGAGAAATTCTGACTCAGAGAAACTAGATTCTTACTCGAATATATCTCACCATTGGAAGACATGCAAAGCTTCGCTTTTTGATCATGATAGCGAAAAAGATTTGAGATTTGAGATAGAAGCACTCGACTTCTTGATGAATTGATAAAATTTTGAGCAAGACTGGTGAAATCTTCAGAATCAACTTACACCTGGAAGAATTCGTATATTATGCAAAGCATCTTGAGCTTTCAGGGCAGCTCGACGAGTATAGTAAGTAACAAAGCAGCAACCTGAAAAGAAAGAGTAGAAAAAATAATCTATCAGAGTAAAGTAAGACACCATGTTTTAATCTAATCACTCTTTTCCCTACAATTGAGATGATTTGAATCGGGAAATGATCTCTGCTTTTTTCAAACAATGTTACAGAATTGGAACGTTTAGTGGATAAACTTTGCGCTATTCTGAGATTTCCGCTGTTCACATGATAATAAGCGGAAAAAAATAATCTCAATCTTGTGTCCCACATTTCATTTTATTTCTCTTAGTTTCACACCATGAGGATAACCTTCATTTGATGTTTTATTAATCTAGTGCAAGTAGAAAGATTGCCTCGCAATCGAGAAATGAATGAAATCAGCGAAAAATGTCAACTGAAACTGAGCTGAGACAAATTCAATGGCGTTACTACAGTAGTGTAGTATAATGTAAAATAAAACTATTTCACTTACCTCGACTGACTGCTGTTTTCTTGTCTCGAAGAATGTTTAAACTGTGAATATCTCCGTATTCTTCGAGTAATTTTCGACAATTTATTTCATCCCAATCTCGAGGAATTTGGCCAACAAACATTTTGATTGCATCCGGATCAGGCTCTCGGCCTGATGGTGATGACTCATCATCTGCTGGTTGTCTGATGTGATTAAAAATCATTGAATTACCAGTGTGATCACAAATCACCATGATTTGTTGGTTTTTTTATTCATTTAAAACATAATTTCTTTACTCACAATTTGTCGGCAAGATTGGATAATCTGTTGAGAGTGATCTCACATGGTTCACTTTGCTCAGCCATTTGATCGTTTGACAAAACTTTCATCACTAATTTTTGCCATCAACTAAAGTGGAATCATTTTCTTGAAGATCGATGAAACAAAAAAAATAAAGCTAATCAAGCGTATTCCAGACCAACACTCTTATGGCTATAGATGTCTATGTGTATGTGTGTGTGTATCCACTTCGTTATCGGAAAACTTTGGACTTGAAGTGTGTGTGTGTGAGTGAGAGAGAGGAAAGATAACATGAGTGTAGTTAAATAACAAGACTAGTCTCTCTTGGCTTGCTATTTTTGTGGTGCTAATCGCTGTTGTTTGCTGGCTAGACAATATAATGAAAGTGATTAAAATGTAAAAATTCAAACAGTCTGAGGAGAATGATTTTTGAACATTTATGACTTTGTCAATTTTCATTGACTTGAATTATCATCTTAATGACAACTACATCTAGGAAATAGCTATGCAATGGTAGAGCTCTTTAAGGTATTAATTTCCGTGATCAACAATAAACAAAATGAGGCCATTGATTCCTTGTTATCTTGCGAAATTTATTTCAGATTGCTAACAGACTAGTGTGGTAGACAGCGAATCTTGTGATAGTTTTAGGTCTAATAAATATTGAGACTTGATTGAAAAAATAGCCTCAAGATAAAAAAACCGATTCAACAATACTCTATTGATTATGGCATTTCTAACTTTAGACCGAAATATGATAATTCGATTTAAGATAACAGTTCGAGTTACATGTACGTGAGAAAAATATTTCAATTGAGAGCGAGAGAGAGCAAAAGAGAGAGAATTCTTTCCCTTCAACAATTTAAAGAAGGATGGCTCCGAAAATCTCTTCGAACTTCTAACCATAATAGATTATGATTTAACTTTAGAAAAAATCGCTGATCACACCTCTCCAATTAAACGGATTTGGAAGTTAACAATTCTGATCTTGAAAGCTAATTTATTCACATGATCAGCTGAACACTATCAATATACTATTAGAAAAATTTTTTCTCATCCAATCTTTCCAATATTATCTGAGAGAAATTATTTCTCCAAGATGGAAAAAAGTTCACATGATTTCCCGCAACATTCACCATTCATTATCAATTGTAAGCTGGATACGTCGCAAGGACGTTTAGCGTTCTGTACGGAAGTACAGAGGATTACAAATTACATTTTTATGGATTACATTGTATGACTTGGTCGTGGGTTCATGGACTGAGGCAGGCAAGCCTTCACAATAGTACCATAGGTCTGGCAAAATATTCCATATTTCAATGTTTCACAGGGGTGTGAACCCAGAATTCCATGATAAGTTTCAAGCCCCTGAACGATTGAACCATGCGTAGATATGTAGATGGCATCTCTCAGGAATCTTGTCTTGTGACAAAACTTGCCACAAGCTCCCGGCATTAATGTGCTCCAGCTGGCTTTCTGATCATGGTGGTTAAGTATTTAAATTGATGTATTCAATTTGTTTCAATTTGATTTGTTTCAATTTGATTTGTTTCGGTGAAATTTGTTGTTTGGTAAATGAAATTTGGTAAAAATTTGATTGTCTAGTGGTCAAGTGGTGAAGTTTGCATACTGTCTATTGATTGGAAATGGTTATTGTTTTGATGGTGGCCGAAAAGCCTTCGCTTGCCGAATCGCTGGCCAAAATATTGTCAAATGGCAGATATAAAAGTCGAAAAGGTTTGAATGGTGCATGTTCTGTGCATGAATATCATGGATCATTTCTTAGACATCAGGAGGTCACTTTCAAGTTCACATCGGTTTGTGGACATGTCATGTCGGTCGATTTTCCCAGCAAGTATAACAATTGGGATCGAGTTGAGCCAAGAGAGCTGTTTGATGCTTCCATTATCAAGAAAGAGGCTAATCCTAATTTGAAGATGCCAAAATTCCTTGAAACTGAGGTAATGAAAATCTTCTTTAATTGCAAAATTTTTCTGATCTAATTAAGTGTTCGCCGATTCTTTCCTATTCTTTCAGGCTCGAAATGCTCAATATCTAGTCCTCTGGTTAGATTGTGACAAAGAAGGGGAAAACATTTGTTTCGAAGTTATCCAGGCTGTTGAGAGAGTTATGAAAATCTCATTTGATAATCCTCAAGTCAGTATTTAAGATTTAGATTCACTGTTTGATTATATAACCAATTATTTGTATTCCACAGACTGTCTTTCGTGCAAGATTTTCTGCAATTACAGACCGAGACATTAAGAATGCCATGAGAAGTTTGGTTCTACCCAACTATTTGGAATCTCTATCGGTTGATGCTCGCCAGGAGCTGGATCTTCGAATTGGGTGTGCATTTACACGATTTCAAACAAGATTCTTCCATGTAAGGGATTTTGATTCTCATTTATTACGTATGGAGTGTTTATGGGGTCTAGAAACTGATTTTTGTGAAATTTCAGGGTAAATATGGCGATCTTGATAGTGCTCTCATCTCTTTTGGGCCATGCCAAACACCAACTTTAGGATTTTGTGTTGATCGCCATGACAAGATACAATCGTTCCAACCTGAGCCCTATTGGGTGATCATAGTGAACGTTGCTCTTCCAGAGAAAGGCTTGAATTTCAATCTTGATTGGGATCGAGAGCGAGAATTCAATCACAATACTGCCAAATCTCTTCTAAATAAGGTAAAAGCTCATAAAAAAGCGATCGTAACCAACATCACTCACAAAGAAAAGTCCAAACCTAGACCATCAGCATTGAACACTGTCGAGCTTCTTCGAGTGGCAAGTTCCGGCTTAGGAATTGGACCTCATCAAGCTATGTCTGTTGCTGAGCGACTTTATACCCAGGGATACCTGAGTTATCCAAGAACTGAGACTACCCAATACCCTGCCAATTTCGATTTGAATGGTACGCTACGTCTTTTTTCTGGGAACTCAGTGTATGGAAATGAAGTTCAGTCAATTTTCAATCGAGGAATAAGTCGTCCGAAATCGGGTCATGATGCGGGTGATCATCCTCCAATCACTCCAATGAGATCGGCTACTCGTGATCAAATTGGGGATGGAGATGCATGGCGGCTCTATGATTATGTAGTCCGTCATTTTATGGGAACTCTAGCAGGTGATTGTAAGTATGAGCAAACAACGGTGAAATTCTTGATTGGTGATGAAAAATTCACCAAAAATGGCGCAATTGTTTTGGAACCTGGATTCACTGAAGTCATGCCATGGCTTGCATTGCCAACTGATCAGAAGCTCTCTTCTTCCTTATCTGTCGGAGATGAGTTCATTATTGGTGAAATTCGGCTGGACGAAAGACATACAAGCCCTCCTGATTATCTCTCAGAAGCTGATCTCATATCACTTATGGAAAAACATGGAATCGGCACGGACGCCTCTATTCCAACTCATATAAATAATATTTGTGTGCGAAATTACGTTAAGATTAGCAGTGGAAGGAGATTGATACCAACCAAGTTGGGGATAGTGCTGGTTCATGGTTATCAGAAAATTGACAGCGAACTTGTCTTGCCCACTTCACGAGCAGCGCTTGAGAAGAAACTGAATCAAATATGTCATGGGACTGCAGATTTTGATCAAGTTCTTCGGCATTCTCTCACAGAATTCACTCGAAAGTTTGACAATTTCGTGCAAAATATCACTGCAATGGATGAACTGTTCGAAGTGTCTTTCTCCTCATTAGCTGAATCTGGCAAACCTCTCTCTAGATGTGGAAAGTGTCGCCGTTACTTGAAGATCATCGTAAGTATATCAATTAGCTAAATCGCCTGGCAAAATGAATAATTCTCTATATTTTCCTTCAAAGACGGCAAAACCAGTTAGGCTTTACTGTCCAAATTGTAATGAAACTCTCTCATTACCATCGAACGGCAATTTTCGTACATTCAAAGAGCTCAAGTGTCCTGTGGATCAGTATGAAATTCTGTACTACACAGCTTTCGGAGAGAATGCCAAAAGTTATCTATTGTGCCCTCATTGTTATAATAATCCACCATTCGAAGATATGCGGAAGGCCTCTGGTTGTAACGCATGTCCTAACAAAGAATGTCCCCAATCAATGATCGCACAAAAAATCAGTGACTGCAAAACATGCACTTGGGAAGGCTCGATGATTCTAGACTCTGCGTCTGGTGTTGGTGGAGGAAAATGGAAGATTTTCTGTAACAAATGTGATGCTTTCATATCGGGCCTCAAAGATGCGACCAAGGTTGTCATACAGCCTAGCAAATCGTGTGACAAATGTTCCAGTAGATTAATTCACGCCGAATTTAAGAAAGATAAGGAGCCTGTTGATGGATGCATATTTTGTAATCCTGAACTTACAGGACTCTTATATTTTGGAACACAAAGGAAAGGAGGAGGTGATCGATCTGGAAGAGGAGGATATCAAAAGACTCAAAATAGTTCGACTAGAGAACGACCTGATCGAACTGGTGAAGAATCAGTTCATGAATTGGAGAACGATTTCCAACGGATGAATTTCGATGACGGTGGCCACCGTGGAGGAAGATCTCGTGGCCGTGGTCGTGGACCGGGTCGAGGAGCTCGGGGCTCAAGAGGGGGAGGAAGATCAAGAGGAAGAGGCTTCGGGAGAGGTCGAGGTCGAGGAGGAAGAAATGTTGATCACTTCCAATACGATAATGAAGGATATTCTGCGCCAAGACAGGGAGAAATGAAATTGGCAGATTTCATGTAAATTATTTTGTCCCATTCACTTTGTATGCGCAACAATTGTAAAGTGAAAGCCAAAACTAAAACTGAAAATTTTTCAGGTTTTTCATTAACTATTGAGATTGTTCTCTTCAAATTTCTTCAAGAACTAGCATGAGATCTTGTATCGTGGGAAACTTCCTAGTCATGTTTTGCAGAAAGAACCAGAGTTCTAGGCAAAACTTTAATGACAAATACGGCCACTCTTAACCGATTTGAGCATTGAAGAATCTCATGCACTAATGAGAACGATGAATTTAATGAGGTATATATCAAGATTAAATTAACACAGACATTCTGGCAAAGAAATCTGAATCGTGATAGAATCAGATAAGCTCAAAGCTATCCTTGTTAGCTACAAAGGATCTTTCTCGGAGACTTGTTTCTCTGAATGATAGATTCTGAATATTTGCGTTATGACTGGAGCCGTTTCCACATCACTGAGCCACTTTGTGGTGCTGTTGGGCTCTTCTATCAGCTGTAGAAAGGCTGAAATAAAACCTCTGGTAAGATTGGTTGATAAGCATTATGCCCATTACTCACCGAAAAAAACTTTTGGTTTGAATAAGCCCAATTGAACAATCGGATTTTCTAGTAAAGCCTTGTAGATCGGGCTATCCTTCTTCAGACCTCGGATGAGATCTTCACTTTTTGGACGACGCTCTTTGAGGAGCCAGTCAACCTACAGATAGGATATAGAAGATAATCAGGAATTCACATGAATTCAAATTAATATGAAAAAAAACTCCTTACAGCCAAAACTTCATTGTTGCAATGGATCCATAGAGCATCTAAAATCTCATTATCCTCGAAGCCCAATTGCTTCAAATTCTTGAAATGCTCTGGATTTGGCTTGAAATTTTTTCGTTTGAACTTTCGATAAGACTCTACAATTGCGGGAACCTTTGGATACATGTCAGTATTCTCGTGATTGACTTGATTTGTAGAAGAACAGGGCTGATTGGAAGACGAAGAGCTACTAGATTCATAGGCCAAGAGCCAATCCATTGCTTCCAGGGGAGACATATTGTTGAGTTTTAGAGCTCTACGAGATCTTTCAACAGCAAAGCCCATATCCGTTAATTGCTTCAGGGCATCCTGGTCGATTTCGTTGTGTTCTTTTTCATAAATTTTATCAATATTTACAGCTTTTGTATCTTTCAGAATTGGACTGAGACTTTTATGGTTTCGCAAGAGCTTTTCAGCATAATCCACCAAGGAGATGAGAATTTTTCTTAGCTCACCCTGAAACTGGATGAGAGATGTATGATGAATGCTGCTTGAATTCTATTCATAACAAGAACAATTTCTCAAGTAAGTTAAGACAGAGAAAAACAGCTAACATATTCCAGTGTACCCAGAATGAAAAGAAGGAGAGGAATAGGAATATTTGGGTGGCCAATGGTTTTGAAAAATAGCTTGAGAATTGTTAAAAGAATTCGAACAAACCTCGAAAGGATTTGCAGGCTCTGTGACTTTACGATCCATATTCTTTGGCTTCACTTTTTTTGTCGCTTCTTCGATCATGGATTCAGAAATCTTTTTATCATTTGAGCTTTCGCTTAATACTGTTGCATCATTTTGCGTCACTTCCAGCATCAGAAGAATATCACCATTGCTTATCTCCTCTTCACGTAGAGTTTTTTTGCCAGTTAAGGCTCGTTTTTTCTCAATCGAGACTAGTTTGTAGGCACTACCTACTTTGTTAATTGAGAGAAGCTTGTAGGCACCGCCATCATTGAAACAATCTAATTGATCACATCTCAGCTGGCCAAGAGCAGTTATCTTCACCACATCCACAGGCCAATTGATTGGACATTCCAAATGAGTCATATTACCTTTATGGAAAACTATGTCTATCTTGATGGACTCTTGGGCATGATATGGGGAAGGATCATCCATGTCAACATGCATCATTTCTTCAAATCGATTTCGAGCAAAAAAAAGTCAAAGGACGTCTCGAAATCTTGACTACATATCAATTGAGAGACAAAAAATTTTCATCATAGACTAACTGGCTAATGAAACCAGAAAAAAAGAATCCAATTCACACACTTGTTTGTTTGGATGATGATTTATCAAGGTAGAGACCTTGAAGAACGAGAATAATAATAATGGTAAAGTATGTATCAGACTTTGATAAGCGAAAGGCTACCACTCACTAGGGCTTCGATCGATCAGGACCAACCAAAATGATCACTCAATCCTTGCCATCATGAAGTACATGATATCGATACACACACTCACACAGCTGACCTATCGCCATCAACCTATCATCGTGATGATGGTATCATCTTTCCATCGTTGTCACCACCACGATCATCATACCACCAAAACAATGTACACACAATCCTAAAGCACACACTTTGAGAAAAATTCCCAAAATTTGGAACCAGTATCAGAACCAGAAAAGAGAGAGAGAGAGAGAGAGAGAGAGAGAGAGAGAGAGAGAGAGAGAGAGAGAGAAGAAAAGATATTCTGGTTTGTATCACGAGTGAAGCAAGAGAGAGAGAAAAATGTAAACAACAAGCTTGAAGCTTGTTTCAAGATCTCTCTTCTCAATTGAATTGAGAGAGAGTCTTGTGTATTCATTGCTCATGTGTGTTGATAAACTGAGCTTCAAGCTCAGAGCTTGCAACAAACTGATTGTGTGTGTGTGTGTTGTGAAGATTTCATCAAGCTACCAATCAATGATTATATAGTATGAATTGCAGTTAATTATGATTATTTAATGATTAAGCTTGTATCCAGAGTTACTTGATCATGACTTTAACTAATTTGAGGTAAATTTTGTGATACTTTTGGTGTTTATGTGTTTGGGTCGCAATATCCTGTCTCATCCCAAGTCTCTCTCTTTCTCTCTCTCTCTTCTCCCCTGATTTCACAATTTTTTTCTCTCTCTCCTCTCTCTTCTCTCTCTCCGTTTATACTAATCTGTGTGCAGGAAAAGAGGACGCGATGATGATGAAAGCGCTTTCCTACCGATATCAAAGCGAAAGCCACAAGATAACCCTTTAAGTGGACCTGGTGTGCCCAATGATTTTTTCAATTCCACAATCACCAATGGAGCTTCTATATCCAATGGTGATCATCAACACCAACACCACTTATCACCGCCTGTCAATGTTCCCACATCCACTGTAACGTCAAGTCAATTTCTCTCAACCAGTGCCACAGCTTCTCAATCTAATGATGTAGATAGTAAGAATGTTGCAAATTCAAGCCACTTCCGGTCCGGTTTCACTGATGGAAATGAAACTCAGTCATCAGGAGCTCATCATGAAGTAAACTCTATGCTCGCTAATCCTCAAGTAGGACCATCTTATCAGCCTCTTTTATCAAATTCAGAAAATCCCATCTATTTTGAACAGAATCGAATACTTTTCGAAGCTCATATGAGCAGACTTCAACGGCAACAAATTAAAGTGAGATGACTAACAATAAAATCTCATTGATGAAGGTCAAAATGTTCCTCTCATTATGTTCACTTGAGCATGTCAGCCTCACGACCTTGGGTCACTTCCTACGTCGTAAAAGATACACACTATTGAGCAATCTTGCCAGAGTCACAATTACTCTGCATTCATCTCTGGATTTGACCTTTCGAGTGTGATGGATTGTACTAATGTTTGAGACATCTATTAATCCCTCGATTGGATCAAATAAAATGCTTAAGATCACTCATGAGATCATTTTAAGTGTGGTAATTAAAAAAATCGCCTTCCATAGCTTTTTGTGCGATCGATTATTTATGGACCAAGTCCTAGTAGCGGTGATAGTGGGAGAAATGGGATGCCCTGAAAACGAATATTGGCTTCTGATGGTAATAACTTCAAATTTCCTTCATTTCAATCCGAATAATAATTATCATGCTTACATTTCCTCAGGGATGGAGCTAGCCTTAAAGTTAGCTAAATAGCTTGATGGGAATAACTCCCTGATGATCTATGTCCCTAGTCTTCCTGAATGCCAAGGATGGACAGAAGTTTCCATTCATTCTATTCGATGCACACTTTCACCTCTTTTCTCACAATTATCAATGTAAGATATGACGTCATTAGGCCAATTCATCTCTCCACAAATGAGAAGATAATGGAAATTGTCTCATCGATTTCTCATCTTGTGCAGCTTTTGTGCCCAAAACAGAAGCACTAAAGACACTTCTTAATGAGGACAAAGTTCAAAGAGAACGTTCTTTTATCAGTGACAATTGAAACTATGAACTCTTTCTACTTTTCTTATCGGAAAGCTTCGATTTGGTTTCATCCCTAGAAGACTGATCAAAAGTTGGCCTCCTCTCAAAAAGTCCTCTGCTCTGGATCCTATTTCTGAAAATAAGTTTAGCTTTCAGCAATGGTAATTATTTTATCGTACAAGTTCCTGAGCAATGTCTACAGCATTTTGGTCCTAGTTCTATGAAAGTGGCCAGTTTCCTCCTAGAAAAATGGCCAATCAGCTTCGGAAGAAATCTTGGTCAAGTGACAAGGAAGAATTGCCTTAGGTAAACTTAGACGAAATGGAAACACTGCTCATATGAATCTGTTTAATTTCCAGCATTCTATGATTTGAAAGAAAATATTCATAACACTACTCGAGGCCTGTTCAAAGTTCTAACTGCAAATATTCTCATCGTGCTTTTATGAGATTGGTTGAATCCTCTAACTCAACAAATTCATGACTTCTTCCGACTTTCATGTGTAAGAAGGAGTATATACTTTACTACAGAGTATAGTATATAGTACATATGTACTACATACAGTGTATATACATAACTGACTTTAATCCGTTCTCGACGAATTCAGAATGCCTAAAGTCTTAACTAAAGACAAATGTCAGTGTATAAAAAAGTTCTAGAAATTTATTTGTGAAACTTTCGATTTTTTCTCTCAAAATGCATACAAGAGTAGAAAATTTTCCAAAATAAAACTTGTGATTTCTCTAAAAATAACTGAAGATACGGAATCATGAAGGAACCATTCTGTACTTAGGGTTGATCATTTGTACGATGCTTGCTACGGAAGAAATCGCACCAATTACGCTTACTTTTCTTGGACTGAGATTACAGCGTCCAAGAGATTCAAGTACGATCAAGGTATCGCAGAAATTCTTGATAGTATCAACTGATAAGGCTTTGTGTCTGGCAAGAAGCTCTTGAAGCTTCTGTGAGCCTGAACATGCAGGAGATTTGATAAACTTGTTTCGACTTTGATTATTGTACAACTCATAAATCTCTATAATGTCCCGTAGAAGACATGAAAAAGAGGAGAGAAAGAGAAATTGGTTGCTCAGATAAGCCCATTTCTTTTGATCCCCTTTGAAAAGTCCTGTTTTCTTCAGCAATGCTATGTGGTCTACCAGAAGAGACAGAGAGGCTGATATTTTCGAAAAAGAAATGACCAATGCTGGAAGTGAATTATGAACAGTTATTCCAGATGAGTTAGCGTACAGCATATCAACACCTCTTCCGAAACGCAGAACTGTCAAAACGTGAAAAAATGCATGTCATAATTGAGTGTGACGATCGTTTCAAATATTGCATTCAGTTATTCTGAAATCAAATCAAAGAATTTATTATTCTCTCTTACATGCTCTTGCTGTCCCTAGAAGAGTGTCTAAATCTTTCAGCTTGATAATCAACTCTTTATTCTCTCCTTTTTTCTCAAGAGATGCCCAATAGAATCTGCAGGAATATTGCCATAACCTGAGAGAGAAAACTGCAATCATAAGTTCCAAGAACGAAAATCACAAGACAAGATAGGAAAAATTACCTCAGAAGCTTATCTCTTCCAGTTGATAGGGCATTCAGTCTCATAAATTCGTCCATCATACTGAATATTGTGAGACACAAAGCTCAACACACTAGATGATTCCTAAGGCCGAACTTAATGTTTTGTAAACAGTTATCTTCTTTACAACAGATTGTTAACAGAATGACGCAACAAGGAAAAAATCAGTCTTTCCTCCAGGAGGAGTCAGGATCAGACATCGTGAGAGCTCTAGATCTTCATCGATGGAACATTTTCAACTTTTAACGAACAAACAAGTCTAAATTATTCCTCTTCAACCCTCTACAATAGAGTTTACAATTTGTAAGAGAGAAGACAAAGAGAACTTTGAACACTGATGTTCAGTTGCCTAGCCATTAGGAACAGGAATGAAAAATTAGACATCAGTATGGAGGAGAACTTTCTGTAACATTATTATTAAAGAACCAACGTTGTTCGGAGTCATGATAAGTTATTTAAGGAAAACTCAGATGCACGTTTTTTGCATTCTCCACAGCGAAGTGAGTGAATAAATTCATTTTTGATACTCATTTACGACAAAGAATAAGAAACTTCGCTGATACACAATTGTGTGATGGAAGAGTATCGAGTGAATTATTATTTCAGAAACTGATGTTCAACTCAATGATAACGATCAAACAAAGAATTTTAGCTTGTCTAGGAGTGATCTGAAAGATTGTTTGATTAACTTGAATGAGCTTCAAGTCAGGAATTTAGCACCCCCTAGTTTGATGAAAAAATAATCACAAGATAGGATCAAAACTGATCATTCGATTAGAGTTAATGATTTATTACTCTTTTGACTTAAAATGATGATGATTTATCAGTTTTTTTGGATCTGAAATATGATTGGTGGACAAGAATTTCAGAGAGATCCTACTTTTTGAGCTTCTTCCTTTTGGAATCGGAGTCATCCCTAGATCTTTTGGAAGAGTGACCATTCTTAACGGGGCTTCTCCCTTTCGATGAGGGTTTTGACTTGTAACTAGGGCCTTTCTTGGTCGACTTGGTATCACCAAGTGTCTCCAAATCTTTCTCACGGTCAGCTCTTGCTGCTTCCTCTTCTAATTCATCCCAATCTTTGCCACTCTCTTCGGATGAACCAAGATCTTCTTGTTCTGAATCCCAGAAAAAGTGAAACAAAAGCGTTCAGAGCAAAGTCAAAAAACTTGAAAACCAAATTTTGGGATTCAATATTCTCACCTGAGTAAGATTCACTATCCGTAACATCAGATCCAGTTACATCGGACTCTGATTCATCTTCATAATCATCTTCATCTGTTGGATTGTATTGATCATCTTCCTCATCATCATCATCATCAGCTTCCTGCTCAGCGTCGCTTTCAGGATCAAGGAAAGACCAACCGCCAGACTCGAAAAATCCTTCAGGGTCATCGATGATGGTCTTCATGATTTTGGTCCAGTTCAAACTCTGTATTCCTTCAGTATATCTTATATCGCATTGACTGAAATAAATAATTAGTTAGAGACTTGGCATAAGAAACTAGAAGTTAGAATAGCTTACTTCAACCATTCTTTCACGTGGTCCAGCATGTTCATCGGTACCGCACTGATCATTGCGACTTTTCGGTTATAGTCTTTGAAGACAAATACCATATCAAAATTTTTCAGATGGAATTGAACACGCTCAAAGTGAACCAATTCAACTTCATCCAATGTTATGACGAAAGGAGGCTAAAGAGAAATCAAATTTAGAATCAACCATCAATAAAAGAGGATATTTACTTACCCAATCAGTTAAATTGACCAAACAGGATGAAGTTGGCTGTAATTGGACAATACTACGATGAGGAACACCAGGGAAAGCAAGATCTCTGAATGGAGATTCAAAGTCGACTTCTCCTTTGGTTTTAGACTCAACATTGTCACAGAAACTTTGGAATGCTTGTTTCAGTTTGTTTCGCATTTCGCGTTCAGCTTGCTCAGCGGCCAGATCATCACGATCATGCATGTGCTGATTCTTGTTCAAGTCGGTAGTAATTTCACCAACTTCAGTATAGAACTGCATATCAGCGTGCTTTTTCTTACCAAACATGATCGCATTTTTGAGAGTAAAGTGAATCAAGATGATCATTTCGCCATCACAAGGCTGAAAGAAAGCGTGTTTGATGTTATTGAAAAGAATATCGATTTTATCGCCTTTAAGAGATGTGAATCGGAAACCATTGACATGAGCCTCGAGGATTCCTCCTATTCTCTTGGAGTAGATGTTGGGACGAATGTATAAATCTTTCAGTTTGGGATTACTTTTGTTGTTGCTTAATATCAGAGTATCCTGCTTCACGATACCTTCTTTTTCACGCTCTTCAGCTTCTCGAGTTTTGAATTTCTTTTGTACCTCTTTGATCAGCCTGAAAGCAGTGTTCAAATTCGAAGATGGTGCCGCAATCTCGCCTGGCTCTTTCACATTGGTAGCTCTGAATGTAATTTCTTTCAAGAAAGTAGCTTCAGGATTTGAGAACATTGACCCCTCATTTTTGGCCAGAGTTGAGCCAGGATGGAAATAATTAAGACGCAAATATGTATAGTCGCCCTCAACCGATTGTGAAATGTTTTTGATTGTTGATATATGGAATGGTATTGGGAGGCCAAACATGGGGAGGATTATGGTTTCATACTTTCTATCAACGAATATCTTCAACTCGGAAATCTCAGGCTCTTTGGGCATATTGTTGATTGATTTGTAAGAAACATTAGATTTTCGCAGTTTCTGTTTCTCTCCATCACTGGACTTTTGAGCGAGTCGAGCTCGAGCGGCTTCATTCAGTTGTTCTGCGAGTTCTTTTTGATGAAGCTTACGTTTTTCTTCGGTCGAAGGTTCTGCCTGTTTCACAAAAAATCATCATGTCATTCAAGATCATTAATCATATGATAATATACTTACTCTCAATTTAGAATTCAGAATGGCGGTCCTTCCGCCAGCTCGGCCGAGCAATTGATCTTCAACAATTGCTGGCTTCTCATCTTCCTCCTCCTCTTCTTCTTCATCTTCCTCCTCTTTGAGGCATATCATGATGTTTTTCAGCTTTTTCTTGGATGGAGTCAAGGTGTCAGCAGGCTTTCCAGCATTGGCAACGACAGTATCAGAAATGAAGAGAGCATAATTTCGAGACTCATCGTCTTTGGCTTCAGAATTGGTCAGATTTGAAAAACCAACTGCAACGACGAATGTCATCCCTTTTTTCACAACACTAGTACTTTTTGGTCCGATCAAGAGAGAAGGCTCGCGGAATTCTATGCCAGTAGCGAACCCAAGATTTTTTGTAAGTTTATCAACAAGTTCAGGACGATCTTTTTCCACAATGTTAACTGCAGCTTTGTACACATCACATAACTTTACACCATCTTGTAGCTTGTTGAGCACCACATCGTATACGGATAATAGAAACTCGTATGTTTCTTGTTGTTTTTGAGATGGATTAACCAGAATTGTTCTCACTATATTCGAACAGTATTGGCGAAAACGAATTCCCAGAGCACAAATGATTGCGCCGAAATGGAGATTGTTTTTATCACTTGTGACACTGAATTTCAAATTAAAGTTGCCTCCTGATTGTATAATAGGAGTGTAACACAATTCCACTAATTGAGGATCAACACTCTTCAAGTATTTTCTATCCTGATGAGCTTTCTCAACCCCATCAGCTAGACGAGAGTGTTTCACCTTTTTGTCAGCATCAATTATCTCAGTAATTTCATCTTTCAAGTAGCGTTCATAGATTTCATTAGTCAGTCCACTGGCTTTCTTTATTAATTCAACCTCAGAATCCTCTTTAGGGGCAATAATGTAGGCAATTTGTGATCCAACGTCAACGGTCTCGAAACCTTTGGCATTGTATACTTTCTTCCACTCGGTGAGAAACTCATCATCTTCAAATTTATCCTTGGTAAATTCACCGACCTTTCGTCCATTCTTGCTTTTACTAATCACTTCGATGAGTTTATTATAATTCGCTTGATCCTTGTCGGTCTTATCACGTGTTATTAGGGTAACCGGTGGCACATCTTTCTCATTTTCCTTGCTTGACTCTATCACCTTCAAGAATTCAATCTTCTTTTTACTAGCAAGTATGTGGATAGAATCTTCGGCAAGAACGGTAATGGTATCGGTGAGTTCATAGCCGAGTAGCCATGTTTGTAAGGCAACCGACTTGGAGTAAGATATAGAGTCATCGGAGGCGATGGCAAATACAATGGCGTCCACATCACCAAGATCAGCGTGATCAGACGGATTTTTCCAGCTTTGATAAAGCCGCTTGGCCCTTCTGAAGAAGGCGCCTTTGTCAAGAACAATCTGTGCACTCCGAGAGGCCATTCTGTGTGTATGATGGAAAATAAACAAGATTAACAAATGCCAAATTAAACAATTAATATTCTGTCTAATCACATCAAATCAAGCAACTGAACACATTTCAAAATATGATCCACCCAACATACATTAAATTGCTGATTGATGATGAAATTAATGATACAAATGATGATGAAAATGGTGATGATGATGGTGGTAAGAGTAGCTTTCCGAAGACAACATGAACAACTTGAACAACAAGTGATGTATGATACTTTTCACTTGCTCAACCAAACAGATAAATAGCAGCCCTGATATAACAAATATACACAATGGAAGATGATGATAATCAGAATGTTACTTAATTGAAAATGAATCAAATCAAGTATGATTTGAAATCATTTCCACTAATCAAATACACTCAAACCAAAGAGTACTGACAAGAGTGAGCACTGAATGCTGAAGACCAACAATTCTTTCACTAACCACAAGCGGCGCTAAGCAGTGAATTTTCCAATTCTGAATCAGATTTTGTTCAATTCGATAATTTTTGGCCACGAGATTAGGCTTCTGAGATAATTTTTGGCCACCCTATCGCCCCTGATAAGAGGAAAATTTTCATCTATCAGGTAGAAAAACTGGTCAAATTGCAAGATATCGAGCTATCTGACTATTTTGACCCGTTTTTCATCCAAATTATCGTGGCCAAAAATTATCATTCGAATTATTGTCGAGAATAATTTTTTCAGCTCTGTCTCTGAAAACCGGTCTTAAGGAACTAAGCTACCGAAAAAGCGTTTCACTTTTTTTCGCGAAGTGCTCACTCTTGTCAATACTCTTTGACTCAAACACACACACAGATCCAGAAGCTGCCGGATTCTGATACACTCAAACACACATTACACTTAAGCCATCTACATTCTCTTTATCATTGCTCTTTACGCGCCCTACTTAAGCGCCCTCTGCATCTTCTTTATCGATAATTATAATAATTAAAAAGTTGCCAATTTTAATTGAAATTAATTTGCAAATTGGAAAAGTTGATAATTAGTGGATAGATGGATAATGGAGGACATGAAATGAGTGCATGGAAATGCGAGATACATTGATCACTTGAACGTGTAGCTGTATACACTATTGACAACTTGTGAGTTGTACTCCCGCCTTGAATTTGATCGATTCGCTTGTCTCCAAGAACATCGCGAGCAGGTGCCAGGAGCATGAGTTTTGGACACATTTTTGCTCATCTTCTATGGTAAACTGTGTGTGTATATATGTTATATTTATCATTATGATGGTGGAATGTTTGATCGATTTTAATTAGTTTAATCAATTGGTACATATTTATTGGGTGTTTATTGGTGTGGATGACTCATTGGTTGTCTTGAGAAGTTCCAGTTTTCATCTTGCTGAGGTAAGAAGATGAGGACCCTTATCTTTGATGTGTTTGTTTTCCTTTTGAGCAGATCAGCTGCTGATCATGCATGTTTCCACGCTTCTTTGCTTGCTTCTCATTTGGGAAACTTTAGTGATTGTGATTAGCGATGGATTGATTTATTTGCATTATCATTATCGCCATTTTAGGTGCCCCAATGTTAACCATGTTGGACACTGGACATGCTTTGAAGAGCAATGGAAGCAATGTGGCTCCAGTTGAGACGCTAAGTTCTCCATTGAAAATATTCGTTCTCGCAAAGCGTAAGATTAACAGCATCTTTGTTGCCATCGATGAATATGTACAAGAAAGCAAAGAGTTCCTGCATCATTGTGATGGCACCATTGTTCAGCGAGAAACACTGGAGTCTGTTAATAATCTTGCGGAAAGGGTTGCCAATATACGTGAGGTGCTCCAGCGTGATCACATGAAGGTGGCTTTCTTCGGAAGAACCAGCAATGGAAAGAGTACTGTGATAAATTCTGTTTTAGGGGATAAAATTTTACCTTCTGGGATGGGCCATACGACAAATTGTTTTTTGCAAGTTGAAGGATCTGATTCAGATGAAGCATACCTTTTATTGGAGGGAGAGTCAACTGAGCGACTTAGTTTAGAGTCAGTGTCACATTTAGCTAATGCACTGAACTCTGAGAAACTTGGTGATTCAACCCTTGTCCGAATTTTTTGGCCTAAAAATAAGTGTTCTCTTCTCAAAGATGATGTAGTGCTTGTAGATAGTCCAGGTATTGATGTATCACCAAACTTGGACGAATGGATAGATAAGCATTGCCTTGATGCTGATCTATTTGTACTAGTATCCAACGCTGAGTCTACCCTGATGAGAACCGAGAAAGCCTTTTTCCATAAGGTCAGTGAAAAGATTTCCAAGCCTAACATTTTTATTCTCAACAATCGATGGGATGCTGCCGCATCTGAGCCAGAGAATCTGGAAAAAGTGCGCAAGCAGCATACCGACCGAAGTGTGTCATTTTTAGCCGAAGAGTTGCGAGTAGTTCCTCGTAATAAGGCACCTGATCGGGTGTTTTTCGTATCTGCCAAAGAAGTTCTTCTTTGGCGAACTCAAGAGTCTAATAGAACGCCAACTGCCCAGTTAACGGATGGATTTCAATCGAGACTGTTTGAATTCGAGAATTTCGAACGAAGGTTCGAAGAATGTCTTTCAAAATCTGCTATCAAAACAAAATTTGATCAGCATACTCGTAGAGGTTACAGCATACTATCTGATTTGACCAAGACCCTGGGAACAGTCCATAATAATTCCTCTAATGCTAAGAGTAACAAGAAAAACCTCAAAAAGGATAGTACAACCAAATTGGAACAGATGCAGCATAAAATGCAACTTCTCACCGATGAAATGAAAGAGAAAATACTCCACATTGTCGAGCAAACTGAATTTAAAGTTAACATGGCTCTGAAAGAAGAGATTCGGAGATTATCTATATTGGTCAGTGATTTTAATCAGCCTTTTTCAGATGATGCATATCATCTTAGTACATATAAAAAAGACATCCATGCACATGTGGAACAGGGACTAGGCTCTAATATGAGAGCTCGTCTAACCAGCGAACTGTCAAACACCGTTGAATCAGTTCAAAAGGAGATGGTTGAACGAGTTTATCAGATATTACCAGATAGAGCTGAACGACGTGTAGATTTCATGGCTTTTCGATCTGGACAAAGCTTCGAGATTCTTTATCGTATCAATTGTGAGTCTCTATTCGCCGATTTCCAGGAAGACTTAGAGTTCCGTTTCTCTTTTGGTCTAAGAAGTATGATAAAGCGTTTCACAAGAAATCGATCACCAAATTACAGTTCCATGCCCATTTCTCTCCCTCCAACTGCACCTCAAACTCCGAGTAATGATTACAAACCCTTACATAGCTCTGTTATCGCAGCAGAGTCAGATCTCATGCCGATTGTCTCTAAACTAGCTCTTCTTAGCGGCACGCAATCACAAACCACAATCGGTGCCCTTGCTCTGGGAGGTCTGATGGTTAGAACTATTGGATGGAAAGTTATTGCTTTCACTCTGAGTGTCTATGCAATCGCCTACACCTATGAAAGAGTAACGTGGAATAATAAAGCCAAAGAAAAAGCGTTCAAGAAACAATATGTCGATCATGCTACTCGCAAGCTCAAACTTATCGTTGATCTAACTAGCACTAACTGCTCTCATCAAGTCCAACAGTAAGTTTTATTTCCATGATTGTTTCTAAGATTTCTCATTTTGTTCTGCATCTTTCAGGGAACTCACTTCTACATTTGCTCGCCTTTGTCATCTGTCTGATGATACCAACAAAAATTTGAAAGAAGAGATCGAGTCTCTCGAAGTTGCTATACGAGAGCTAGAGGAGATTGGAAACTCTGCTCGCACTTTGAAAAACAAGGCGAGTTTCCTTTCCTCAGAACTCGATAATTTCAGAGAGGTGTATCTGAGTGGAGATGATGATGATGTTCCATCAAACCTCTAAATTTTGTTTGAAAATTTTCAAATGAGATATTCTTGTAATGGCTTGTATCTAACAAGTCATAGATTAGTCAAAACTCTGGATAAATCGCATGCAAACTAGTTGTAAAATACCCTTCGGGAATGTTATCAATCTTCAAGTCTAATTAAACACCATCGTTCATAACTGGCTTTTCCGACCTTTGGCTCAACAATTCCATCTTGATAAAGATCGTAAGGGATCTGGTTTTAAAAACTTGAGATTCATACCAGGATTTTTGTAATTACCAGCCATGATTTATATTATATCATCTCAGAACTCAATTTGTTTAATGAAACCTCTTCAGGCCGGTGTTAGAAGTTGAGAAGTCTCGAGAAAGCTTCAATTTGTATGAAAGTAACTCCTGTCTCCTAGTTTCTGATGAATCATGGCAATATGTGAGAATGTATCTTTTCTCGTCTTTCCATTGTGTTTGCATCATTCTCAAGGGTATCTAGTATCAGTGCTGATATAAGGAAAAAAGTGAAAAATTTATTTGCCAACAAACATCAGACATCAAACTGATAGGTACAATGATTAATCCAATCCAATCATTTTCAACCATACACCTGTAATTCAAGCCGCCAAATGAATGTAAGTCGCAATCTACAGTTTTCAGACACTACCGTAAGCTCAGCCGGGCTCCTTGATGGAGAGAACAACATTTCATCAAAAACATCAAATATAACTTGAAACACTGTAGCTAGCATGAAATATTATTCGACAAAAGTTCAGAACTTTTCTGGATGATGAAAAAATTGATTCCCTAATCCTCAAGACGTTAACAAGTTGTAAAGTGTAAAAAATTGGAGCTTTTTAAGCCCGCCTGTTAAGCGCCATCTCATGCTTACCATTGGTGTGGCTGTCATTTGAGTGTGTTTTTTTGCAATCTCAATTAACGGTGTTAATTTGACAGTTTGGATGATCATATTTGTGTGTGTTTATTGATCGTGTGATTGGTGGAAAATTACACTTGTTGTGTTCACTGGAGATGATGGCTGTGAGAGGTGATTGATTGACATGGGCTGGGAGAAAATAATCATAACATGTCTTGGGTGAAGATTGGTGGTGTTGTTTATGTGTCTTAATTGTTTATTGTGTACAAAGTTTAAATCATGTCCTCCCAATTGAACAAAAGTGATACATCTCTATGGCTCCATAATAAATTAGGGAACACAAATGATCTATGGTCCAATGGTTCTATCTGCTCACAATTGAATGCGGATGTACTCAAAAATATAATAGACTGTTTTGTTGATTTACAATCTCTGGTCAAACTAAAGCTTATTTTATCATTTTTACATATTCCTAGAAGGAATGTTGAACAGGTAAGCTTTTAATTAATATTCTGATTGTATTTATATTCTTGATTAGGAACCAATCCTGTAATCATAACCGAATCATTACTATCTGATGTGACCTTTTCCCACCAAATTGCATGAAGAATTGGCGCCTATTCATTCTCACCCCATTCTATATCATTCTCGATGATACATGTAATTATAATTATTTGTTTTCCTATCTTTCAAGTGGAGACAAGAATTGGATGATATTTTAAAAGTTGCCTTAGCTGATAGTGACCATTGGGTCGCAATGGTTGCAGAGCTCCTCAAAACATTTCCTGAAACAGGAGCTATAAATTACGATATCGAAGAGAATGCTGAGGTATTCACAGATCTTGTTCATGAATTAAAAAAATCAGGTATAATCAGTATTCCCTTTTACATGAGTCTTGATACATTTATACTTATATAGATAACATATTTACATATCCTTCAATCTATCAATTTTAGTCCGTAAGCATGCAGATCAGGGGATACTTCCAATTGAGTCACTCTATCTCAACAAGAATGCTTTCAATGCCCAAATCGGTGCTATCCCTCAGCCTGTTAAACACTTTCAACTCCGTCGAAAGCCAAAATCAGCGGCACTCAGGGCAGAGCTCTTGCAGAAATGTAAGTCAATCTCCACAATCATTGTAAATTTTATCATTTTATAGCCGTGTACTTTAGGATGAGACAAATAGCTCGAACTGATAAGATATAGTTCTAAATGAGTGGTGGTTAGTATCTAATCAGTTAGAACTATCTGTCTCGTCCTAAAGTACACGGCTGTAGCAACTGACAAACTAACAATTTTTTCTCTCCCTTCACAGCAAACGATGTAGCTTCAAATTCTAGGAAAACACTCACTCCTTCTACGGCTCTACGTAATCGGGGATCGATTAGAGAAATAAACGATAATAGTGAGTTATTGAATCTCTGCTTAAATTTAGTTGCTAATCGGTTATCTCCCTCTTTCAGCACCAATGAAAGGCATACCAAACAGAAATATGTTTGGATCTTCCTCATTTAAAACTCCAACCTTACCTAATCGGAGTGTTGGATCTGTTCGTAATCCCACAAGACCTACTATACCTGGAGTACGTCGTGATGGAGGTATCAAACTATTAGATATTGGTGAACAGCCTTTGGGCAGAGATACTAAGAGAAAGAAGCGAGATCCTAAGGAAGAGAATGCCAAACAGAAAGACGGAGAGAAGGGTAGCACTCAAGATCAAAGTTCCACTCCTGACTATGCATTGGGTCTAACATCTTTGGTACCACCAAGTCCAGCTCCATCCTATTCAGTACCTCCTACACCTGAGCCTCCTAGTAATAATGATTATGCACCGATAAATCCTGTTAAATCTACCTCTTTGAATAGTCCAATGACATCTGTACAAACACGAACTTATAGCACTGACTCCAATCCGGAGGAGGAAGCAACAGAAGCACCCACACCTACACAAAATTTTGCTCCTGATCCATCTCCACCGCCTGTTGTACCGCAAATCAAGCAATCTCATCCTAATCCTGTACATGTGACTCAAATTGCATTTGTTCCGAAGCAAACACCAGTGGTACGTTCGCAATCATTTCTCACGAATAGATTCACTTTTGATTGCCCATTCATTCTACGATGGTCAATTGTGGCTAGTCAAGAGGTTTTCTAATCAAATTTTTCATCTTTTCAGGTCCCGCAATCAAATCCTGGTCCAGCTCCTCAGCCAACAACCACCAAGCTTCAATTAACAACTAGACAAGTTCAAGAAGCACAAGAACTGTTTAAAAATTCACCTTGCATAGGAAAAGTTGAGAAAGCATTGATTCTCAGTTTCATGGGGGGATCAAGGGAAAATCCTTGCCCACATCTTGGTGATATTGTGACGATCAAATTGGGTGAAAGTGAAGAGCTCGCTCGACAACAAGATGGAAATATTATCAAAGTTATTGTAGAAAATCATTATCAAATGAATTACAGCACGGGTGAGGCCAAAAGAATCAAAAAACTAAGGAGAACTTGATGAACTGTCATTAAATTTTGTAAATAGCTTGTCTCTCATCGTAACTATAAAATAGAGGTTGCATATTTTTTTCACTGTTTGTAAACTCGATTGACCACAATATGAATTTTAGTTCGGATTTTTGAATCACATTCAACCTAAAATCGTAGCAATTGGAATGATAAACACTCAATAGGAGCAGAAGAATGCATATAAAAAAACTTAATTCATCACTCCGCAGGACCTAATCTTTGGTTCGATCTGGTCTAACATTCTATTCTGTTGATGAAAGATACATCGATCTCAGATCTATGGTAGGCTCAATTTTTTGGCTAATTCTAATTGATTCCTCTCTCTCTCTCTCTCTCTCTCTCTCTCTCTCTCTCTCTCTCTCTCTCTCTCTCTTTCTTTCTTGCTTTCTTTTAATTGTCCTAATTGACTATCTGCAATGAGGACGACGGTAAATGACTTTTTAGTGATGTCAAGACTCTCTCTTGATACGAGAATATCTCATTATTTGTTCAGCTTAAGATCAATTCATGGACGTAATGTTGTACAGATTGTGATTAGCTGGGGAATTCTTTCCGCTCGGGAACACTGATCACATTGAGTTGTCTGAAGAATTTTCTGTACATGTTTAGGATTTGATGTTGAAAAGTGTCTTCGTTGTTGGAATCTTGAATGCTTCATGTACCTATTTTAGTGTTTGAAAAGTGTTCCCCTACTCCTAACCTCAAATAATTAGCAATTTCATGCCGAGATGGTGGAAAAAATTCTGTCAGAAGAGATCAAAGGAATTCGGTATCCACAAAAGATTGATCTCATTCCGAGCTTTTTCATGGCCTTTGTATTTCTTTACGCAAGAAGGAAATTGAGTCGAAACTTAGCCCCCATGATTGGACGAAAAATGGGAATCGAAACTCCTGGTGATCAATCTGATTCGAATTTGTATCAAGAACAAGAGGTGAATCCAACCATGAGACGCTTCGTTGAAACATTTACAGATATGGTTCTCCATTTTTTTCTCTGCATTCTTGGATATCTTCTCATCACAAGTAAGCCATGGTACAAGGATCCCAGTCGAGCATTCGAAGGCTATCCTCTTCATTCCGTTGACTTCAGCCTAGTGATGATGTTCAATGTTTATTTAGGGTATTTTTTAGCCGAATTAATCATATTCTTCAACAAAGAACAACGCACAGACTTCATGATTTACCTTATCCACCATATAGTGGCCATTCTCTTATGCTATTTTTGTTGGATCAGCAACTTCGTCAGAGTTACTGCTTTCTTGATGTATTGCTTTGAATTTTCTGATATTGCTCTTCTTTTTGCTAAGTGTGCACGATATTTGCGGATGGCCAAAATGGTCAAGTTTGGCTTCATAATGTTTTCAATCACATGGATCTACAATAGAATATTCTGGTTTGGAAGGTTATCCTACATATTTTACTTTAACTTGTTACCATCGTTGCCAGAAATACCTTCAACTCTAATCATGGTAGGGACCACAAATTCAATTTTGCTCATTCTATTCATTATTTGGACATTCTTTATCATAAAACATGTTATCGACTTTTTGGTCAATGGTCGAATGATCGATCTGCGAGAAGAAAATCCCGAAAACGATGAGGTGAAGTTTGCATAAATCTGATATTTTATCTCTATAGAATTATCATGTGCAAATTTTTCGAAGCGTTTGAATGAATACAAATAAATATCAAAAAGAAAGGAAAAATTATTTTCATTTTCATTATTTTCAACTTTCTTCGAGGACCAAAAATCATAACCGAAAGTTCTAACTGTAATTCAACGAAAGAAAATAGAATGGCCAACGAAAAAGACGAATTTTACTTGCAAGATCATTGTAATCAACTTACATCATTCTAGTAAGACATGAACCTCCAAATCATAGATCTATCTGTTAGAAAAATAGAAGGCAGATAAAGTTCATGATATTTTCGAATTTATCCAGGGGAACTTTTTAGCCTCATCGTGATGAGGATTCGTTCGTTTTTTAGCATCAATAAAGCGCCATCTTCCACTTTTGCCACATTATCAATAAAACATTGTCCAGGAATCAACAGATTTTTTTAAATCATTTCTCCACAAAAACATATTCATTTTCATTCGCATTTGACAGTTGTTTAGAAGGATATTTTCTTTCCATCAATCGATTGTTCTCGAGCTTCAACTCAACTCTCCTTGGACATAGTTCACATCTCTCATTGGGGTCCAAGCGATTGGCCACTTCTTGCTCAAAATTCATCGTTTCTACTACTGTTTGTGAGATCAATTTTCGTCTCCAAAAGTAACAATAATAATAATGGCTCGTAAGTATTTTGATTTAATTAACTGTTGATACACTATTGACTTTATTTTCCATTTTTATTTGATTACTTTTTTGGTTAATATTCCTATTCACTGTGTGTATCTATTTTTCTTTCTTTTGATCAGGAGGAAATCAGAGAGAATTGGCCCGTCAAAAGAATCAAAAGAAACAGCAAGAGACCAAGAAAAAGACTGATGCAAACAATAAAGATGGCAATAAGGGCCTTACACTGGAAGAAAGAAAACTGAGGTCAGTGTAAATAGTGTATATAATGTTCTCATTGCCAGAAATCAAGTTTCTTATTCGAAAGTAGTGGAAAGGTGGTGAAAAATTTCGATAATTTAAAGTCTCTCCACTTGTAATTATATCCCTCCAGAATTGAATGTCTCCACCAAATTCGAGTGCTATCTTTTTTCTTCCCTCAATCTTCGGGATTTCTCGTTTTCTGTTTCTTTTAACGATCATTTTCTCCTATGATTAATTGCTTTCATTTATCACATTGAGTGCTACTTATTCTTGAACTATTTTTCCCTCTTCGTCTAAGGTGCAAAAAAAGGGAACAAATTATTCAGAACCTCCTGTGAATATAGCTTCACTGCGATGGTCCTGTGATCGTATGAAAATCAGCTCATTCAGCGAAAGTTGTGCCATACACTTGCTAAAATCTTTTCCACGTCTCATTCGATTGCGATTGCATTTGATATGTTTACGATTTTCCAATGAATGTGATATCTAACCTCATTTTGATCTCTTTCTCTTTTTTTTTCTCTCCCTCTCTTTCATTCTCTAATTTACAGAGATGCAGAAGTGATGAGGCTGAAACAGCAGAAAGCTTTGGAAAAAAAGCAGGCTGTCTCTTCGAATGCTTAATGTACACCGCATGTGAGTGTTAAATTGGTGCACACATTCTTTCTCTCTCTCTTTCTCCTGGTATGAAGCTAGATACCCCAAAATTTGATCTCTGGAAATTCATCTCTCCAACAACAATGACACAACCGAAATTATCGTGAAAAGAATAAAATTGATTTCAGAATACGAATTTCCCTCCTTTTATCGATCAATGCCTACGAGTGTTACAAATAAATCCTCAATCAATCGTCTACACATTTATATGGATTATACATGTTATTACGCACAATAAAAAATTTTTCTCTAATGACAATCATTCTCAATCTTTCTCTTTTTCCTCTTCTCCATCTGATCTTCCTCATCTTCTCCATTCATTTTTCGAATGATGATCAGAAAAGAAGAAGCATAAGTTGATCAAAATAGAAATCGACTGACAATTTGTGGCATTACAGAACTGGTTTATGACACAGTCTCTCTCTCTCTCTCTCTCTCTCTCTCTTTCTCTCTTTCTCTCTTCATCCACTCTCGACTGGCTGAATGTATGTGAGGTAGTCGAAAAGGTGGCCATTAAAAACCGCACGAACTTGATGTCCCATTTAAGTGAAATGAAAGTTATGTACACTGAAGGAAGTGATCTCGAATTCTTCTTCATGAATTTCATCAACCATCCCGTTAGATTTTCTCTCTCTCTCTCAATCCAAACTTTTGCGCCAATCTCATCAAAGGGCCTAGAACTCATCAGACCTCTGGACAATCTCATCGTCGAAAGGAAGATTCACTCAAGTAACAATGTCCAACTAGTGTGATTAAAAGACAGAGTAAAGAGATATGATAATGTAGATAGTATAAAGCGTGAATGTGTGTAAGTAGAGAGAGAGAGAGAGAGAGAGAGAGAGAGAGAAATGATGAAGCTTGCTCTACTCTTTCAAGTTTGATGCTTGTTTTTCGCATCTCTTTTCGTGCTTGAGATGAAGTGAGTCAGCTCAGCTCAGCTTGTTTGTGTAAAGAGAAGAGAAAAGAGAAGAGAAGAGGAGAGAGTAGATCACCTTTTTGGTGTCTGATCATTTTATCATTTTTTTTTGCTTATTTTATTCATTTATTTTTCTTTCTCTTTCTCTCTTTCTCTATCTCATTTTTGATTGTATATTGTTTTCATCATTGTTTTGTATCTATTTGTTTCTCTTTGGTTTGATTATCACCATCAGCATCATCATAATTATCCTTATCCTGATTTGTGTGTGTGTGTGTTTATCCTATTTTGTTTTTGGTTTAGTTTGGTTTCGGGATTCGGGTTCTTGTGTGTAATAAATTGTGAGAAAGAGAGAGATGATCTCGGAGAGATATTATCGGAATTTGGCACAAAAAATATCCGAAAATCTACTCAATTTTGTTGATGGTAAACCAAAATCATTCTCCAAATCATCCACTCCATCATCATCCCTGTTGGCCTCATCTTTTTCCTCCTCCTCTTCAAGCAATGAAACTCCGGTGACTTGTGATTCTAGCAAGCCGTCAGCATCATCATCTGTGGTGACAACAAACACACTCACTAATGGATTCGCAATCACTAGCAAGAACTCAAACAAATTAGCATCATCATCAAATTTGGAGGCAAAAGAACAACCGCAACAGCAACAACAGTTAAATTTGAAAGCATACAATTTTCCACCTCATTTCAGTTTAAATGAAAATGATAACGAAGATGGGAAACATGATGAGAGTGAAATAGCCATGATGAGTTTTCTATTGGATGGACAACTCAAAAGATATCAATCCTCAATGGAAGCTGCAACTTCTTATCCACTGCCTATCAAGTCATCCATCTCATCTTCGAATAGCCTCTCGAAGAATGCCTCTTCTGTTTCATTTTCAAAGCCTGTAACAAGGAGTAGCAATAGCAACATTCAAAACAAGAGTAATAATAGTGGTAATAATAATAATAATAATAATAATAATAATAATAGAAATGATACCAACAACTCCAGCCAGATGATCTCAGCCTTAGAAGCAAATGAAAGCCAAAATCTTCATAATGATAATAATAATAATAATCCTAGCAAATGTATTTTTATATGCAATGTATGTGGACATGGATTTTCATCACTTGATGCCTTCGATGAACACGAGATAAATAATCATCCTAATGTTATTTGCAATTACATTGAAATGAAAATGGAGCACAGCATTGCTATTACCTTGTTAAATTGGATCAACAATAGTCCTATGGGATTGCTTAAATCGTGCAAAGTACCAGACCTATCAGCCTTCAAGACAAATGCCGACTCTAGTCCATGCATACAGTGTACAAAGTGTAAAGCAAAATTTAAAACCGTAGAATGCCTTCATCAACACATCATGACTTGTGCAAGCTCTCAGCCTCCCATCAGCTCGATTAGTTCTGATTTAGCTTCAGAGAAGCCAACTCGCTCTAATACAAAGTCTTCCAAGTTGACATCTACATCATCATCACCAGAACTTTCTAAGTCGTCCTCTTCCTCAGAATTTTCACTCTCACCTTCGAAAATCAAGTCGACCATCACTCCTTCACCAGTGAAAAGAGAGAAGAGAAAAGTTTCTCCTTCCGTCAACAGTGAGGCATCAAAAGAAGAGATCAGCAAAGACACTGTTCAACCAAGCAAAAAGAACAAGTCCGATTGTGTCGAGCCAAATGATCAGAGTCAAGAAACGAAGACAGCAAATCGTTTCACTGCCACCAAAGTTAAATCTCACAGTCTTCGAACTCGAGCTGATGATAAGAACTCCTCTCGCAACCTCTCCACTGCTAAGAATCGATCTCGATGCAAACGAAAGTGCCCTGATTGCTCTCGTGTCTTCAAGCATTTGGGCTATTTTAAGCGTCACATTAAATCAGAATGTCCCAAGAAAGATCACCAGGACACTACTGAGAAAACTCAATCCGTTGCTAGCAAAGCAAAAACAAAAACAAGTCCATCGAGAATTAACACTAGAAACATGACCAAAAAGACATCTGAGAGTCCCCCAACACCTGAGGCTGTTCAAAGTGAAAATGAATACACTCCCACCGACTTTCAAACTGGTCAAAAAGAGGATAGTGAGCAATGTGACAGTTCGAATGAGTCTAAAGCGAAAGTCACATCGAAAAATGGGAAAGTCAGCAGATCAGCGGCGAAAAAGTTTGACCCATGGAAAGTGAAGCAAGAGTATCCACTCTATGCTTTCAAGGGATCACCTTCACAACACCATTCATGTCCTCATTGTCGACGAGGTTTCACTTATTTGGCTAACTATAGCCGACATATTCGTGAAGATTGTCCAATCAAATTTCAAGAAAGTTTGAAAAAACAAATCAGAGAAGGTTTCGAGAGATGTCTCCTGAAGACTAGAGATGCACTTCGAAAAACATTCGCTCAGATGAATCTTCCACATCCCAGCGAAGAGCCTCTAATATCCACAAATGAAGATGGTTCTAAAGAGTCTATTGATTAGGAAAAGTTACCTCACGATATGTTATTTTGGCATACAATCAAATAATTTGCATTGAAATTGGAACATCTCATGTTCTTAGTATGTTTTCTTGTTCAGCCTTTCCCGATCCTACTTCTCATGGATTATTAAATTGATTCAGCCTTTCAATCCTACTCTTGCTTTTAATTAAATTCCTCCTTTCATTTTTGTTTCTATACTGATGGACTGAGGTCAAGAAATTTATGAAGCTCTAGCTCTATAGCCAGGTTCTTCATATTGTTCATCCTTCTTTGTTCGCATCACGGAAGAAAATTATAAACACTTAATTTGGAACTTAATTCTGTAGTTGCAATTTAATAATTAACATCATTGATGCTCATTCGAATCCATCGATGTTTAGAAATAAGTTCAAAAACAATGAATCAACAGTTATTTATCCGATTCATAGAAATCCAAATCATTTCTCATCTAAGCCTGGATGCTCTCCTCTATATCCTTGAGCTCTCTGTTCAATTCTCTCACAAGTTTACCGACGAACAACTTTGGGGCTCTCTCTTCAACTTTCTTGTTAATTTCAGCGAACATTTTAGATGCCTTTTCTAAATTTTCCATGATTTCCTTTTTCTTATCAGCACTGATTCCAGAAGCTTTGGAAGTCTCGCTAATAAGCTTGATACGATTCTCAGTGGCTTGCTTGATTGATGACCAAGCTACACCTTTTTTGCCAGATCTTCCAGTCAAATTGAATTCGAAAAGCTCTTTACGGAATTCAACAATCATGCGAACCATTTCCTTCTTCTCTTCAGATGGTTTCTAAAAAACGAACTCATGTACATAAATATCATGAATGGATAGTAGCGCCTGTACATTTGTCAGATTACAAACATGCAAACTCAATTAATATAAAAATGATCTGATGTATACCTCTTCACCTTTGGTTGCACCCAAATAATTTCGAATCATCTGAATAGAAGCAACCATGGTTTCGAACAAGTAATCACTAGTCTGTAGACCATCTCTTAGAGCCTCTTCGAGGGTTGTTTTTGCACTGGCCAGAATCTCATCGATGGCCGAGAGAAGTTGTTCTCGGGTTTTTACATTTTCTTGACCGAAAGTTAAGGCCAATTCATCAACTTCGGCTTGCAAACAGGACAAAGTTGAAATTGGAAGGGAAAAGAAAACAATCGGGATAAGTTTCTCCTTACATCATCGGATCATCGGTTCTCTAGTTATGATGCAATAACAGAAGAAGGGAAAATATTTTTATCAATTCTTACCTTTGGCCAGTGATAAAGTTAAAACGATGCAAATCACAATAATAGTCTTCATCTTGAGGATTACTTTTTCGTCTGAGTTACAAGCCAGTATACTTTCTGTGCGAGACTTTTGCTAGCATGTCGACTGTCTCGTCTATTTGTACTCACCTGCTCCTCGGAGAAGCTAATTTCCAAGCTCATCATCTGAGAGCATGAACATTTAGCCTAGGGATGAGCTAACTTCTAGGAGAATTGAAGCCATATTGATTAATATTCTTTTTTGACCTGATTTCCAAACGAAAGCCAAATTCCAATCAAAGAACTCGATAAAAATTATCAAGGGCTTTTCATGTCAAATTGTTAGAGACCGATTGGTCATCTTTCCCCCATCTCTGACGTTTTGGTAATTATCCAGTTGAAGTATACGTATTTGTGCGTCATGAGTTTCCTGAAAAGTTTTCATACAAAATGAATAGCAACTTCAGTGGAAGAGAGAGTTTATGAATATTTTTCAATCTGTTTTGCTTTCCTGGATCTTCTTATACACGATTTGTGATCCAATAAAATAAACGGAAAAATTCATTTCGAATTCTAAAAAATTTAAATCACATTAATTGAAATTATATCAAAGAAGATTTTGATTTTACGCATCCAAACCATCGTTGAAATGGTTAGTTTCGTGAATCTTGATGATTTGTCGCTTAGAAAAACAAATGATAGAAATTGCTATTATGAAAGTGAATTTTAAGATTCTAGTGTAGATCAAATTTATTGAAATCAAACACTAGTCCCTTTTAATTCTAATTTTTGGCCTTATTATAGTTTTGAGAAATGTTCAAATATTCAAATAATTTTGACCAATATGAATTATCTTTGCTCAAAAGGAGTGAATCTAAGAGGAGGCAAAGTAATCCACCAAAAATCATTCAATATTCTGAAAGTTTATCAGCTAGAATCGATTGTGATACATTTTTTACATAATTTTTCTCGTCGGAATAGGTAGACGAGAGACTCCAACTAATATCGTCACCAATGTCTGATGGTCAGTGATTGACACGTAACTACAGTCTGATACTTGATAAAAGGATCAACCTGCCAACTAGGCAGCCAGATTGATATCATTTTGATTCTTCTCTTGTGTTAGATTACCAAATATTCAAGATGAGATTCACATTAGTTTTTTCAGCCATACTTTTGTGTGTGGGTAAGTCAAAAACCGTTTTTTATTTTCTCCTCCACTAGAACGAATTCTTGAGGTTTCTATATGAGTTCTGTTTTTTCGATTTTCGAACCTCATTCGACACCTTAAACTTCTCAACTAACGAGAGAGAATTAATGAAACTCAATTCCGTTATAATTACATCCCATAAAATCTTATTTCGCTCATTGAGAGCCATTAGATTAGTATATTCAGACCAATGTGAGCCTCAATCTTTTTTTCGAAACAAAACTATAGTCATTCATAGGAAGAAATAAAAAAATGAATTTTCTCGAGAGAGTATGAGAAGCCCTAGTTTATCATGCATGGTAGCTAATTGTGGTGAATATCACAGCAATTCATGCCTCAGTAACAGAAAGTTCTGAGTCCCCGCGAAGAGAAAAAAGGGCATGGGGATTCGAATGGGGATCAAAAATGCTCGGTTTCGGGTCGAAAAAGGAAGATCCCAAAGACCAGCAATCCGAGAAAAATGATAAATCGCAGAAAACGAGCTCGAAAGGCCTCAAGGATATATTGCCCTCTGCGTCCGGTTCACCGTATGATCAGGACCCCGATAAACCTGTGGAAGATATTAAATTGAAGGATCGAGCCCTCCAAATTGAGATTTCTGATGGTGACATCATTGATGAGGACGAATTAGATTATGCTCAAAATTCTAGGAGAGGTGAGTAAACGGAATATCAGTACCGATCAAGCATGATAAACTAGAGCATTCAGTGAATGAATATGGTGTCTAATAAGAGGCCAGTGAATTGATTTTCTACCTGCTCTCTGTCTTCCTACTTCTTCATCTTTTTACCATTATATTGATTGAACTTGTCCTCATCAGTTATTCTTATTCTCATCTAGCTCCAAATGTTTACGGTAATAGGCAACCATCCTATGATAACTATGGCCTACCAATGGTACCGCAACGAGGTAGGTGCTCATGCAGCCCCTTTCATTTTCGGTTGAGAAATGTATCTTTGTATGAGCTTGAAGGGAATTACGATCTTTTTTCGCTGAAAATACACCTTACTCGAAAAAATAGCCAAAAAAGCTAAGATTGGTGTTAGAGAACTTAATGATAACTTCTTTATTCATTTCTCTTAAAAGCCCAACAACCACAACGTATGCAACGTCCCCAGCAATCTCGAAACATGATGCAGAGTAAGTGTTTCCCTAGAAGCTTTCGGATTAATTTGACCAAATATTTTGAGATAATGAATATTAAATCCAAGCAAGTAGATTTCTCTCTAACTCTCTATTTGTATCTTCTTTTTTGTAGATAACTATGCTGCAACCAACATGAATCAACAGGGATATGGTATGGAAGATACTCAACTAATGCTCACCGACGGTTAGTTTCATAAAACTTAAGTTGAATATTCGTTAAGTGATTGAAATCGCTCTTTCTTCAGGAGTCATCACTTCTGACGGTCAATGTCGATGTGATTGTCGAGGTAGCAATGGTGGAGCTTCCTACTTCAACCAGTTCCAAAATCAAAACCAAAACCAGAGATATGAGAACAGCATGAGTCCTCGTGTGCCAAGCCAGGGATCAGCTCAATCTGGCCGATTCAACGATGGTAGAAAAATGAACAACCAACAACAATCGATGAGTAAGATCGTTCGTTATGTTAAGTTTTCCCACTTGACGATTATTTTCTCCTAGCTTCACAATCAATGAACCAACAGACCTACAATCCTAGAATGGAACACCAAATGCAGCGTGTGAATTCTCACAACAATGGATTTGCTGGATACAATGAACAAATGAGTATGAAAAATGGACTTTGGTGATGATTCAGAATTGAAATAATTTTTGGGGTTCTTTTCGAACACAGACTCCTATGGTAGCTCTGGCTTCTCTTCAGAATCATTCAGCAATGATGGATGGGGCGACAGCAGCGATGATATGTATGGACAGGTTGATGATGATGCTAATTATCATAATAACATGCAATCATCATCATCGTCGATGTACCATCAAGAAGAAGAAGACGATGATGGAAAAGTCTTCCCAGACGTTCAACTTCCAACTATAGGATCTGGTGTGTAGCTCATTTGAGTGATCTTAAATTGTTTGGAACCTAGTTTACCAACATTTCTACAGATGACTGAGTCTTATATGCTGAAATTTTCAATTTATTAGTTCCACCGTCTTTGGACCCTGAGAAGAAGATCGCTCAAAAAGATCCAGAGGCTTCACAGAGCGTCGTAGAAAAGATTCTTTCTCGAAATGGATATAACGCTAATAATAACATGGGTAAAATTTCGATGCAAACTATGAAACACATGCTTTGATTACTAATGCTCCATTTCTAATTGCAGCTTCACAGACATCCTCAGGAAACTCAATGGGTGGAAGTTCGATGGGCGATTCTTCAAGAAAGAATCGTGTCACTTCCAGCTACAGTTCAAACTCCAACGACTATAATCCTGGTCAATCTTCCTCATCATACTCCTCTTACTCCTCAAAAAACAACAATCAGAACATGAATAGCCAATCAGATTATCAATCAACAAGCTTCGGAAATGGATTCGGCAGTAAGAATTTGTGACCAATTACAGAGGCATTAAGATTAAATTAATGATCACTCTCCTAGGTGAGGACAATGTTCTACCACTCGAGGTCTATCCTGATCCCAACAGTCTTGCCGATAAGATCAGAATGGCCAATGAAGCTAACGGTCAACGCGGTGAGTATTCAAAGTTCGACGTAGCATGAGTGAATTTCATATTGAATAATTCTCTTCTCAGTTGCATATAAGGGTTTGATCGGTGGTGATGAAAATTCTGGTCGAGTAAATTCTTACCGTCCAAAAGACGATGGTATGAGCATTGCTGAACGAATCGCTGCAGGAGCCAAAGGTATTGAGACAATCGCATCATATTGGAGATGAAATTTTTTTTAATTCACCTTTTGTCCCAAAATCTAGTTAATCAACCAATTGTCTCATCAGCCTCACGAGCAAGACCTTCAAATATGAATAGTCAACCTTCAAGCTACTCATCAAATGATCTAGCTAGTTCGATTGCTAATTCTGGCAGATCAAACATGAATACCCAGTCTTCAGGCTACTCATCGAATGATCCTGCTGGTTCTATTGCTAGGTCCAACCGACCAAACATGCAATCATCGAACACAATGACCTCATCAACTACCTCTAGCTCTACTTCATCGAGCTCCGATTCTGGAAGTAGCAATAGTGGTAGTGGCATGCTCGTAGATGATGATTCATTGATGCTTCCATCAATTGGTGCTCCTTCATCTCTTTTGAACAGAAGAAATGATAAACTTCCATCACCAAATGGCCAATAAAGTTTGGTCACTACCAGTGGTAATGGAAATGATCGTTAGAGGCAACAGGATTGTCAACCCTGGTCTCAGATGGATCAAATAAGATTGCAGATGGATTAAAAATGTTATTTTCAGGGTGTCATGAATGAAATAAAACTTCGGTTGAGAAGAAACTCTTACTCAACTATTTCATGTACTAACTCAAATGCATCACGAAGTGATTTTAGTTGCATAAAGTTTAACATTTAGATGACAAGCTAGCAATTTTTGCAAGCTTCTTCTCCTAGAAAACTGTCATGTATTAGAAAGTTTAGCTTCGATTCGAGCCAGAAATAAGTTTTGGTAGCTCAATTTTCTTGAATTTTAAATATTCATATAAGTTTCGGAGAGTCAGACATATCTAATACAACAGGTGAACCTCTATGACTTGCAGGAGATGATCATAGTTTATTACTCGAGTACTCGAGATAGATCATGACTATACAATTTTAAATTGGAGAGTTTACAGAGGAGGTTAACAAAGATGAAGCGTTAAGAAATTTTGAGTGACAGACCGAGACATTGAATTTAATCAAGAATGAATAAAGAATTGGAGAATGGCATGTTGATAAAGCTCAAATTACATTATAAAACGCTTATTTACAGGGGAGCAAAGATTTTATCTATGTTAAATTGCATAAAGCAAGAGGGTCAATGAGTTACTATTGAGAGAGGAAGATGGGCAAGTGAAGAGATAGCCATAACCTTATGACTTCTGTGATAATGACAGATAACAGGAATTAGGGTTCCTCAACCAATCGCATAGTGATCATATATCACTCGGATTTCAGATCAAACTCAGCTTTTAGATCATCAGATGCATCAGAGCACAGAAGAGCTCGATATGTATCAACTTCATTGGGATGATATCCACTCACATGGGCAGCGAACAGTTCTTTCAGAAGATTCAATTCTTTCGAAAGGGTCAAAATTTTTTGCTTCAAATTGTCGTTCTCCTTCTTCAACTCGTTCACACGAGCCAGAGTCTCGATGGTCTTGATCTTGGTTTTGGTACGTGATTTTTTGACAGCTTGATTGTTTCTTTCTCGCCTCTTTCGATATTCCTCACTCTCTTTATTCAATACCATACGGTTGACTTTGCCAAATCCACGACCTGTTTCCGAGCCACTGGCCTCAGATGAATCTTGATTGGAATCAGAGGAATATCCACCCTCCTCTAGACCCATGTCCATTTTTCTTTTCATCCCTGCAAATCGTAAAGAAAACATAATCAAAAAACTCAATCGAAAAAATATACACAATCATAAATCAACATTTAAAATCACATTTGAACCATAACGAATGGAAAACCCATTTTCCATCATCATACAACATGATTCATCAACAACAAAGAAACGGGTTAAATCCATACACTCAAACCTCCTGATCAAAATATGATCACCAATAGTACAGAAAAATTGAACCAACTCACCAACAGTGACGATCCAATTGTTCCCACTGCTTTCTATCCAATTAAGTGATGAAACAAAAATGAAATTTAATTTAAAATCAAATCTAGAATCCAGAAGAAAAAAGCACACAAAAAAGTATTGCCCTAGCAATACAGCAACATTGAAAAATATTACAGCTCAAAAAAGATTGCCTCATAAGTGAGGCAATATGCATGAGTGAGGCATAGAGGGAGACACCAGTTCAAAGGGGTTGAAATTTTTGGGTATTTCATCATCTTTTGGCCTGGAAATTCCAAGCTGAAATGACAACCCATTTAGATTTGAAGAGAAAGTTGGAATGGAAGAGAAAATTTTTTGGATAACTGTTTTGTGTTGTCCAATTTCTGGTGATCGCAGAACATGGCTAACGATTGGTGTGTGTGTGTGTGTGTGTGGTACCATTGGTACGGTGAACGGCTGTGTACCAGTTTGGAACGAAACGGTGATCTGAATGAGCTGTGGAAAGATGTTCAAAAAGGTCAAAGTTTTTTTAATTGAAATTTAGATTATATTGTTGTGAAAATTTTGAAATTACTCTAGGATGGGGATACTGGGTGACATTGATTGAACAATCTAACTTCTGGCTAGAATGATGTTTGTCTTGAGTTTGTTTCGGTAGCATTGTAACTTTGGATTACACAAAGTAGGATGTCCGCTTCTCTTTCGAACGTGATTGTAATAATATCGAGACATTCTAAGCGTTGATAAGCCAATCAATCGATCCTTCGTTTTATTCGCTTTGATAATTCGATAAACTTGCCTCTTTGCTCATCTTGGACTATTTTGCTCCACTCAAGTCGAAATTTTTCTTCTCTTTCTCTTTCTCTATCACTCTCTCTTTCACTCTCTAGAATGTGTGAGAAGAGGTGGAACAAAAATCATGGCCAGAAGGAGAGAGAAAGAGACAGAAAGAGAAAGGACTTTTCCTGCTCTAGCCTCTGTGGAAGCTCATGAATGCTAGCTTGATCATCATCATGGGAAAATGAATGAGGTGAGACCTTGCATGCTACAGATTCTCGCCTCGAAACAAGAGAAAAGAGAAAAGAGCAAAAAGTATAAGAGTCCAAGGAATACAGAGAATAGAGAGAGAGAGAGAGAGAGAGAGAGAGAGAGAGAAGCTCCTTTTGGTGACCTGATCGAATTAGTGAAGGAGGATGTCGGTGGAGCAGCTTGAGTCAGAAAAGTTGCTTTTATTTTGTGTCCATGAATGAAAGCCAAACATCATCACACCTCATCAGAAGCTGTGTAAACTCGCCTTTCCCTTAAGTATTTCAGCTTTTTTCGGCTCAAATTCTTGAGGAGAAAGTTTTTGTTTGAATTTTTGAGCTTAATTCTCAAGCACCTGTAGGGCAAAGATGTGTGAAATACTTTAGTATCGAAGATTCGGGATCTGATTTTCTTGCTACGGGATAGGTTAGAGCTTTGAAAGAACAGGCCAGCTCCTTGTCAAAAGTCAACACTTGCTCAATCGATTGAATCCAAGTGAAGCATGTATCTTAAATATTTCAAGAGACAGGGAATATTCAATAGAGGCATCTCCTCTGAAACAATCTTAAAAAGGTTGTGGAAGAGAAAACTAAGAAATCCAAGATCATATTTCCTCCTCGGGTGCCCTAACTATAGCCCCGAAAGCTCGCCTTTATATATTCTGAGACGTGAGAGCACCAATCATACATTTCAAGATTAATTTTGAAAGCTTCTCTCATCAATTCGAACAGTTGGAAACAAAACAATACATCATGTAGCATGTGAGAAATAATATTCACTATGTGCCTAGCGTACGGCTTGTCCTGTTCGTGGACAAAATGTTTGCTCTCAACAGACTGAGTAAACATACTTCCATGGGTGTCGAGAGAGAGAGAGAGAGAGAAAGAGAGAGAGAGAGAGAGAGAGAGAGAGAGAGAGAGAGAGAGAGAGAGAGAGAGAGAGAGAGAGAGAGAGAGAGAGAGAGAGA
>QZCP01000712.1:105994-210098 GCA_003956705.1 Brevipalpus yothersi
GAGAGAGAGAGAGAAAGAGAGAGAGAGAGAGAGAGAGAGAGAAAGAGAGAGAGAGAGAGAGAAAACGCGTATTGCAAGTCAAGCTATTGGCGATTCTCACGATAACATCTCAACTATCCACATTTACAGACATAGACACAGGACATGGATTCCCTGTGGCTATAGCAGGTCGATCGATTGCGTCCATGATTTGATCCAATTTGAGCTGATCAACTAGATTCTATTACATTTTGCATGAGAAACAAGAATCAAGCACAAACATGGACATTCGATGGAGAAAAAAATTTTCAGTGATGTGGATAGATAATACGCTGGTCCAAAAGAAATAGAAACATGAAAACTCAACAAAATCAAAGGAGAATATAAGTAGATGGAAGTATTTTAAAAAAGATATCATCTCATTTCTGATAAACAAGAGTATTTCGTGATCAAATGAACCATAGCGAAAAATAACAGTTATCCTTGCTTCAAGCATTCTTTGTGATTCTCAATAATCTTCACAGTACAGTACAGTAATCCAAAAACAATGACACTATAATATCTGACATTCAATTATAAGCTTGTTCATTGAGAGTACGGATCAGAGCTCTATTCTCAGCTAATCATGACAATGATGACATGGATAATAAGGCATCTTCACAACTTTTCAAGTGTTACATCATCATGAACACACAAAGTTGTCTTCATCACCAAAATCAAGCCTCTGATGGATCACCTGTTATCAACACAATCAATTGGCGCCTTTCTCTATTCTCTATACTCTTTTGACTTTACTGTTTTCTGATGTGACCTTTTCTCATCGATCACTTCGACAATCTTCTCCATTCACACACAGACACTTTTCACAGTGTCACAACTTAATCGCTCATCAGAAAATTCTATTTTATAGAAAGATTCAGTCTTCAATTTTATATTTTAGAAGTGAAAACAGGGTAACGTTGAGTTTTTAGATTCCCAGGTTTAGTGAAAATTGTGAATTTATGCGAATTTTAGTTGGAAACAGACTCATAAGTTTAGCTATATTGACTTATGAGAAAATATGTTCGATTTCCAGGCATTGTTAACCCTTCACTTTAATCATGATCTGATCATTTGCTTTTGATTGTCAAGAAACCAAATGGAATTTTTTTGCTATGTTGGTTTCCAACAATTCTTGATGTTAATATGAAAATATTTCCTTGAGGCTGCTATGACTTCAATTCCATCTGAAATCAGACGAAAACGCAAAAAAAGATGTCAAAAAAGAGGATACACACTGTCAAATTACTCCATATGCTCGTCCCTTTTTTGTGAATTTCAAATTGTATGTTTTGAACTTCGAAATTGAAGCATGAACTAGCTCAGCTATTTGAATAGTGAATTTTAATATTCCTCCCACCTCAGATCAATAGAAAATCCTCAGTAAATAGTCAGATCTTTATTGAGAATTCTCTTTTCCTCAAATACATGCATGTAATCTCAAAAGAAGTCAATCATCTATGGAAGCCGATTTCTTTGGAAAATCGAACAGTTACATCAGAAAGTTTACAAATTTTATTGGGCTCAGGGCATGGAAAAAAATTTCTAGACGTAGAAGAATGTCAAGAAAAAACGGAGGATATAATTAAAAATTTTCGATCAAATCGGTCCTTTGAAGCTCAAGTCATTCAAGCATGTTTGAATATCAAGCTGATGCAAAACACTCCTATATTCGGAGAATATTGTTTGATGGATTTTCAATCATAATTTTGATCTATTTCGGCCTTCAAATCATTTCTCATCGATAAATTCAAAAATGAGAGCCAAAAGAGCTCATAAATAAGAAAAAAATGGGTCAAATCAAGTCTTGATCACTATTCAATAAGAAATTGAGAAAATCGGTTCCAAGTGCAGACCAACGAAAATAAAACCAAATACTAATGGTTAAGACAAAAGGTCTGAATATATTTAGAAGAGGGAACAGATTTCAGGTCCAAAAAAGTTTTCAATCATGATCATACAATCTTTGGCTATTATTTGAATAGTAATTGATGATTGTCCTTTTTCCATTGAGCCAAAAACCCGAACTAATTTAATTTTTCCTAGCAAAATTTCCGAGCTGATGGATCGACAAATTTTCTCATTTCAGTATCATAATACAGCTATCAACTCAGAGAAATGCTTCTTTAGCTGAATCCAAAAATGTGATCTTCTCTTTCAAGATAAATATCATTAGGTAGGAAGTCATATCGATGATTTTCACCGATATATTCCGATTATCAAGGTCAGAGAAGTAAAATTTATTGGAATTCTAAAAGAATAATCTGATTAAAATAGACTAGAGACTTGAGAGAGGCACTTTCAATGCTTGAGAGCTCTGGAATATAACTTTCAATTTCGATTTATTGTAGAATTACATAATTCCATGTCTGTTTTATTTTCTCCTCTTCTCATGGAAACTCTGCCCCAAAGAAAAATGCAGATTGTTTTCTATCCTAGGCTTCAATTTTCTCATATTTGTACATATTTGTATATCTTGAGGGAAGATAACAGATATAATGTGAGAATCAACAGCTCATCTAAAGACTCGGTGCCTGGAAGCTATCCACCAGAAACTATCATAATATAATTGAAACTCAACTTCTTATGATATAGGATTTTTTCGCTATTGTTTATGAAAATGAAATGAAATACTTCTCAGAACGCTTTTCCATCTAGCGATGTTGGTTTAGAAAACAATTAAAATTTCCTCTCTGATTGCTTGGAAAAGTTCACACAAGAAATTTTTTATAGTAAGTTTAGCTGAAAGCTTATGAATTGTGATGATAACTTCTATTCTAGAGTCTCAAGAGGCTAAGAATGGACGGAAAAATCAACAATATTTACGAATTGTTTCTCTTAACATCCTTTTAAGCTATAGCTTCATTTTGTTTGGAACTTCTGAAGTTGAAATTGTTCAGAATTGAACTCAGTTTTTCGATATTTCATGGATTTCCTTGAAGTTCTTGGTCTTGTACAAACTTAGCTGTTCAGAAATGAATTTTTTTCGAATCAATAAAACATGTACCTCAGCCCAGAACCAAAATTTCTGCATCTGAGATGTCTTGAATATCGAATTTCTTTTCTGCTCAAGATTGGGTTTGACTATTGAAGCTGGAAATCTTATTGAAAAGACATCACAAATCTGATTTATTCCCGAGTGATCATGATAGTCTGAATCAGATATCCCTATGCATTGAATCAAGTAAAGTGAGAAAAAGCGTAGAAAATGGCTGAAATAGAACTTCATGCAGATGCTATTCAAGTTCAGATTTTTGGCCACTCACAGCCTGAGGGAACATTTTCTTGAAATAGTATACTTCTGGCTCAAAATGATCAGAAGAATACAGTTTCCTTGGATGCTGATGGTTGGTGATGGAATTATTTGCTTTCGGCTAACTTTTCCATCAAAGGAATAGAAGGAAGGTTCTTTTCAGCCACTTGAAGCTTCTCACTACACAAAGCTTGAAGCTTTTCTTCGATTTCTAGGACTAGGAATATAGAAAAGGATCCTCAGAATTTTTTTTGAATATAAACTCAAGGCAGTTGGATAACACTATATGTATTCCGAGATATTCTACATATGCTTTTTCAAGTTACACTGGAAAGTCATACATTATTCATCGCTAGGTTAGTGGCCAAAATATTCATACGTTGTCTAATAGACAAAACATGCTCCTCGACATCGAAAATCTGAATCAAGAGCAAACATTTGTGACAAAGAAGTGGGAACTTTCAACAAAAACCATCTGAATTCTGTTAAAAGCCACTCTGCCAAATTTTTGTGCACTCCAGTCCGATCCTATTATCGATTCATCAAAAGAACTGTTCCTCATGATGTTTGACGAATTTTGGAGTCAATGTTCCAAAATCTACATCAATCGACTGGAAGTCTACTTTTATAAATGTCTTCTGTAAATTTGAAAAAAAGTTGAAAACAGAAAATCTCAATCAGAACAGCGATGAATAATTCGGTCTCAAAGTCTTCGAAGTGATCTTAGTTCTCAACTCAGCTTGCTGCAAAAAGCTGGGCTGAAGTGAGGTTGAAATATTTCTTCTTGAAGTTCTGCCAGAAATTAAAGTCACAAGTTTCGCTAGGAATTCGAGGAGTCACTTGGAATAAATACAATTGCAGCAATATTTAACTCGTTTCTATGTTTTGCTTCTGAAATGAGTTCATAATTTCGAGAGTGGGAGAAGTCATCATGATAGAACATAGCTCAGATGTGAAAAAGAGCTAAGTATCAAGATATCAATTTTTTCTCTTCATTTGTTGCCAAGAGTAGAATAGAGAGGCATATGTGATGCAAAGTTTGCCAATTTATTCTACAACCACCCAATGGAAAGCTGTTGCTTATTGCTTTCAGCTTCTTTTTCTCTTAATTTAAAGAAATGCAATTTCATGCCTTCAACTATTTGCATGATTCAAATCATTTTTGTCTAGGGACTGCTTGATTTCTCTGCATGTCAGATCTTGAGAATCCAATTTTGACATACTAGCTCCAAATATGTGTCTGAGTGTCTCCGTGAAATATGAGCTTTGAAAAGAATGTACATCTATTGATAATTTAGATAGAAATCATGAAAGGCTCACAAATATAAGGCTGTCGAGTCTTTAAAAATTTCAAGTGATGACAGCCAAATTTTTTCATCCTTCAAATATCTTTGATTATTTTCTTTCTCTTTTCATTCATATACTAGGATCTCAGTTCCTAGTCCTCTACTTGATCCTTCTTGGGTTAATTGTTGGTAGAAATAGAAACACCAGCAACGACTTTGAAATTATATTTTTTTTTGCAGTTAAAGGATCAAAAACTGATACTTTTTCCATGAGATTCTATCCAGACTGGTAAACAGATTATCTACAACTGACAAGCATAAACTCAGGAACGCTATGCTTGTCAAAGGTTCTCGAATGAGAAATGAACAAATTTTCTGACTACGAAAAGATCCTACTCACTTCATTGAAACCAGAAGCCTGCTTAGTTTACTATTGCTTCCCATTGTCTTTCTGTCATGATCTTTAATTATTAGAGCTGTCGTTAGCCAGAGTGTTCTAGAGCCTCATCAATGATGTTGATAATGGATTATTCTCTCAATAGACTAATCTAAACAGATAAAAATTCCAAAAGCTCAATTTTCCCTAGTTTTTATGATACTTGCTCCCAAAAAATTTCAAAATCAAATGTTCATCAAAGGTATCAAATCTGGGTGATAGTATGAATAATGATTTTGATGAGAGAGGAATAAACCTAGATATTGAACAAGTTCAGCCAAAAAGTAACAAAATTGCTGTGTAACTATGATATTTTGAAGTTTGAATCTGTAGATACAGATAAACATCTTGAATATGTATCTATCTTAACTCTCCATCTATGTGAACTTTCGTATATATTCGAGAAAAAGGAGTGGAAAGAAAAATCGTGACCTGAAATTATGAGATAATAAAGGAGGTTTTTCCATTGAGTATATGTGACAAGGAAAACTTCCGTCGAACTTTGGTGGAAGAATTCAGGATAGAAAGTAGAATACAAGGGAATACGAGATGAAAGTGAAAAAAAGAATCCCATAGAGACAAGATACATCCTCCTAACACTCATTTTCTAATGATTATCATGAAGGAAAACTAGTTAATGCCTTGTTGAATGAATACTTATCATGCAAATTTTTTTCCACTATTGTACTTGGGAATGAATGTATATTTGTGTCTCTCTTGTGAGCAGGAATCAGAATAAATTTGATCTAAAGACTGATATGCAACATCTTCAGCATTTACATTCATTCTTCGAGAGAATACTCGTTCCCCCTCTCTTTTCACCATTCTCATCTACTTACTCCTCACTAAAAAGCCATACAACACAACCATTGCTTTTTATTTCACTCAAATTAGAGTTCGAGTTGAAAATCTATATTAAAACAGAGAGTTGATAGCTTCTTGATTATGCTGTCAATTGTTATCAACGTAAAGGCTATATCTCACAAATATTTAAGGAAGAGCGTTCTCAAATGAAACGGAAGGTAGAATTCCCGCCATCTGAATAAGCATAGTTCAGTGCAATATGATTCTCTAACTCCACTAAAACCTTGTTCAATTGTCACAAGATCTGAATGAAATCTGAATTTTCACTACTTCTATTAAATTTTGGCCGCAAGTTTATACAAGAACGGAAACATCTGAATCCAGAGGAGAAGAAAATGATTTGGTTGAGTGGCCAAGCGGGGATCGCACCTTCATCTACCTCCCACAGGCTCTTCATATCACGAATCTCTTACGTGTTGAAGGGTTGAGAGTAGCAAAGGTAGCAATTTGGTGGTCATGATATCTGCACTCCATATGCTTGCTTATCCTAGCTTCTTGAATCACAAATTAACAGTAATTAGTGTCTTTACAGTCTGGCAAACTCCATTAAGAAATAGACTGGGATTCATCACAACTGAATTCATCCAGCCATGCTCTCGATGGTTTGGGAGAGAATCCTCTATCTACTTATTCTACTGCTGCTGGAATGTTTCAGCCCTTTCACAGGCGTTCGATGGATTTTGAATTCATTTTCTTGATGCTTTCTCCCCCTCGCTCTTTACCCGATATATATCACTCAATTTCCATAATTATCAATGAACGAATCAGAGGCTATAAATTAGCATGAAGTAGAGTATTATCTACTATTTTCATGTGCCTACCAACAGGAATATCATTTTTGAGTATTGTTTTGCTTGCATGAGCAATCTTATCCTATTCTTTCTTTTACTTATGTTCATTTCATAAGATTGATACTTGAAGATGAAGTAACGTGCTTTCTAATTCTTCATCTCTCTTATACTCCCGAGGAATGAAGAATTTTATCTGATTCCAGAATATTTACAGCATACCAAATAAAACAATCCTCTTAAATCAGCATTCCCTTCACAGACTTGGGAGCAGGAACCAGCCAATTTCCTACTGAAAATGATAATTCTATCTCCTCATAATTACTCTGAGACATATTCAAGTGAGATTGCTTCTCTGGGCTGATGAAAAATGAACAAGCTTATTGATTTGGATCAGATCATTTCTCAAAGTGTTTTGGAAAGTTCCACAAGGTATTGGAAACTTAAAGATGAGAAAGAAGAAGAAAATTTCAGTTCAGAATAGCAAGATTTTTGCAGCCAAAGGGCTTCATTTTATCTTGAGCTCCTGATATTTGAGATCATTGAGAAGAACCAATTTGTCATATCAGTGTAAAGTTGATTAACATGATGATCTATGGCTTGAGAATTTTCAGAAGGGTCTTTGTTGGATGATTTTTTTCCTACTCCATCATCATTACATGAGAAGAATAACAGTGACATAGTTCAGGGTAAATGAATTGTAGATGTTGCAACTTTGGAAGAGTTTTAGACCTCATCTGACACCTCTCATACCCTTGAGTTTTACACTTTTATCTATCATGAGATTGCAAGCTTTATCCTTTGTCTGTTCTACTCTTTATTTATCACTACTATCTACCGGTAGACAGAGTTGACAATAGCTACTGAAAACTTTTTCCAAATAGGATAAGCATTGAGATATCAGAGATTAGCTTTTGGAAAAACTATTGAAAAGTCAAAATTTCCAATATAGTCGATTATATTTCTCTTTGGGAGGTGAAGTTAACCATAGTTGACTTTAGTTCATGATATCTAACATACAGTTGGTCGAATCATGTTTTTCTGACGTCCAATCTATTTCGCTTGAATCAGATTCAATATCACAAGTTGTCATACGAGGAGTGATAATGTTGACTTCGTGAAAGAATCTATTCCTTTTTATTATCATTTTCTTTCAGCAAAATCTAGACAACCTATCTTGAGTCTTCATATTCCTTCACAAATAATGTGCATGTTTTGTGCATTTTTCTTGTCAAACAGTATAGTTTTGCTAAAATTGATTGGTGAATATATTCGATCAAATTTTTTTGAGATTCGATTGCTTTGTGTTGAGCAGAAGAATATTATTCCCTTTAAGTATGTCTGTGGGTGTCACAATTCAGTTATGCATGCCTCACGCATGAATATCCATGGCAAATATTTTGATTCAATGATGTCATCTAATTTATGCGTACTTTATTCGCTATCATTACACACCTTATCAATCTTCAAAATTAGAGTTCATCTTCCAGTGAATCCATTCATTTGAGAATTCATTTTTACCCATGAAAATTTCATCTCCATTCTCAATGATTCCTCCTTGTGCTTCTCATTTGCCTTCTCTCTCTCTCTCTCTCTCTCTCTCTCTCTCTCTCTCTCTCTCTCTCTCTCTCTCTCTCTCTCCAGAGTTTTTGGTGTTTTCTCTGTACATTTTCTATTCTTCCTCCTCTTCACAAGAAGACATAATATTATGAGAGAGAGAGAGAGAGAGAGAGAGAGAGAGAGAGAGAGAGAGAGAGAGAAGCTTCATCCTGAATGGTTTCACATTTAACAGCGTGGGATCATTGTTCATTCACTCCATATCATTCGCCTCTTTTTTTTTGCTTTTTATTTCTTCTTAGCAAATCACACTGGCAACAATTGCCCCTGAATTTAACATCTATCAAAGAATAATTGTGCGGAGAAGAAGAGAAGAGAGAAAATAGAAGAGCCTGATCAGACAAGATGAGGATGTGGTGGAACGCTTCAGTGATGGTGATATTCCAAATTCATTCAGGCTGACATGAAAGAGAGAGAGAGAGAGAAAATAAAAAGGAATATAAAAAGAAGTTTTAAATTGCACCAACAAGTAAGAAGTGAGAAATGGAAATGGATGAGAGCAGATGATGAAGAGAAGATGAGCTCATGATTGCAAAAAATGGAATAAATCCTAGGAAAAAAGTGAGAGAGTAAGAGAAGATGAGAATTCTTCAAATACACATCTTCACATGCAGACTGCTCTATTTTTCTTTGAATATTTTCATCAGCTTCAACAAACTCTATCTATTGATGTTTGAGAAAAAGTCCAGCTCTTGATAACTGGAAACATTTTTTGATGAATTTTTTTCATCAGCTAAACTACTTTGATGATGATAAAAAATCAAAAGATTTTCGATGAAACTTGACTATTAAACAAATGAATGAGTGTTGCAAAGATTTTTCGCTTCTCTTATCATCATTGATTTCACTTGATCCACTGATTCGTGTGTAGAAAGTAGCAGCTAGGAAGGATGATTTGAATGAATCGATCTTTGGGGGTGTGAAGTGTTTAAAAAACGCATCGATTTTGGGTTGGAAAGAAGAAATGCTTTCAATTGAAGCTATCAGAGGAACTTGTCCCTCTTATCTGTTTCACTCAATCGCTCGTCATTTTGGCATCGATTTTCGATCTCCATGAACTGTAATTAGAGAGGCAACTCAAGCACAGCTTATCTTTCCCCTGCAATCTCGATTGTGTCTCTCAGCGATTCAATTAACTGTGAGAATACTTTGTTACAGAACCGAGAATCCTTTCTCTTCTTTCTCCCTCTCTTTCTCTCGATACACATTAGCATGAAAACGTTTTTCGATTCCACTCAATTTATAAATCATCACTACTCGATCTTGAAAGTATTTTGGGTGGGTGAAAATAGGCTGAAGGAAAAGTCATCGGGGAAAATCAGTATTTTTCCAAAAAGAGATCAGTAATTGTTGAGTCAACATTGAAAAATAGTTAAGATGAAATGGAGTGGAGAGGAAAACTTTGGATGAGGAAATTGGCATTCTAATGAGGATCGATTCCTTTCCAACTAATAACGAAAAACAATCTCTTTGAGGCTAAAGATTTTGGAAAAATTTTCATTAGAATAGAAACACACTCTACGATCAGAGGCTTTACGGTGAAAATGATCTTCGATTAAAACATTTTGATGGAATCGATCCTATTCTAACTTTAATGGCTGCCAATAAAATGAGCTCACAATATTTGAATCTTCCAATGATTGGGTATAAAACTGCCCGAAAAGGGCCAAATTTCATGCTCTTACACTCTTTTGCAAGTTATCATCTTCCTTCGGTTGTTTTTGCGTGAGAATTGGTCTTTTTGTGGCTCGCAGATTCCCAGATAAAAATTATGGCCATCCGAAAGCTCTAAGTAAGTTCCTTCTTGAAAGTATTCCTTACAGCTTATATTCAGGAGTATCCTTGCAAAATTGACAGAAGATTCTATGTCGAATGAGAACGAAAAAGAGAGAGAGAGAGAAAATCTTCTGGCTAGGGAATGAGTGAAGAATTGAGGGAATATTCCTTCATCAGCGCAGCGACTCGCTCCATTTTCTCTCCCACATTTGATCTGCTCTCTCTTATACACATTTCACTCTCTCTATCCAAGATGCTTCATTCGAATTCTTGTGTTGGAATAAATAGGCTCTCTATGTTGAAGAATTCGATGATATTTTGGATTTCTTCCAATTTGTGTTGATGCTCATTTTTTTGCAACTCAATGTTGCAGTGGATTGTTTGGTCAACAGTGATTACTGTCTATTTTTTTCATTATACTGGTGCCTTCCTTCCACCCGGCCTTGGACCCTTTAAGAATATTCATCCAAGATTCGTCGGTCCTATCAAGAATATCAGCGTCTCTTTGGGCAAAGAGGCTGTTCTCCAATGTACCGTGGATAATCTAGGTGATCATAAAGTGAGTATGATCTCTTTTTGCACGAAGTTTTTTGACTTTCTTACTGTTTGGAAAGACTTCAGTAGACAATAAGCTCAGCTATTTAGATGGATAGTTTTAGAATATGTTAAATTTTCAAGTGTTGATTTGATAATGCAAAACTCAAGCATTTATACTTGACTGAAATGTTATCATTTCGAGGAGCTGCTATAGATTTCGCCAGATATGACGTTTGTTTTAAGACTTTCATCAATATAATATGATCTCATGTGAGATCTTCTTGTACATGTGTCACTAGATAGTCTCAAAAAAGCTGAATTATAAGTATTTCGTTCAAACTATCTGAAAAGAATGTGTGTGAATCATTCTGGGGAAAGTTGAATGCGTTCAGACTGGCTCCACAGAATTTTATGTAGATAAGAGGAATGAAAGTGTCTGTTAATCAAGCAGTTAAAGTTACTATATTGGGCACAGATTTCTTTTTCCGGTCCTGTTCCGTTTTCTTGCTGAACCACTTCCGAATGTATGTATTCCTCCACTAAGATACTAGATCTATACTGAATAGAGTATTCCTTCGAGGCAAGCTAAGAAAAGAGAACCTTGCCTACTTTCACCAACTTTCACGAAACTTTCTGATGATAAATGATGCTATCCTTTCGAACATTGACTAATGCTCTCCAATCGAACCGACAAATGTAATGGACTGTGATCAAAGTTAGACTCAATTTGAAATGCTTCAGACCATGATTTGGAGATAGATAGAGGATAGATAGAGAAGGAGAGAGAAATACAGCGATTCCTGCTCTTCGTTCAACTAGAAGTGTGAAGTGGTCCATGAAGATTCTTATTTTATCATGTATCTTTCGTGGTCCTTTTCTCTCCCTCTCCCTATCATTGGCCTTCCTAGCCAATATTTTTGGATGATACCAACATAAAATAGTTAATAATTCAGCTGCTCAAAGCGAGTTATAAAGAGTACAGTCTATCAGAATAATCGTCTGTTTCCGAACAAACATGGAATGAGTTCAATTGGTCATGAAAGATGAATGCGAACCAGAGCGATCTCGGTTAATTCAATTTGTTAATTTTATTTCTCTCTACTCAAGTCTAGCTTTCATCATCAAAAATTGTGGTAGTAACTCTTATATTCCATTAATATATATATATCTATGGAACTTCAAAGAAGGCCCTAATTGATACGATCTGGTCTGGATCTTCTTTCTCATTTTAAAGAGAACCAGGTTGTCTATGGTTGAATTAATCTGGACAAACCTTGCTTACACTTTTTCCATAGTCCATGTCTCTTTTGCTGAAAATGAACCTAATCAGAAATTGAACAGCTCTTCTTCACCAACTTTTCTAATTTAAGCTTGAATCATCATTCTTGCCATCATAAATCACGATTTTTTTCAGTCAACTCAAAATTACTGCTGAGCTAGGCCACACACACATATATAGAGTAAGATATTTGAAATGATTGAAGAAATTGTATGATAGAGGAGAAGGCGAAGAAGAGGGAGAGAGAGAAATCGAGCAGAAAGATTGATCAAATTCTGAATTCATGTAAAGTTTTCTGCCACATATCTGCAGTATTTCCGAAAGCTTGAGCTTCCTCGATCAACAGCTCATGAATAACTTAAGAAAGAAACACTCTTGCCTCGTTAGAAGGGAAGTATGAAGGATTGATTTATTCTGATCATGAATATCAAAAACATCAATATAAGCTGAGATCGCGAGTAGAATCTCGAATAAAATAAGCGTAGAAAATAGTCTACAATGAGCTACTCATATTGTGCCGAAGTAATCAACAGACGAAAAGTGAGCTTCAAATCAATAAATAACTTGATTATATATTTTCATCACTTCATATCGATAGAATTTGCATCTCATTTGGAAAACAGAGGAAAAATTTTCTCTCTCTCTCTCTCTCTCTCTCTCTACCTCCCTTATTCACACACACACAAAGTATTCCTTACAAATGGACCGATAATACAAATAATGGGATGAGTTAGGGAATGAATTTCCATCACATTATTCACATTGGCCATGTCCACTTTTGTACAAGTCCTCATTGATCTTGTTGAATGATGTTTGAAGCTTTGAGTGGTCTTCATCGGTATTGTTTGTACCATCCTCGTGAGCGTATTTAATCTTACCACTAACCACTAATGCAAAAATCAGAGTCTTCTCTGCTTTCTTGTTATTTCATTAGCTGTCCAATCCATTCTCATCAACTGTTTATATTCAAATCGCTTATATTATTCTCATGACTCTTTTTTTCGTTTACCATCCACTCTCTTTCTCCAACATCCAGATAATATGGCTTCGAGAGGATCCGGAAGTCACCCTTCTTACTATGCACACTTCTGTCATCGTAGGTGATACTCGATTGAAAGTGACCAACGATAACAATAAACAGTGGTCATTACACATTCGAAATGTTACCGAAAACGACCGCGGGACATACATTTGTAATGTCAATTCAGAGCCCCAGATTAGTCGGAAAGTTTTCTTGGACATTTTGGGTAAGTTTTTCCCCTCATAAGAGGCGAGAATCAGTTTCCATGCTGATTATGCCCATTTTCCGTATTCCTCAACACACACATTCAATTCCATGTACGTGAGCAAGAATATATATCTATCTAGCCGAAATGTTGGGAAAGTATGTTGAGGAATGAAATTTTCCTGTTTATGGCTCAAATGATGGCTCACTTATCCATTTCAATGGTAAAAGAGCCACTTGCAACTGTCATCAACACAAACTTTTACAAGCAACAGAAAACAAGCTGCTTCGATGTTTTTTGGGAAGATTTATTGCATTCTTCCAGAAAGGAACAGATTTAGCTGATCTGGTCAAACCTATACACAGTTCTGTTGGAATTTTTTTTTCGCTTCTTTTGCTAGTGTTTCGAAGGAAACAATATGAGGTTGTTGATAATCTACTTCTGATATATGTGTATAAAAAAAACTTCTCCATCACACAAGCTGATAAATTGAACATGATCATATTATATGGATTCATTCATTCTGACCCTCTTGGCAGAATGATTGAGAGCCTTTGGACAAATTTTTTCACGTAGCTATTCAGATTCTTCTAGAGGAAAAGAATACCAAATAAGTGAGTCCTTCTATAGCGAACATGGTAAATTTGGAGCCTTAGAATTGAAAGAAAGCAGACAAAAATGTCTTACAATGGACAAAATTGACAGCACAAAAAGTGACGAAGGTTGTTTGAGGTTGATTTATCAATGAAACAACAAATAGATTTACAGAATAGAAGTGACCTCCTCTTTAGGTGGTTCTTTTTGAGATAGGAATTGTTCCAAAATTGAGCTTGCTGAAAGATACTTCCTATTAGTCGAAAGATTCCTGCTATTCACCTAAATCTACCTCTTAATGAACATCTTGAAGAGTTGAATACTTTATCATGAAGAAATGAATCTGTGAACAAGCTTAGCTTGGAGGCTTACTCTTATCTTTACCTTGATTTAAGATGAGCTGTGTTAACATACTGGCATGAACTCTCAAAACAGTTTAGCTTGTTCAGTTTCGAGGAACCTTGATTACATGCAAATCTATTCATCATGTAGGAGTTTCTTGTGAGCGATTAAGTTGTGACACTGTGAAAAGTGTCTGTGTGTGTGAATGGAGAAGATTGTCGAAGTGATCGATGAGAAAAGGTCACATCAGAAAACAGTAAAGTCGAAAGAGTATAGGAAAGGCGCCAATTGATTGTGTTGATAACAGGTGATCCATCAGAGGCTTGATTTTGGTGATGAAGACAACTTTGTGTGTTCATGATGATGTAACACTTGAAAAGTTGTGAAGATGCCTTATTATCCATGTCATCATTGTCATGATTAGCTGAGAATAGAGCTCTGATCCGTACTCTCAATGAACAAGCTTATAATTGAATGTCAGATATTCTAGTGTCATTGTTTTTGGATTACTGTACTGTACTGTGAAGATTATTGAGAATCACAAAGAATGCTTGAAGCAAGGATAACTGTTATTTTTCGCTATTGTTCATTTGACTACGAGATGCTCTTGTTTATCAGAAATGAGATGATATCTTTTTTAAAATACCTCCATTTACTCACATTCTCCTTTGATTTTGTTGATTTTTCATATTCTCTATCTCTCTGTCTCTTTTGAGCCAGCGTATTATCTATCCTTATCACTGCAAATTTTTTTTGTCCATCGAATGTCCATGTTTGTGCTTGATTCTTGTTTCTCATGCAAAATGTAATCGAATCTAGTTGATCAGCTTAAATTGGATCAAATCATGGAGGCAATCGATCGACCTGCTATAGCCACAGGGAATCCATGTCCTGTGTCCATGTCTGTAGATGTGGATAGTTGAGATGTTATCGTGAGAATCGCCAATGGAATAGCTTGACTTGCAGTACGCGTTCTCTCTTTCTCTCTCTCTCTCTCTCTCGACACCCATGGAAGTATGTTTACTCAGTCTGTTGAGAGCAAACATTTTGTCCACGAACAGGACAAGCCGTAAGCTAGGCACATAGTGAATATTATTTCTCGCATGCTACATAATGTATTGTGTTGTTTCCAACACATTGGAGCTCGTATTGGTAAGGAAAAGAAAGAAGGAAAGAGAGAGAGAAGGGAATACTAACTTTCAAAATTAATGCTAAAACACAGCTCCAAGTAAATAAGTGGCCCAGTATCAGATGCGTGTATACTCGATATTTGAACCACCAAAACTACTTTCTCATCTTTAGCAGCTTTTTCCGCTCTCTCACTTATAGTTTTATTGAATAGTGGCTGATGTCTTCATTTGCTGAGAAGAAAATTCAATTGAAGCAAGAAGGAAAAAAGATTGCTGGAAAAAGCTTGACAGCTCTAAGAGCCCTTTTCTCGTTGATTTATCATTTACTCACGACTTTGAGTAGCGTTTTGCAATATGTGAGTCTCATAAAGCTCGTTTGATCGCATATCAAATAAGGGAACCTTCTAATCCTCTCGCTATTTCTCCTTCCCTTTTGCCATCGAGAGGCATTTGAAACAATAATAGTTGAACAGATACTGTGGAAGCGAGAAAAATTTTTCTGAATTACAAGTTTCAAGATAAAAAGTGATGCCTGGTATACATCAAAAAGCCTCAACATTCCACCCAAAGTATTCGATTCCATCTCAATTCTCATTATGGATTTCCTCTCTTTCTTTTTTTGAAGCAACCGAACTTCTCCGAATAGATTATTTCTATTTATTTACTCAACATAAGGCACACCAAATATCATTGAGAGATCTTTCAAAATTTCATCTTAGACTCAATTGTACCTCTTAAGCATCCTTGAGCCTTTATCCAAGATCTTCTCCAGTCTCTCTCTCTCTCTCTATCTAAAAGGCTCCGATTACTTGTATCCACTGAATTGAAGTTAACATTGGAATGATTGATGAGATCGGCAAACTAGCTCTCTTTTCTCCCTCCGTCGAGCCAAATAATAAATGAACATCAACTAGAAGAGAGAGAGAGAGAGAGAGAGAGAGAGAGAGAGAGAGAGAGAGAGAGAGAGAGAGAGAGAGAGCAAGTGATGCAGAAACCAGAAGTAAAAGTAGGCAAGAGAAAGAAGAGAGAGAATTTTTTATTTCTACGCACACAAAATACTGAGAAGTCGGAAATAAGATGAAAAAAAGTAGCTAGAAAAGTAATACAAATTACTAGAGCGATACTCTGAAAGTAGATCGATTCAAGCTGATCTCTTTGCTCTCGGTGCAGCTTTTTCTCATCCTATCCAAACTCAGAACTTTATCAAATATAAACATTGTCAGTTTCATCAGGCGAAAAGAGCAGATCAAAAGAAAATCTGCACTGTGGTTTGTGCTCAATGCTCTAGAGGAATCATCAAAAATTTTGATGAGAAATTTTACTTGCCCAATAACAAATGAACTTTCTTTTGAAGGGTGTGATAATTTAAAGATAAATTTGAAAGTTCTGATAACAACAATCTATGAACATGATCTTAGCAAGAGAATTTCGATAGAGAGTACGAGTTTTTGAGATCTTATCACAGGACTAAAATGATATTCTTGTTGATAGAAACCTCAAAAAAAACCCACCAATACTTTCCACACATATAGAATTATAAAGATTATTCTCAATCAGTTTTACTGTTCCCTTCATTTGATAACCAGAATTCTTCCTTTATAGCAATTTATTATCACACCCTCTATCATCAGAATGATCGGCATGTGAGAAAGAGAGAGGAATAGGAAGTGTCAAAGCATATGCATTACGTTCCGCAATCTGAACTCACTTTATTCAGATACTTATCAATTTACTTTCAGAGCATGAAGAGGCCCTGTCACAGACCGTATCCTACTGTGTTCGCCATCCTCATTCTGATACTTTTTGGCCACCTTTATGCCTAATGATAATTATTTTGACCAGCAATGATAATCCTCCGAAGTATTTTCGATTCACCAAGCGAATAATTTCATCTACCATTACCATTGATATGAGTATGTATGTATGTGTGGCTGATAATATACTGAGCGCAATGCTCAATATCCATGAATGTTACACATGTTCTATCGTTAACACAGAAAGTGTTCCACGCAAAGCTTTTGACGCTCTGTCACCTCATCTCATTCGCCTGCAGAGCTTGTATCATTTGCATATTCACGAATAGAAAGAGAGCAAAAAGAATCCATTGAACTTGATCAGCTCATGCTAATTGTTTGCGAATTGAACGATCTCTACACCGATGAAACATGGTCTCAAATTGTTCTCACAAAATACAATCAGAGCATCCAAGAAAAGTATCGCAATTGAATGCTAATTACTAAGATCAATTTGATCAGCTCTCACCGAGAGAATAGAGTATTTCTTGAATTATACACAAACAAAAGCAAGATTTGATTAATCAATTCTGCTTTATATTATGTAATATACATATGATATAGCATAAAAGTAGGAAGAAAGGTACCATCGTATTAGAGATCCAATGTATTTTCAAGTTGATTTTTTCAGTAACGCTTTAGATTATCACCTGTATATATGCATTCAGCCGATCCAGTGTACTTGGTCCAATTGATTAGAAGTATTTCACACTCATATCAAATTCTGGAATATCAGCCCTTATTGACTCAGATAATACGTGAAAGAGTAGTCACTGCCTTTTTTGCTGTAAAGCATCCTTAACTGTTTGCTACTTGATTTATACCAATTGCTTACTTGATCTGCTACCAATATATGATGCTCATGGCACAAGGCAACTTGATTATTATTCTTCATCTTTTTTTCTCTTTCTATTTGTATTACAGTCCCTCCGTTCATTGTGGAAGAGGAGACAAGCAAAGCAAATGTTGTGGTCGACGAACGAAGTCGATTAAGTCTCCGATGTAAGGCCAGTGGTTATCCAACGCCAACCGTTACATGGAGACGAGAGGATTCCAGAAGCTTGAGCATCGGTTTTGTTGGAGGAAAAAAGCTTCCAGGTAAGCTGATTTTCAAGCATCATCAATAGGCCATCATCAATTAAGTGGTAATAATGCTAACATTCTGTTCATTCGATAGCCACTCGAGTGGAGGGCGAGTATCTCAACATATCACAAGTAACTCGTGAAGATATGGGCGCCTATTTGTGTATAGCATCTAATGGAGTTCCGCCATCGAGAAGCTATCGTATATTCGTGCAAGTTAATTGTAAGTAGAAAGTTTCGATATTTCATCAGCTTGTCTGGATTTGAGAGCTTTGTTGAATTACTTGTGTATACCCGAGAATTCTCATCGAGTGCTTTAGAGAGGATCAAAAAGTCTGATCTGTTGATGATCTTAATCATCAAAAATTGATCTATGTCGAATTGTTAAATTTTAGAATTTCAACAATTATGATTTCGTACGACTTCAAAAGACTGGCTGTGATTCAACTGAATGCTGGAAGAAATCCTTTTAAGCATTCAGATAGTGGCTGTATAAATATTTCAGTTGATACATTGTTGCGCGAATCTATCGGAAGAATAATCTGATCTTTATCAGCATTCATCTTTTACCATTAGGAGTTTGAGCCATTGTGGTGAGATGATTTCTTGAGATTGAATTAGGAATAACCATAAGCTCGATAAGAGAGAGAGAGAGAGAGAGAAAGACAGACAGACAGAGAAAAGGAGATAAAATCGACTCGCGTGCCTGCACGGGTGAGAATATTTCACTCAAATCACTTGAGATTCATTGATGCGCTTCTGGGATTGATTTTCACTGGAACATGGTGAATATGGACCGGGAATGCATCAGCTTGCAAGTGCTCACGCAATAATAAGGAAGCTCTGGAAGAGAAAGAAAAAAGAGAATAGCGAATATGGAGTCTGGTAGAGAGGAAAGAAGAAGAGAAGAAGAATCAAGAAGTGAACTGGAGCTCATCATTTTGGGCTTTTCGTGAAACAAGGTCCCCTTTGGACCCTGAAAGTGCACTCTCAGGCCAAGGATTGAATCTGAATCGGACAATCAAATTATATATATAGAATCGGTGACTGAGTGGAGAGAAGAAAAAGATTCGAGAATAGATGAACCTCGCAAGTGGGAAAGAGAGAGAGAGAGAGAGAGAGAGAGAGAGAGAGAAAGCAAATGAGCGAAGAGAAAAGATCAAGAGAATGCCTTCTGGCTTACTGGGAACGGATTTCGAATTCAAGCTCATGAAAGTGGTACTGAATTTTATCACATTCTACCAAGTATAGGGGGAAGTCCTCAGTGAGAGGTAAATTTTTCTATTTTGCTGAGTGAAGCTATTTGAGAGAGGTAGATTTTTGTCACTGTCAATGCTTTGCATCATTCATATTCATTTTGACTTATTCCAAGTGTGTGTATATCATGTTTTTGAATTCATTTGTGCACGAGTGCTTTTGGAAGAAAGAAAGAAAGAGAGAGAGAGAGAGAGAGAAAAGTAAACTGAATAAACTCTTTCTGAAGAGATAGTGAGTGGTGTATATAAAAATTTTGCACAATCAAATGAAACTTTTTTGCAATGAATATTCATCTGCAATTGATAATTCAGTTTGTAAACATTCTCTGATCCGAGGAGAAGGTAAAGAAAACAAGATAATCTGCATAGAATATGAGATCTGTTTGCTGCTCTCATCATCTTGTTGCTTGCTACAATATTGAGAGAAAGCTCATGAATTATTTTCCAAATTCGCGTGAATTCATGACGAGTAAATGCTATTAAGTCCGGATTTTGAGTGAATTCTCTAGTAGGATCGATGGAAGTCTTTATCAGAGTATTATTCCTAACCAGTTGCTCTCATTTTTGATGATGCAAAAGTTCCATTAACTGAAAGAAGAAGGAAACTATTGAGTGAAATGAATCTAATTTAGCCTATTACAAGTTTCGAATTTGGAGATAATAACATCATGATTTGAAGAGTTGTTACACAAGGCATTTTTTTACCTCGAAAAAAAAATTTCACAGGATATTCGTTTGAAATGATATCGATTGGTCTTGATAATTTGAGATACTCATTCCTCTTAGGAGGATATCCAGGACAAACTTCTTCAATAAACTGATGGACTAAATTTTTGTGAGTAGCTTTTGAGCTAGCAAATTTTGATCGCAAACAAAGATCATGGATATAAAAATGTAGGAGAATCGAGGTATTCTTCTTCATCTGGATATGGACTATGGGGAATTAGTGACAACAGACAGTTTTCTGAATGCCAATTCCTTTTGTTCCTCTCAACACCACAAGATTTATCTATTGGAAAATACTACCATTCAATACTCCAATGAATACGAATGGTCCTATTGTGTTTTTACTTTTTTCTCAGAATGTGAAATAATTTCAATGGAAAAGTATTCCAAATGAAAAGGTTGAGATTCTCCTCGTTGACTTTGGATATAGCTTTGAGAAGAGAGGTAACAAAGTTGCTCCTCGAAGTGTATTAAATGGTTCTTTTATCGCTAATTTTATGACCAATTGTTCTCTAGAGAGTATTTCGATGATAAAAATCTTCATTGATAATGGAGTCAAGTCTATTATTTGATGTCTTAACCTCACACTAGCTGAGTCGAAAAGGGTATAAAAAACTTTGCTGGACACTCAAAAACAGTCAAACACTTTAGATGTCTAAAGTCTGATCAGAGAGCGACTAAAGTAGTAGTCTTCTTCATTTATGATTATTTGCACTTGAACGTGGTCAAGTCAATCCATTCCAGTTGCGTGTATATGTATGTGTGTGTGCTATGTGTGTTTGCTATCAAAATCTGTCGGGAAAAAGAGAAATATTGAATTGAGAATTAGATGAGGTAACGATGAGAAATGTGAGGAAGAGAGAGAGAGAGAGAGAGAGAGAGAGAGAGAGAGAGAGAGAGAGAGAGAGAGAGAAAGCAGTGCAAGCATTGTGACTCGAATTTCAATGAGAGAAAGGAACCTCATTGGAATGCCTGGCATGAACTCTTCTTCATGACTTGTGTATGCATTCCATCGAATAAGACATGAAGAAATACTTGTATAAGTGAGTGAGAGAAATAGGAAAAGAAGATGTGATGATCATGGAATATTCTATCAACATGTCTTATAGATAGCTATACATGAATATATGTACCTTTGTGGTTCATCATCTTCATCATCATCATCATCATCTATTCATAGACCCGTCCAATTGAGTAACTAAATTGCCTTCACTCAGACACGGATTTTGCATATCTTATCGGAAACAATCCACTTTCCATGAATGATGGATGGTCTTATTTCACTTTTCAAAAATATATGTATATATATATCTGTTCACCTATATACTGAATTCATGTCCTCTTGTATGAGTGGGATGATTGCAATACGTATATATGTGGCAGTGAATAGGAAGAGAAATGTTAACACAAAGATATATACATGTGAAACTATATGTTCCTTTTTGTGGCCTAAAGGGCAGAGGAACTCATCTTTCAGGCAAAAGAGAGAAAGAAAAAGAGAGAGAGAGAGAGAGAGAGAGAGAGAGAGAGAGAGAGAGAGAGAGAGAGAGGTTCCTTCAAGCAACACTATCTGAACAACAGAGGATAGAGAATATGGCACTAATGGACTGATATTCATTTCAATGCTCTCAATAGCACAGCTTTCATTCAGCTCTTTATTCATGGAATCGTGGTCTACCAGTAAACATATTCGATGATAAGAAACCGATTGCTTCTTTTTCTTTTGCCGTCAATCTTGGTGAGCAATATTCTGATACTGTTGTTGTTCAGTGTGAAAGAGGGAGAGAGAGAAAGAGAGATAGAGAGAGAGAGACAGCTTCAAATGTTATTCACACAGCGATATTCCAGATCGATGTGGGATCTGAGAGAGAATAGACCAAAATAAAGAAGAAGATCGAAAGAGAGAAAGAGCAAGAAAACATCAGTTTACACAGCTTCTGATGAGCTGTGATGATGTTTGGCTTTCATTCATGGACACAAAATAAAAGCAACTTTTCTGATTCAAGCTGCTCCACCGACATCCTCCTTCACTAATTCGATCAGGTCGCCAAAAGGAGCTTCTCTCTCTCTCTCTCTCTCTCTCTCTCTCTCTCTCTCTCTCTATTCTCTGTATTCCTTGGACTCTTATACTTTTTGCTCTTTTCTCTTTTCTCTTGTTTCGAGGCGAGAATCTGTAGCATGCAAGGTCTCACCTCATTCATTTTCCCATGATGATGATCAAGCCAGCATTCATGAGCTTCCACAGAGGCTATCGGTAGAGCAGAAAAAGTCTTCTCTCTTTCTGTCTTTCTCTCTCTTCTTTCTCTCCTTCTGGCCATGATTTTTGTTCCACCTCTTCTCACACATTCTAGAGGGTGAAAGAGAAAGTGATAGAGAAAGAGAAAGAGAAGAAAAATTTCGACTTGAGTGGAGCAAAATAGTCCAAGATGAGTAAAGAGGCAAGTTTATCGAATTATCAAAGCGAATAAAACGAAGGATCGATTGATTGGCTTATCAACGCTTAGAATGTCTCGATATTATTACAATCACGTTCAAAAGAGAAGCGGACATCCTACTTTGTGTAATCCAAAGTTACAATGCTACCGAAACAAACCCAAGACAAACATCATCTAGGAGTTATACGAGATGATCAGGGAATCTGGATAAATAGGTAGATGAAAATTGGCCTCACCAAAGAATTGTTAGCTTATAGGGGCACATATGATGGCACCAATGGTTTGTTCTACAATCAGATCGTACTAACACTACCTGTTCTGAGTATATATAGTCGAGAGAAATATGTAATTTTGTCTTTCCAATCAAGTTGGTCAACAAAATCTTAGATTGTTGTCAAATGTTTCGTTTGTTGCATAAGAGAGGCTTGAAATTATCTGTCTGCAAAAATACTCTTTGTGATAAGTCCTTACTTTTCTCTGCTGCTCTTGCTGAGAAAGTGTTTTTATTGATTAGAATGCACCATCCAGAACAATGTTCCAGTATCTATTCCAGTTCTCCCCATGAACACCATTCTTCTTGCCATTAAACAAATCACACTATTTATCAATAAACGTTTTTCACCAAATGTTCTCAGCTTCTTCATCTTCTGTTAGTCCACTCTAAATCGAGCAGGCTGAGAAATTCCAGCAAATTTAGTCACTTTGTTCATGAGGAAGAATTTCGTCATCTCATGTTCTCTGAAAGAGAGGAAAATAGCGAGAAAGAAACAGAAGAAAAGATTTCATGAACCTGAACATTCTAGTTTGATCAATGTTAGGCATCACTTAAAACCATGTCATGATGATGTTATGACTTGTTTAACTCGAAACTGATGAGGACAATGTATTTTGTAACTAACTTGACTTGAAAAGTCACAATCATAAGTTACTCACAAGTGATCAATTCTGATCAATTGAAGAAAAATGTTGTGTCAGATAATCGAAATGAAAGCCTCAAGAACTACAGATGATCTTACTACATCTTGCTATAGGATTATAACTCTTGATTAATTTCTCTCAGGCCTGAAATTTCTGTCTCATATTGTTCTTCAAACCATCCGAAAGGCCTAATCCGTGAAATTGACTTATTGACTTTTTTTTCTAAATGAAACGATAACAGGAGAAAAATTTGTCAAAGCGATTCTAAATGAAATTAAGTGATTTCATTGATAATCTCTATATTTTGTAGCAAATAATTTGCTGCAACGGCAATTCATGTAGCACTCGATTTTTCAGACATTCGATGAACCATATATCATTAGAACTTCCAATGTTTGATATGGTTTAATTTATTTCCTCTCATCTTTCCAGTTCCTCCCAAGATCAAAGTTCCACAATTGAGTGTTGGGGCTCCCAAGGACTCCGAAGCTACTTTACAGTGTGAGATCGAAGGACTACCTCGACCGGTGACATCCTGGCTACGAAAAGATGTTCTACTTTCATCATCTCCAAAATACAGTATCGATGAGCTAGAAAGTTCCTACACTCTTACCATGCGATTGACTATCAAAAATTTGGAGGAAAAAGATTTTACTCTCTACAAATGTGTAGCCAAAAACAGCCTGGGCGAGCAAGAGGGCATCGTTAGAGTTCACAGTAAGTCTTGATATTAACCTCTGAGCTTTATTCCTTTTCTCTCTCTCTTTCTTTCTCTCTCTCTTTCTTTCTCTCTCTCTATTCAAGTTCTGTGTGATGATGATTTTTTCATTCCATTTCACTTGGCTCCTCTAACCATAGAGAAAAAGTCTTGAGAAAGTACTTCATGTTCATTCAAGCTTTTTCTTTCCCTCTTGTTACAACAATCCAGTCTATTCCAAGTGCCTGGGTTCATGAAAACAAGACTCTTTTGCTCCTATTTGTTCTGATAGAACACGGTTTGAAACTTTTCTTTAAGCTGTTGAAAATCCATTTTCTCTTTCTTCACTTCACTTCACTTAACTTTACTTCAAAAACAATGGTCAGCGACAAGAATAAAGCAAGAAATAGTAATCTTTAACTTCATGTATCGATACATGAGGGGAACAAAAATAGTACACTGAGTGAAGCACTTGATTGGCTATAAAAAATCAGGCCACCGTTTTGATAACTTTTCGTTCCTCTGACCTCTCTCTTTCTCTCTTTCTCTATAATTGTTATCTATCGAAGTAAGAAAAAAAGCCATTGAGCACTTGAAAAGTGATCCAGAAAATGTTTGTTCAACCCGACATATCAGTGAAATGCCAACATCAACAATGGCCAATCTGAGTGATATTTTCTCTGCAAATCGAAAACATTTTGGTGGTACAAAGTACATAGGATAAATGTTTTCAACTTTCTAAATCTATTCCAGATTCCAATCAAAATGGTGAAAATCGGTAGAAGTTTGTCAGGTTTACTAGTTTTACAAGGCGTTTAACAGAGTTGACGCTTCATTAGCGGATTTTTCAATTATCATCTAAATGGCTAATTTTCTTGGCATCTTGAGGCACATTGTTGGAGAATCCCTGAGAACTCTACTGTACACGACTGATTGAATCTCATCACTTGGATGGAGATTTGAATAATCGGCGAATCTTAAATGAACTGTGTAATCCCAGAAAACACGAAGAAGATCAAAGATAGATAAAGTTCAGGCATAGACATTTCCTCATCATGGAGCTTCAGGCTGATGATCATCCTGAATTTGTTGGTTCAAATAGCTTGGCTCAATCGTGGAAAAAATTCCAGTCTGAAGGAGAAGACATGTTTCAATATTTGATCTTGTACCTCGTGTTGTATTGGTTCTTTGAAGAAGGTCTCATGTCAAGATAAATTTCAAGTCCACTAGTCTCATCTATCCAATAGATTTTTTTTCCTGAGAAAATGGAACAGCTAATACTTGGAAAATTCACCAGACTGAACATGTTGACACAGTTGTGTATATGCATGTGTCCAGTCAGTTTGCCAATCTTAGAGCATTTGTATCCTCGAAATGTGAAAGGGGAAGATATTCTTCCAGCGGAAGTAGTGTGAACCGATGTTACTATTCACTTAGACATGCCCCACAGTTTGTATAGCAAAACTCGATTTCAAGATAATAATTTGAGTCTAGCAAAATGCTTTCAGTCACTTGGTACCGAGTTGAATGCAGCAAATCGATTCCCGATATTCTGAATTATATACATTTACCACAAGCTTGCTATAGTGGCAAGTCTTATCCGCCAAGAAACTTGTGTACTACTACTGAAAGTGTTTGTGTTTGTGGATATAGAAGTTTGTTGAGAGAAGAGAAAAAGTGGTGAAATGTGGTGAACCACTACAGTAGTAAAAGTAGGCAGGGAATCCAGTATGGGTTTTCAGGGTTTTAGGGATGAAATCGATTATCAAAGCTTGTAGGAAGCTGTCATTTCTTACGCCTTCTACTGGGATAGCAAAACAGAGGCATGAAATATAACAACAAAAACAACTTCCACAATTCAAGAATAAGATAGACAACCGTAAAGTATGGAAAATGAAGAGGAGAGAATGAAGCGTAGACATGGTGAAAAAGAGTGGAAAAAAGAAGAAGAAGAAGTTTCGTTCTGGTCGAAAGAGCACTGTACTGAGCACTGTACTATTCTTTTTCGGCTATGATTTCAACTATTCTACACCTTTGTACAGTAAGAATTCTCTGTCCATTTAGTCTCACTTTCACAGCTCTTATTTCCACTTTTTCGATTCCACATCCCATGAGTCTTTTAAAAGCAAATAGTCTGGTCATTTGAAAATTCTCTCCTAGAAAAATGTGTCCACATATTTTCACAAACAGTGAGAAAATGAGCTAGAAGAAGAATTCAGAGGATAAGTATGGAAAATAATAGAAATCTTGATATTTTTTCTCCAAGTAATATCACTTTTAAGAACAATGAGTTCTACTGAAGTTATTCCAATGAAAGAGATGATAAGGCAATGACAAACGCGTGAATAAATTGGATGTGACAATATCGTCCAGATATGGAACAATTCGCTCCCAAATGAATTATTCACCAGATCGCTGCCTCAAGAATCATGGTCATCATTTATTCAGATTGAGCTGAGAGTTTTGTAGTCGACTTTTTCTTTACCATCCTCTCTATCTCTCTCCCATATTCTTCTTTCCTCTTCTTATCATGACAAGCGATGGGTTCAATATATGAACTCAATATGAATGCAAACATGATATCATATCACATCATGTTCGCTTACATCGTGAAATGAAGATAGAGAAAGGGAGAAAGATATCGAGTCCAGGAGGAATAGTCAGTCAATTAAGTGGAAATTGGAGAGCAAAGAGCGAGATGTCAAACACTAGAAGATGTGAAAATGTGTGTGAGATGAGCAAAACTTTTTCTTCTCTCAGTTTGCAAAGCGCTAGACTGAGCGTTTTTCGGGAATATCAGGCATAGAAGGCAAAAAGAGAGAGAGATAGTACGTGCTTCTAGGAAATATATTTGATGATAGGATAAGTAGGCTCAAACAATCGTGACATCAGAACCATGTTTCCATCTCCTTTTGCTTACCAAAATCCATTGCCTATGGTAAACTTGAACATCAAACTCAAGGAGCTCTCCTAATACCATCACATAAACTGAAGATAGAGAGAGAGTTTCTCATCTTATCCAATTCGATAAGCTCATCTGTTTTTTCTTTCTCTTTTCAGAAACGACACCTTCAACCGCATTTTCAGTGCCTTTCAGATCAATAGCAACAACACCAAGGCCTGGTAACAGAATTTTTATTGGTTAGACTCTCTCATTTGTTAGGGAAATATGTAGATTTTAGTACCAAAATACCTTATTTAAACAAGAGAATACCATTTTCTCTATCAATAGTTCAATATTCATGATCTAATCTAATTTACCCCTTGTTCGCAGCCAGTACTGCAACAGTGTCTCATGGTTCTGATTTTCAGAGAGGGCCTCAGACGAATTTTAATTCTTTGAAAGAAGTTTCAAATAGAAGTAAGTACAATATCTTATAATTACCAGTGTTCAACAGATAATATGCAAACTGATCCCAAGTTCAGTAAAATGATTCAGGTAAATCTGGACAAAAGATCGAATGCCGTCTATTGCACAAGAACTGTCCTATTTTTTCTTCGATTGCCTATAGTATTCCTGCTTTCTCTAACTTTTACTCTCACTTGCTAACAATTCTTTCCCCTAATCGGTCGATAAATTCTATCCTGTACTTACATCATTCCTGAGGTTTGCCTGGACTATTTACGTTTGATTGTTTGTGTGTAGATAGAATTCCGCTTGCCCATTAAGACTACTGTTACGCTGATTGTGAGCGATCCCCATTGTTATACTCAGGATGATCCTATCGATTGTCACTTTGTCATCTATTGTGAGAATAGCTGTGTGAGAGAAGACGCACTCAGGCAAGAGGTGATGACGGAAGCTCCATATACACACAGACTCTTCAATAAAGATCCTTTAGTTTTCCTCTCTATTCTTGTTTCTTTCTTCTATTTATTCTTGTTCACCAGCGATTGCATCTCAGCATTCATAGATGATGTTTCCTCTCCGCCAAAGGCTACCCATAGAGCTGTTTACACCTTCAAAAGGCCCTTTGATCGCTGATTGTTGCCCAAGGAAAAGGCAACAAGAGAGATATGTGTGTGAGATGATGGCAATTCGTTCAACTCATCTTGTCTGTCTCCCTGGGAAAATTATCATCATGTGCCGATGGATTTTCTCTCTCATCTTTTTTATCCTCTCTCTCTCTCTCTCTCTCTCTCTCTCTCTCTCTCTCTCTCTCTCTCTCTCTCTCTCTCTCTCTCTCTCTCTCTACGCTCATCATACTCATATTGGGCTCGAGAAAATGAAAAGGTTCTGGGAATAGAGAGAGAATTGAGAATGATTGTTCGAAGTATTATCATTGACTACTCCAGATGAGAATGATTATTTCTTTCCTTTTCATCTGTTTCGATATGAATAATTCTCTTTGAGTTAATTGTCAGGTTTCATTTACCAATATTTATCTTCATTTCTAGAAGACTAAAGATGGAAAAATATCTCATCATCTCGATGAGATCAATGCCCTTATGATGTATACTTTCGAAGATCTCTCGATATATCACATCTAAGAATTTTATGAGCATTGGTTATGACTATTAGGAAAGAATTATTAGTTCGGGGTAAACACTTCATCATCAGGCTAGATGTTGGATGAAAAAAATTTCGAACAATTCATGAGTTTAGCAATGAGTGTGCTATCAGTCGGAAAAAATTTAATGGATAATATATGATTGATCTTGCGACATTTCAAAGTCCCGGAAATTCTGAGGAAACTGTCCTCTAAAACACATATTTTTCCCACGAATTTGATAAGTTTTTCTATAGATAGATCTCCTCCTACGATCCGAAGTAGAAGGACTCATACAACTCGTTTGTAATTGGAGATTTTTCCTGCTTGGAATATTTGATTAGGATACCGTTCTGGTTTGCTATGAAAAAATGGAAGCATGGAAATCCCTTCAAAATATGAGTTGGGAAGAACATTATTCAAAATGAAATATGATACGATGAGAGGCTGAGTTCTCAGTTACTCGCATGATGTTCTGAAAAATTTAAAGCATAAGATTTTTCTCGATATCTATTATTTTCGAATCTATTAAAACCATGACTTTTACCATTTTTCCGTCTATATTCCTCAAATTTGGAGCAGTCATGAGATTCATCTCTATCTATTGCTATAGAAGACATTGATTAGATCACTTTGCTCTGACTGATATTTCTACTTTCATCGCGAATATTTAAAATATTAAGGATAAACAATTGGAAAATTATTTCAATCATTTATCTGAAGACCATTCTTGTCGATACTTTTATCAGTCAAAAAATATCTCAACGTTGGATCACTTTGAAAATTTCTCAATATGTTCTACCTTCATTCTTACAGGAGGTCCAATTCATATCATTAACCCTCCAAGTCTGGATAATTATTCTAATAATCCTAGCAAAAATGAACCTAATGGTGAGTTGTCACAAAATCTAATTTTCCCCATAATGAAAAAGAAACATTTCTAGAAATATTCTGACTCAGAACTCATCTTTTATTAATCTTCAACAGGCTCAAACAGATGTAAAATTCCTGGCAATTGGCTCAAAAAATCATCTATTCTACAAATTCTAGTCAATTTTGTTATTCCATGGTACTTGATAGGATTTGGCTGAAAAACTCCAAGTTAATTGTTTTCTGTAACGAAGCTGTTCATTCCATTGATGATTCGAATTTAACATGGAAGAAACTAATGTTCGAGAGAACTAGTCGATAAAGAAAAACTTCGAAAAATCCACTAGCTAAGATCTCGTATCGAGATATTTTGATGATAATATTTTATTGTTCACGCTCATCATATTCGATGAATTTTTCTGAGTTCAACAACTCCAGAGCAGTTTTCATTTTGAGCCAGCTCTTTGGAACCTACCTCCCAGTTACAAAAAATATTGCTCAAGTTTTCAACAAAAAATGGCCAAAAACCAATGAAGGGGAATCAGAAAAGTTTGGCCAATCATACACAGCAACCGATATTCTCGGAACAAACCAAATTTTGATCTGTCAATATCTATGGGTTTCCTTTGAGTATCCTATTTTGCATCGTATGAAAACAACTGAAAATGATAAAATCAACAAACAAGCGGACAAAATAACAGAAGAATCTTGGGTTCGAGATGTTTTTGATGATTATACAAACACAGTCACTCCATCAGTGACAAGGATTGATTCAATATGAGATCCAATAGAAATTAGTCATTCAGAGATTTGTCGCTAAAATACTCGCCTTTGAATATATCTCATTCTAGTGTGATGATCAAAAAATTTCCTAGAAGAATAGAAAAAGAGTTCTGATTCAATGCGAACTGCTGAAATCTAATGATGATCAAACAAATGAAATGCATACCAATCTTGTTACCTGGAAATTTTAAGAAAGAATAACTTCGATAGCATTAATTGATCATTCCTCCAGCATTTGAGGAGAAACTAAATTAAAAAGCTCTCAAAATAATCAGTGAGGTACGACCTGACACACGGTATAAAGCACACCATGTTGAGGATTAGTCCAAAATTATGATCCCATAATCAATTCTCTGGAATGATGACATGCTACTGATCTCCTAATCCGCAATACTCCCTAAAAATGGTATATTGGTAGTGGTCAATAGATGACTGATGACCTAATTGTTCCCATGAATTCTGGTTCATTTTTACTTGACATACCAATTGAGACGCAATAATAAATTTTGATAAAAATACACTTTCTCTCTAAACTTATTGTGAGCGAATTTCACAATCCCATTGAACGAATCAGATCAGTGATAATCGAACTATTGATCAACATAGTGAAAAAAAATTTAGATGCCAGAATTCTATTTGCACTTCCTGGTCAATGATTTATGATCGAATGATGCAAGATTGAATGCCAATCGTTAGAATGATTTATGGCAAGTTTTCCTTTCCTGTTAATCGTGAATTCACATAGTTGGCTCAATCAGACAAAAATTTGCTGCACAGAGATTGTTTACCTCTGGTTATATATTTTCTTCATTTGTCGAGACTTCAAGAACGAAAAAAATGGGAGTTTCTTTGAAACTTTGTGCAATTTTTTTGGTCGTTACGAGTCATGTAAGTTGAAAAGTTGAAATTTCAAAAAATTTTTGCCATTGATTAATTGAACTTCCTGCAGAAATGTAACAGGATGAGATAATTTTCTTCTCTCAAAGAATCCTCATAGAATTCAATAGTTGGACGCGAAGACATTGATAGTTTAAGATGGTATCTGCTTTTAAAATTCTGACAGATTTCAGACAAACTTCCAAAATTGTCATGATTGCGTTCATTCGAATCCACCTCTTTATCTGATCGACAAGTTTTAGCTCAAAAATTCCGATATCCGGTTAAATTGCTAACCACTATCGAATTCTATCATGTAGTATGATGATAGCTTCGCCCCTCATTATTGCCTCATTGATCAAAATTTAACCAACGAGACATTCACCCTCTCAATTTTCAATAGATGATCTTTCTGGCTCATTCTGTTCCCATATCGAGTAGCGAAAGATCCACAATCAGCGAACGTCAACGAAGTGCTAAAGAAGTGGAGGTGAGTAAAGTTGACAAAAGCTCTTCAATCAATCTGATTTATTCATCATTCCGACAGACTGAATTGGAGCCGGCAGCAAGATCACTATCAAGTGGATCTGAAGATGAAGAAATGCTGAAGGGTAAGCGACTTGGACTGAGAGGAGGATCCAGAGAGGCCACTATGGCACTTCGAGGAGCAGCATCACCAGCTAGAGAGGCTCGACGAAGCCAAATTCGAGGCACTCATATTACTCGATCAGCTGACATTGCGGAAATGTTTCAAAAAGCTCAAAGAAGCCTCAAATCGAACCCTTCGAAACAATGATATATTTGAGATGAGCCAAGAGTGATGAAATATTTTCGAGGCAATTATAATCATCCCTATGAATGTCTTCTTTGTTAGCGGAAGAAAAAGGCATGACTTCGTGGTTTGCTTGCAATGAGAACGAGGTGTAAAAGATCTGAATTTAGCTGATAAGAAATTAAATTAAAAGAATTTTCTGAGAACATACACGCGTACCATTTATTTGTGAGAGACCTAATTAGGAAGTGAAATGAAGTCTTTTTTTCAGATATTTTTCGTGACCTGAGCAGATAGAGTAAAGAGGACAGTCCGAGTACTGGATAATAACCAATTTATTTCGATTCATCATGATACATTGAGGTGAAGTCAGATCGGTGAACATACCAATTCAATTACAAGACTTATTTATACAAATGAGTGAGATTTTTTTACAGTCTTCTTTCGATGGTTTATGTTTTGGTTCACATTCTTCACCTCCTTCGCCACACCTTACTAACAAGAGACTCTCTCAACGAATTTTCAACCTCACACGAGCAGCTTGAGCTTCCTTTTGATGAGCAAAATATTTAGCGAGAGTCTATTTATGGTTGGGGAGAGGGTAAAAAGACAAGTGAGTAATCTTCATACCAACGTCTGGATAAACTTTATCACAAGATTTGCCAGTTTGTGGTGGCGGTAAAAGAGTTTAAAACAAGGGAACACACGATTGAGTATACTTCGTGCTTTGCTTTGCTTCTTTTCATCTCTCTTTTTCATCTCACTCACTTACAAGCTAATCGAGTCAACAGACATGACGAGGAACCGTTTGGAGTATCTCCTTATATTGGTGATCCATTTTGGAGTACAAAAAAATTTTTTACATGCCAAAGAGAAGTGATGAAGAAGGAGAAAAAAGAGAGAGGAGGAAGAGGAGAGGGAGGATGAATAGGGAACATGGCCTTCACAAGAGTGCGTTTACCCCTCAAATAAATAAGTGAATCCCCCAATTTTGACACCAAATAAAATGATACATTAGATCAGTCCTACTATTGTCTACCTCACGAACGTGCGAGCTCGCAGTAAGAGTAGCCAAACAAGAGGAAGATAAAGAGAATTCAGAGCGAGGGTGGGGTGAATTGAGAAGAGGAAGAGAAAGAGAAAGAGAGATGGAGAGAGTAAAGAATAGAGAAAAGCAAAATAGTATGCATGATGCGATGAGAAAAGGATTTTGACAGCATCAAGGTCCACGGGGAATGATCGCTCGATGAGAATGATTTTTAGCTGTTTTTGGTGTTTATCGGTGGCATGAAGGCAAGAGAAAATAGCGAGGCAGGAGTGAGAAATCTAATCGAAAGCCACCTTGTTCAAATTACTTGAATGCGTAGGTGGTTCTGACTTTCTTCAACCATAAAATGATTCATTCTTCTTCTCTTGCTCTCCGTTTTGATTGTAGCTGTCGTCGATATGACCTTGAAATTTTCCTCCAAAACTGGCGACTCATCATTAGGGCTAAGCTTCTCTTTTTCCTTTAACCAATTATGCTCCAAGCATTCTTTGGCACTTGGTCGTTGTTTGGGATCTATCACCAGAAGTTTCTTGATAAAATCTATTGCACTAGCAGAAATATTATCAAATTCGGGCCCGAATTCAACTTTCCCCTTGGTGATATTGGAATAAGTTTCCTGCTTTGTGTCGCCTCGGAATGGACTGTAGCCAGTCAGAAGGACGTATGCCAATACACCAACACTCCACATATCCGTTTCCAATCGAATAGCCTCGAAGTGAAGGATTTCAGGGGCTGATAGAATGCGATGATGAAAAATGAAAGTTATTAAAGGAAATGAATACCAAAACAATGAAAAAATTGAGTGACTTCAAATTGAAACTTCAAATTGAAACATGCAACAGAATCAGCGATAGTCTTGTGAGGATGCAAGCTAGCTGTCGGAAAATAGATCCAGTTGATATTGTGAGTCATTTGAGTGCGTATTCTTGAATGTTGACCCAAATGTCAGTGATTAAGGTGAGTGTCAGTGCAAAAGACGAAGAGAGAGAAGATAAAAAGAGAAATGCATAGAGAAGATCATGATGGCAATTAATTGGAAACCAGACCAAATTCGTGATACGACGATAAACTCTACACATTTCTTCGGTTAGCAATGAGAATGAGGTTCAAATTCAGAAATCATTCAGAAATATATACAAATAAGAAAGAAACATCTCCCGAACGAGCTCAAGCGAATGGATCAAAGGAATAGAAAAATGATACTAAATAGTGATGAAACAATTCATGCCATTTTGGGGCATATTTCTCTTGAACTACTTACCAACATAATCAGGAGTTCCCAAAATTTCTCTTAGCTCTACACCATCAGAGATAAGTCGAGATATACCAAAATCGCATAGTTTCACATCCCCGTCAAGAAGAGGGCCAGTAAGCAATAGATTTTGAGGTTTTATATCGAGATGTGCGATGTTATTACTGTGAAGAAATTCCACTGCTCTCAATATTTGTCTCATAAATCGAATCACATCTTTCTCTTGGACACATTCCTCTTCATCCAGAACGCGTTGTAATTCACCCCCTTTCACCATTTCTAGGATTAATATGAATTCTGTTGCGGTTTCGAAGATTTCATGTAACTTGACGATTCCTTCATGGTTTTGAGCTAATAGAAGAACACATATCTCATGCATAATTTCACGCCGTACATCGGAAGATCGACGACGCTTTTTAATGGCTTTACCAGCGTATTCAATTTCAGTCTGCTTGTGACGACACCGTTTGACTTGAGCAAATTTACCTCTGGCAAAAGGTTTAGGATCGACATCATATATCGAATCAAGTGGCTCAGTTCGGATCACTATTGATTCAAGGAAACTTTTTTCACAAAGAAAGCCTTTTGGACATGCATCACTTTCGGCCACCATCGGACCCATGATGGTGAGTGAAAATAATAAAGTTTTAACTGATTGACAATCAGGTCGAAAGAGATTAAATAATATGTAATAATAATAATATGATCGCTGCGGCTAAAATGTCAAAATATCCAAAATATCTTCAAAATTACCGCTTGATGAGCACTTTTGATGGCACTAGAACATCGAAAAGGGCATTTAATACCCACAAATCAAAACAAAACAAACACATAAAAATTGGTTAATTGATTAAATTTTTGTCCTCTCTCTTCTTCTTCTTTCAACTTGAGAGTCTTAAGACTTCAACAACACTACTAAACTTTGCCTTAACTTTTCTGGCTTAAGACTTGCTAGTAGAGATTGATACGATACATGTATATCGCCGTTACATATCCATTTAAATTTTTTATGATACCGATAACCGATAGAAAACTTCCTGATAAGCGATTGAGTCGCTAAGCAACTATATTGTAAATAAAGGGAAATAAAACAGAAGAGATGAGCTGTTATACCCCCAAACCTAGGTGGCGTTCAGTCTAACCGATACTAACCGATGTATCTATCGATATGAATGAATCGATCTTCCATCTCTCCAGACTTGTTGCTGGTCGTTGAGAGGATGAGCCAAAGTAGGCGGAGCCTAATTTTAGTTATCGATCAGGGCTCCCTCTGGAGGCTAGGAGAGATCTTTTGTTTCCTTTTTTTGAATCTGCACCCTTCATGAAATAAAACTGCAATCTTTGTGTGTGTACATCTCTTCTCTCTTCTCTCTCTCTTCTTTCCCTTGCTTTTCCGCTGGAAACGTTTTGCTTCTCTTTTTTTTTTCCACTGTGTGTATACCTTTATATATATATACTAGTTCTTCTTACTTCTTATCTGGTTCTATTTATTTCATCATCATGATTTATTTACAACAGGACGATCGGCTCAAATTATCTGTGATTTCATCGTTCAGCATGTATACTTAGTGATCATCATTTCAGTTTGAGAGAGAGAGAGGGAGAGAGAGAGAGAAAGAGAGAAAGAGAGAAAGAAAAAAACAGAACAAACTGCCACTGTGTTTTTCTTCACCCTTTTTTTCTCATCCTATCCACTTTCTTATCCTGTCATGGTGAAGATTAAGGTTTCCGGTGAGGAGGATAAGTCTACCGGTTCATCAGTTCTGCGAAAATTTCGTGGATCATCCTCTGAGCAAAATGTTCAAATTAACCAAATCACCAGGATCAACTCCACCCAAAACAATCGCCTCAATGATCCGGAGGTTCGTCTTGAGGAAAAACTCAAGAAGAAAGCATTCGCTCATTACGATTGTCAAAGTATGACAGCCAACCTCAACTATGCAAACGGAGTTAGAAATATTCTTAACAAGCGTCGCAACACCACCACTGGTGCCTCAGCGGCTTCCATGGTTGGAAAAGAATCAGGACCTCCGGGACATGATAGTGATTCTGGTGATGGAAGAAGCAATAATTTGGTGCTAAGCTGTCCTTTTTTCCGCAATGAATTGGGCGGTGAAGAGGAACGCATGATTTGTTTAAATAGACGAACCAGTGAGAAGCCTGCTGTTCAATGTCCATCTCCATCTGATTCATCGTCATCATCTTCATGTATATATCTTCATTGTCCATACATGGCATCTGGCCTTACCTTATTAGAGGATGCCAACGAAAGCCGATGGAAAAGTAAAGGGTGTCCGTACCAGCAACTTATTTCTGATGACAAATCATTCATCTGTGAAAGTTATGATATCGGTGCCTCCTATTATCGGAAACATTTCCGAGGCTTAGAGCATCAAAATTGGTTCGGTATTGATGATAATCTAGGCCCTATAGCAATCAGTATAAGGCGAGAGCGGGTAAACTGTCCACTTAATGATACCTCTGACGGTGACAGTCATACCACCTATGGCTCACACAAGGAGAGTTCTCAATCGGGTAATAATCAGATAAAGCATCAATACCGTCTCATCATACGTACAAGTGATCTATCGGTTATGCGTGGCACTGTATTCGAAGATTGTATACCTGCACTAGCCTCATCACGACATAATAATCATAATAATCATCATGCAAAAGAGGTGCTTGAATATATTACTCCCGAGTTAACTCTATCTAATTTGAGGCTTGGAGCCTCAAATGCCGATGAACAATTGCTCAAACTGGACGAACAAGTAATCACTCGAACTTACAAAGTAGGTGTGATCTACTGCGGAAATGGTCAAGGTACTGAGGAGGAGATGTATAACAATGAGCATGCAAGTCCGGCTTTTGAAGAGTTTCTTTCATGTCTAGGTGAAAAAGTTAGATTGAAAGGTTTCGACAAGTATCGAGCCGGCTTAGATAACAAGACGGATACCACTGGCTTATACTCATTATATTCAACTTACAATGACTGTGAGATCATGTTTCATGTATCAACACTGCTGCCTTATACACCAAACAATAAGCAACAATTACTTCGTAAACGCCATATTGGCAATGATATTGTGACCATAGTATTTCAAGAAGCTAATGCACAGCCATTCACTCCGATGAATATTCGATCGCATTTTCAGCATGTCTTCATCATCGTGAGAATGATTCCTCCGGAACCGGGAGATAATAGTGGCGGTGAAATTCGATATGCAATATCAGTGGCAAGATCGAAGGAGGTGCCAGTGTTCGGCCCACCGATTCCGGCTGGAAATGTTTTCACTAAAGGTAAAACGTTCACCGAATTCCTACTCGCCAAAATTATAAATGGAGAAAATGCTGCACATAAAAGTGAAAAGTTTAGTAGTATGGCGCAACGAACTCGTTATGGTTACTTGGAAGATTTAGCAACCAACTACATCACCAATACATCACTCAATGATGTAAGTTGTGGTAATAGTGCATCTGCTAAGTTAGTTTCAACCATATTCGGATCAAGCAGGAAGAAGGGTTCAAACAGAGGAAGAGATTCTCATTTCATCGGAAAATCAGTTATCAAAGGTGCTATAGTATGGGAAATGAGTGTGGAAGATTTTGGACAATCCAAACTTGTTGATTGTTTGGTTGGAATATCCTGTGATACTTTCATAATTATCGAAGAATCTACTAAACAAACACTGTTCGCTTGTCCAAATACATCCATCCTCGGCTGGACTTCTCATCCGAGTTTCATCAAAATTTTTTATCATCAAGGAGAGTGTATCCTTCTCAAATGCAAAGATCCCGATTTGGATGAAATAGCTGAGATTGTCACTCGTTTGCGTGCTGTCACAAGTGGATGTGAAACTCAAGAGTTGATCTTGAGACGTAATAGCCTTGGTCAGTTGGGCTTTCATATTGAACCCGATGGAATCGTGAGAAATGTCGAAAACTTTGCCTTTGCTTGGCAAGCTGGACTTCGGCGTAATTGTCGTATTGTTGAAATTTGTAAAGTTGCTATTGCTACACTCAATTATGATCAAATGATTGATCTTTTGAAAACATCAATGACTGTCACCATAACTATTCTCTCACCTCATCAAGATGGATCTCCGAAAAGGTTAGTCTCTTTCCCCTTCTCTCTATGCAACTTGATCATATTCTTTTCCGAAATCAATTTAACCTTTTTTTAAAATCAAAACTTTATCCATCCCTCTCCATTAGAGGATGTAATTTAACAGAGTGCCCTTATTTGAGCTCAATAACCTATGGAGCTGGAGGAGATTATGAAAACATTGGTATTATTGTTGATCTCAAAAAAATTCACCTCGCCAACGGGCGAAGTCCATCATTACGATCACCCAACAGTCCAACTCCGAGTAAAAATAGCGTCGGTCTACCTCTGGGAACTTATCCTGTGCCCCTATCAACCAGTCAGTCGAGTAAAAGTTTGACAGTATCGAATAATCCCGCAACAGATGGAAGCTTCCAAAAAATCACTCCCTCATCATCATCGTCCAACATATATTCTAATTTGGGCTGTTCTCGTGTTCACCGTTCACCTCAGTCTTTTATTGGTTTGCCTCATTTCAGTAATAGTACCAATGTTAGTAAAAGAGAAATCATTCGACCAAAGTCTACTACCAATGAATGTTCAACCTTGTCTACCCTCAACTCAGGTCTCATATCACCACCGAAAGAAACAAATCCCCTTGGTAGGGTTCACGAGCATATGGCTGTGCATTGCCTTGGTAATGTCATGCTTTCGCGAAGTGAGCTCTCTTTGAACAGCAAAGATTGCTATCAAATTTGTGGGACTGATAATCCATCCAACCCATCACTTAACCAAAGCGAGACTGTGTCCGATATCTTACCGTCATCATCACCATCATCATCTTCATCCTCCACTCATAGGATGTCCTATTCAGCACATCGATTCAATACAAAGATTAGTGAAAATACGTTGCATTGTGGCCTGCCTCCTTATACTCAACAACAGTCTCTTTCATCGTCAACATCAACATATTCTAACCCACCGCAGAATAAAGGACAAAGTGGATCAAAAAACGGTAAGAAAGATAGCGGTACTGGTTCTTGGTCAGACTGGTCAGCTGACACTGGCTCATGGTCATCCCCGCTCATGGGTAGGAGGGTTCAAGAGAGTTCTGCCTCGAACAATTCTTATAATGGTACTGCTCTCAAATCTCACATAAGTGCTAATCCTCCTTTCTGCTCTTCCTCATCATCCACCAGCTCGAATCGAGGAGGCATTGTAGGAAGTGATCTTTTATCCAACCATCGTGTCATTAAACAAAGCTCTAGAAATCAGCAATCTCAATTTAATTACAATCCAAGATCTAACTCTCTGAGCAATCGCATCAAAGTTCGAAATGGTTCTCATAAAAATGGTAGTGCAAGCAGTGGAAGCTCAGCTTCAACCTCCACCTTACAAGAAGATTTATTGAAACTTTTGAATCCTGACTATATGATGCAGACCAATGCCGTTGACTGTGAATCTAACAGTAATACCTCGGGAGGTGAAACGAGTACAAGTCAATATTCAACGCCTTATTCATCCCTGGAACGATCGAGTACCAAAGAGATACCTTTCAAAGATCCTGGTCAAGTCATATTAACTGTGGCTCAGCCTGCCCAAGTTATATTCTCTCAACCTTCATCGCCTTCAGATTTTGTTAGAGGAAAAGAAACGTCCTCCACTCCTAGCTCATCATTATCACGTTCACATTCTATTGCCTATCTACCCCAATCTCAATCATCACCTTCTTCATCTGTCTCATTCGGAGTATCAGGTGAACGTGTTCTCAACAACAATAACAACGTCAACTCACCATCACCGGAGGAAGATGGAAACATCGACTGGCCAACACTAGTTGACACAGCTACCAAAGCAATCGCCCACAGCAATAGTGAATCATTTTGTAGTGGGGAAGAGAGAAGAGGAAGCAATCCGACAACTGCTCTTGATCATTGGCTAAGAGAGTTTGGTGCCTCTGTTGTCTCCTCCAATGGCCTAGCTACTTTCAAAAATCAGCATGTGGGTGAAAACATGAAAGATTTGGAGGAGACTGTCAAAAAATTGCAATTTGATCTTGTGAGAGAGCAGAATGACAAGGCGAATCTCTTGGAGCAGATGAAATCTTTGAAAGAAGAGAATATCCGCCTAGTAGAGGAATCCAAAACTGCTGCGGCTCAGTTACGAAAGTTCACGGAATGGTTTTTTCAGAACATAAATCCGCGATGAATGCTCATAGCGTTGAGCTGCTCCATGTTCGAGTTCATCTGATAATTCTCCTCCATCAAATCAGCCCCATCTTCCTTGTGTGCTTTTTAAATAGCATCATGATTCATTTATTTGTTCATCTTACTTCTCTCAACCAATCAATAGCGTTCTCAGTCATTTTTTACTTCATACCAAATCGAATTTCGACTCCAAACGATCTTTAGACTTTATCATGTACATTTTAGCAATGGCTAAAACAGAGAATATTAAGGTAAATCAGCCACAGTACCATCTCTCAGTATCTCTTTGTAAAATATGGTTTATAAAAGTTTCCCGTGGTTATAAAGGATGAGAAGGTTCCACGAATAAGAACCTACCTCCATGTTAATTTACCAGCTGAATGTCAAGATCTGATTTGCAAGTGCCTCATAACGAACCCTTTTTTGCGTTCATCGAATGAAGTTCTCATCGATGGATGACCGCCAAATCAATTAACACACAACTGTACCATCGACTATCCCGGTGATTATAGTTTCTTGTTGATCAAGAATCTACAACTCATGAATCATCTCTCAGCGATCAAGAGAGTTTATGACGTCTCTTAAATGACTAGGGTACATCAAGATACTTCTTTTATGTTTCTTCTACCCAGTGTGCCATCAAATGCCTCTGTATCGTTTTAAAAATCCATGAATTAGTTGAGGGTATGAAGGTTATCGATTCCATGAGGATGCTCTTCATCAGAACAAAGAAGTTGCAGTTCTCATTTTTTCCTTGGCACTGCTATCATTTTGATGAATAATACCCACAATTGAGAGATATTTTTCACTCATAGAAATCGATTATAAATCTGTAACGAAATCAGATGGCTCACTTTCACCATGGGAAGTCGAAGCTTTCCTAAAGTAATCACCCAAGAAACGAATTCACCATCCGACCTATCAACTTCAACAAACTTTTCCTCCTTTTTATGTATTTCTACATCCTCTGAACCAAGTTCTTCTTTCCTCTGACAGTTTATTGACTACTTGTGAGAACTACTCACTTTGCCCATGTTAATTTTATTTATCATTATTCTTCTTATTCATAATAGGCAAAATTTTGCCTCTATTTTTCTTAGCAATTGTATTCTCTGTTTCTTTATGGCAAAATGAGCCGTCGAGCAATAGAGACTCATTGTCAACCCGACTCTATCTTATTATCTACATCTTTTATGGAGAATTTTGACCATTCTCTCAACAAAACCTCAAAGCACCCTGTTTTCTCATCGATTTCATCCAGCTCCCTGCATTTTACGCAACAGTTTTCTTTCCTTCATATTTCTCTGTGATATCGCCCATTTGCTCTGTTTTAATGGCTTTTCGATTCAGGTACAACCTGCTTCCCTGTGACTCGAATTTATTAGAAATTTCAAAACAGTGTTCACTGAAATTGCAACTGCAAATGCATTTAACCAATCAAACCTTATTCCTCTTATTGGTATGTCTGAGAGTGTATGGAGCTTTCCGTTAACCAGCATCGAGCATAACGCGAGAACCTTGGAACCGGGCAATCATTGTCAAATAGAAGATCATCATAAAGTATGATACTGCCTGCAGGATGGTTGACCACTCTTAGGTCCTCGATGAGTAAGTTAGCCTAGATCAAAGTCTATGGATTGATTGAGTCCGTAAGATAAGCTTCCCCAATCTTATCGTTTGCCCATAGATATCGAATTATCTCACACCCAGTGTTATGATACCGTGAATGTTGCCTCTCAAACGATTTAAATCAAAAGTTTAACATTCAATTGCTATCACAATTGTTACTTAAACTATAGACAATCACTAGATAAGTTCCAACAGGCTTGTTATGACATAAGTTTGGACGAGCAAAAAAGTTCTAAAGTCGTCGAATTTAAACTCACTTTCGAATCAGTCAAACGAACTCTCTCACGAACAAGACGAATCGAAGTTTTATTTAGAATTCTGGTCGAGCTCCCTAACTGTCAAAATAGCTGAATTAAGATATGGAAAGTTTCCAATCAAATAGCTAGGGAAGAATCGTAATCAGTCGATTAAAGAAGAAGAAAAGAAAGTAAGTAAGTAAGTAAGAGAGGGAGAGAGAGAAATAACATGAATTAAGTTGTATTCCTTGCGAATTGACAGCTCAAAGCGCTCTCAAAAATGATCAAGTGATCAAGTGTTTATGTCTCTGCGCAATGAGAAAGCGTTTGTGTTTGGGAAAAAGTGAATCGAGAGAGAGAAAGAGAAAGAGAAAGAGAAAGAATCGCAATTTTTTTCACTTTCCTTTGTTTACACAAATTTTTGAATGTGAAATCCAGATAAAGGGAGATACAGTTAACGGGGTGTCCAGTTGATGATATTATCATTGTGATTGATCGAATTGATTATCACGTTCATGATCGTGATACTGTCACCATCATGATCATTGTCAAAATGAGGCGTTAGTATATCTTTTCTTTATTCTTCAAGTTATAAAATAAAATTCTCTACCACCGAGACCATCATCCATGGACCATTCTCCATCTCCTTCTTTGTTCCGTCAAATATTCAAGCCAAATGCTAATGAAGATGAGGCATTGATCAACAAGAAGCTCCACAAAGAGCTTCTATTGCGAATATTCTCCTACCTTGATGTCATATCGCTCTGTCGATGTGCCCAAGTGTCCAAGGTGATTCTTCTTTTTTTATTGCTATTCCTCATCTTTCCATCTTTTCACTCTGATTTTGATGAGGAAAATAATCATTCCTCTCCAACGTAATCGTTACTTACGTTGATTTCTCCCTCACTCCTAGGCTTGGAACATTCTTGCCCTAGATGGTAGTAATTGGCAGAGAGTAGACTTGTTCAATTTCCAAACTGATATCGAAGGGCCTGTCGTGGAAAATATATCGCTCAGATGTGGAGGTTTCCTCAAACAGTTGAGCCTCAGAGGCTGTAAGAGTGTTACTGATGGGGCCCTAAGAACTATTGCCCAAAATTGTAATAATATGGAAGATCTCAACCTTAATGACTGTAAATTTTTAACAGACAGGTCAGTTGAATTTTAGTACAGTTCTCCGAACTGATTGGCAGAACTTTCCTATTATTGGCTTTTAACAATACTTCCTATTTCTTTAGCACCTGTGCCAGCCTTAGCAAACACTGCTCAAGATTGATCAGTTTAAATCTTGGGTCTTGCATCGAAATTACGGATAGATCATTGGAAGCACTCGGGTATGATTCTGTTCTTTGTTCACCTGATCTGACGCACTCATCTAACGATCTTGTTTAATGTGCTTGATTTTCCAATCAAATTTTATGCTAAAACAGCTCTCTTGATCTAGATTTTAGTCCATCATTCCATAGTTTATGGAAGAATATCAATAAGATCAATAGCATTAGGGGGAAAGCAATGTCAAATATGCAATGTTAACTCTCGATGGTGCAATATTACGAAGCATCGATTTTCTCTTCGGGCTTTGGTCACTGATGCTCTTTTTCACCCCCACAGTGAAGGATGTCCAGACTTGGAACGAATTGATATATCTCACTGTGGAGAGATAACCACACAGGGAATTAAAGCGTTGGTCAAAGGATGTCCAAAGTTACGTGCCTTGATAGCCGTAATGTGTACTAAAATAGGCGACGAAGCGATTATTGAACTCGCGGCTCATTGTCCTAATCTAGAAGTCATCAATTTGAAGGCATGTTCTCTCATCACAGATGAAGCTATTGTTAGTCTAGCCAAAAGTTGTACCAACTTGACTCACGTGTGCTTGTCAAATTGTACACAATTGACTGATTCATCGCTCCTAGCTCTGGGTCAACATTGCCACAAACTTCTCACTCTTGAGGTAGCTCGATGTTCTCGTTTCACTGATCATGGATACCAAGCTCTAGCAAAAAATTGTCACCTGCTGGAAAATCTTGACTTGGAAGAGAATAATTACATAACTGACAACACTATTACACATCTTTCTGCTGGATGTCCTGTCCTCCAAAAATTGGTATTTATATAAATCCTATCATTTATTCTATTCCATCTATTCTCACCCCAAACTTGATGCAGGCTGACTTTCGTGTTAGAACAGTTACAATTTTTCCCTAGAATTTCATATTCATCATCCTCTAGCCCTTCACCTCTACCAAGATCTTTGCTAACTCATCGAATCTCTTCCTTTTCTTTTCAACTAGATTCTTTCACATTGTGAGCTGATCACTGATGAAGGCATTCGAAACCTAAGCTCTAGTGCCTGTGCATGTCAGCATCTCACATTTCTTGACTTGGATAATTGTCCATTGATCTCTGATACTTCTCTTGCTCATTTGGCTACTTGTAACAATTTACGAAGGATTGAACTTTATGATTGTGCTTTAATTACTCGAACTGGTATCAGACGTCTGACAGTAAGTGTTGATCTTATGCGTTTGAATTACATCAAAACTTATCGTTGATTCTCTCCCATAGGACCTTCTACCTGATCTCAAAGTTCACGCTTACTTTCAGTCATTAACCCCTCAGCCATCACAGGGTGTGGGTAGACGGAAATACTGTCGTTGTTGTGCAATTTTATGACCAGAAGTCTAAGACTCTTGGCATAATCCAGAATTCAAGTCGAGGAATCGATCAATTCATTTGCTTCTTGTACATAATTAACGTTACCAAACTTTGTTTCATATGCTTAAATACGCTCTTGATGATTTTTGATCCTATACTTACTCGGATGCTTAACTGAAGCTTGAGAATATGTTCAGAACTAGTGGCTCAAAATCTTTCCTCTTGCTCCCCAATAATTTCCCTTAGCTCATTTCTTTTTTCATTTTCGTTCTGAAAATTTCTTATTCTCAAATTCTTTATAAGTTTTTTTGTTCGTTTTTCACAATCCCTACTTCAATTGTTACTCATTCGTTCGATTCTCCAAGATTTTTTCATGTCCAATCATGGAATTATGGAAGGATATATACACAGCCCGGTAATAGAAAGGCATCTAGCATCGAAAATGTCACTAAAATCAAGAGGCAAAACCTTTCTCATGTATTCTTCCGCGCAATCACAAACGACAACAAATTACATGTGCCTGATCAAAAAAATCTTTTGAAATCCCGTCTCCGTCTAATTTCCTATCATTTTCTTTGTCCAATCGACATTAAACTCTGACATAATTCGATTACTTCTACAATATCGTTCACGACTGTCAATGCCAATCAGGTTTGTGTGGAAATAATCTTCCTCAGGTTTTTTTATTCTCAAAACCGAAATGAGTAGCTGCAGGACATGGCATCCCAAAATACTGAGAGTGCAATTGATGCACCTATCTCTGGATTCTCAAGCCCTCAATGTAATGGGATGTTTCTGAATATTACCTATTTCGAAACAAACTGCGATTATTCAGTAACTTGAGAGTCTTGACACACGAATGTCATAAAATTTTGCATCTATCTCGCTTTTTTTATACGTCGAATCTATTGGTCCGTAAACTTTCCCACATCATCTCTTCATAATTTAAAACGATAACTTTTTTTGTAATCTGCAAACTCAAGAAAGCATCTCTAACACCATTCGAATGATATTTTAAAACAATTTGTAGAATTGACACCACCCAATTAAGCCATAAAAGTCATCAGAACATTGCATTTAACAGCTGATTGAGGCCACTCGGTAATAATAATGAAAATTCTCTCTTTCAATCTAAAAATGCTGGCCATCAATCCACCAAGAACGCGGTTCTTGGGTGAGGAACAAAATCCGCTCATGATGTCCAGTAGCTGAGGTTGATCGATATTCCTTCGGTACATTGATTACGAAATTTTTGTCTCTCTTTCTCTCTCTCTCTCTCTCTCTCTCTGTCTGTCTCTCTCTCTTACTTCATCTCCATGGTACACAGCAAGCTTTGCTCCATGTACACAGTGGCGGCTGAGCTCCGAGAAGCCAACTTGTGTACAAGCTTTCGTGTAATTTTGGCTTGTTAGTCATCATCACCAGTTATTCAAATATAAATTACAATTACAATAGAATCATTACAAATTACTGAATTAGTGGATTGTATTGATAGTAGCTATATTTATCATCATTTGATTGCAATTATTATTATTGTTAGTCATCATAACTGGCTTGTGTCAAGTGTGTTTTATTTTGGTGTGATTGTGTGTGAAACGCCTCTGTTTATTCTTAGATCTCAATTAATTGATATAATATTAATAACTCGGATTATTTCCATTATCTCTCCTTCTCTTCTTATCATCATTAAACTCATCACTTTAAAATGAATGATATAGCTAATAGACGCTTGTCGTAAGTGATTTGTTCATATTGCCCAATGTTTTCTTTTTTTCAAACAATCAACTGATTGTCGGCTCATTGCTTGCTACTTTTTCTATTTTTTTTGCAGAACCTCTGGTGACTCTTTATATATTGTGCTAGGTGTTCCTAAATCAGCAAATCAAGATGAAATAAAGAAAGCTTATCGCAAGGTTAGATGACGATTTATATTTGGACTACTGTTGGTCTCTATTTATCACAATTTTTCTGACCATATGCGTTTGCTTTGCATTGTTTCATTGCCCTAGTCTCACAATTTTTCTTGTCTCTTACTATCAGTTGGCGTTGAAATATCATCCCGATAAAAATCCTGATAATCCAGAGGCTTCAGAAAAATTCAAAGACATCAATCATGCTCATCGTGTTCTATCCGATTTGAAAAAGAGAAATATTTATGACACTTATGGATCACTTGGACTGTATATGGCACAGCAAGTTGGCGAAGAATATGTGCATACCTATTATATGCTTTCCTCGAAGTGGTGCAAATTGCTGATAGTAAGTTTGCTTTACACTTTGAACTAGGTCCATGGCAATTCTATTTGGTAATTTAAGAAGTTGGTCAAATCGCTCCTCTGAACAGAGTTTTGGTAACTCCTTCAATATTGACTCCATAATGTGAAGGATTCCATCCAAAAAATCATTCAGACATTTTATTGATGCTTTGATTTAAGTTATGAATATTCTGCTATTTTGACGATATGAAATCAGGCCCAATTCATCATGATTTCGATTGTCATTCTCTGTGATTCAATTTTCACGCTGTAGTTAGATTGCGACAGAGGGACATAGCTTGCATTATAGTGTTACTGATTGTTGCGTCATCTTTTGACTAGATGCCGGAAGAAGGATTGTGGAAGTGTTCCGAGAACTTTTTTAATAACTTTGTATAATATTTTCTTCTCAGGGCATAACCAGTATATTGACGTGTTGTTGCTGCTGCTGCTGTTTTTGTTGTTGTTTTAACTTCTGTTGTGGACGCTACAGGTAAATTGATACAAATTCTGATGTATTATAATGGATTGATTCGAACTTTCTTCTTCTCAATTGAATTTTAGGCCAAAAGAGCCTACTCCAGGAGAAGCTGGTGACTATTCGGATCTCAAGGTAAGCATATTTATCCGGATTTTTCTAAGAATTACTCAATTAAGAAAAATCTCATCCTTCAGTGTTTTTTTTATAAATAAGCCTGATGAAAAATCGAGGGAAAAACAGACCTTCTGTTAATGTCTCTTCGTCAGCAACAGTTTCTCATCTCATTATTTTCTAGGCATATTCATCTATCGATTCTATTAATATAATTAGCCTTCTTATCTCTCCAAGTTTTTCCCTAGAGCAATCTGACTCTAATACTTTAGACTTTAGCCTTCAGGGTTCCTCAATTCTTGCGAGCACAAACAAGTTGAGCCTCCCTTTCTCGCATTTTCTTATGCTGCCTTTGTGAAAATGGTTACTTGTGCTCCTCTTGGCAAATTTTATTCAATTTTCTAGTTCTTAGATTGCTGTTTTATTATTGGTGTAGTACACCAATGATATCAAAATTCACCATGTTCAATCTCAATTCAATTATGAGATTCATATCATTACCTTCATTATCTTTATTTCTTGCTTCTTTATTTGACTGCATAGGAAGAGAAAGATCCGAAGACAGTAGATAGAGAGAATAGAGTAAGTTTCAAACGATCTTGAGTACCTGATAACAATCAAACTTCACTAAACACCCGAGTGTATGAGGGTTTTCGTACACTGACACTCTCTTGCTTCTTCTCTCCCTCTCTTTCTTTCTCTTTCTATTTTTTCCGTTTGACTCATCTGAGCTTTAGCTTCTAAAATTTTAGAACATTACTAACAGTATCATCTTCGAATGATTTCAAAAGTTTCATTGAAGTCATTTCATTAACACAAGCTCACATTTCGACACTTTTGTTTATTAATTTTAATAAATTTTCATCCTTTTTTCCCCAAGGATGAACTTGATCGGGAAGAAAATGATACTTCGAGACCTGTGACAAGTCAACCCGGTGGAGGATCATCATCTGTTCCAGCATGGGATCCCGCCTCCGATCCATGGTCTGATTCAACCACCAGTAGGGGAGGAAACCCAATCGCTATGCCCCCACCAACAGAAAAAACGGGTCTAAATTCAGCAGGATTTTCTCAGCAATATCAATCCTGGGACTGAAGAGCACAGAGGCTTCCAGTACGATTCAAGTCAGTTTCGAATCAACAAGAGGAAAAAGGCATAGATATGATGATCATGTTTTCCTGTCATCCAAGTCTGAGGGATTTCAGTTTGTTAGAAGCTTCGTTTTCCTGATCTCTTGTACTCTCTCTCTCTCTTTCTCTTTTCATCTCTCTCTCTCACACACACACACTTACACTTCTCATCCGGTCAGTATTCAAGCGACTCATTGCCACGTGTGAATGAGCTCTGTTTTAATTGTGTATTAAGGAGAGAAGATTTTTCGTGTTATATTCACCATCGAAGCACATAAGTTTCCACCTTTGTAAGACTTGGGCACTCGATCGATGAGGATGATGATAATGGAACTTACATTCCTTGATCATATATATAATTACTGATTTTTTTGTAAAAAACAAATCTTAACCAAAGTGTGTGTATCGTAAAATGCTTTGATCAAGAAGAAAACGTTAGTCATACCATGCCTTGAATATGACAAACACGATAGAGTGATTGACCGATAAATTGTAACTGTATGTCTCTGGATTGCATTCAAAATATATTCCATTTCGAAACACCAAACTATCTGCATCAAGTAATATGCCATGAGTCATTCTGATACAAAATTCTCCCACCCAAAATGCGGAGTTTTGATGATGATTATTCTTGCACAACAGCGATAACTGGTTGAGTCAATCGTTGCTTAACTCACCCCCCCCCCTTTATCTCTCTCTCTCTCTCTCTTTTTTACTCCCTGATTTCGTAAGATTTCAGCAACTCTGATGCGAGAGGGGGAAAAAAGATGTGAGTATACGCTCTGTTATGAAGCTGATACATGTATGTGTTTGATTGGATCAATAATAATGTGTTCACTTATATTCTCTGTGTTGTAAACACTGATTGAGTGGCGGTGAGAAAGAGAGAGAGAGAGGGAGAGAGAGAAAAGTCCCATGTAAACATTTCACAATAACAAAACATTTCGATCCCTTTCTCCTCCTCATCTCCACTTTTCTCTCTCTCTCTCTTGCTCTTGGTCCCATGCAAGAGAGAGAGAGAGAGAGAGAGAGAGAGAGAGAGAGAGAGAGTGGGGGAAAAAGTGTGTATGGAGGGCAGAATGAATGTAGGAGTTTGTACACATGTACATAAAGCTTAAGAGAATCATTGTATTTCTCGATATTCGAGAGACATTGTCGCACTGTCCAGCGGCCGGGTGATGGTGGGCACCGAAGCAAGTCGTAATAGGACAGGTGCGAAGTCCTCTTGCGGGGAACGGTGGGGAACGGTGGGGAATCGGAGTTCGTCCGAACGTAGTTGGCCTCTCTCTCTCTGCACTGTTGTGCACTGCTATGCCTCAGGCAGCGACCGAGCGTGGTGGCTGCACACGCCGAAGGCGGAGCCAATAGAGTATCCGCCCACAGACGCACGTAGCGGTGGGTCTTACTAATGCTGTTAATGTTCACTTTGATACACTCTCTTTCTTTTGCCTTTCTCTTGCCTCCTGCTTGCTACTCGTGTCCAGGAGAGAGAGAAGAGAGAGAGAGAAAAGAGAGAGAAAAAAGAGAGAGAGAAGAGAGAGGCAAAAGATTGCAGAATCGTTGGACAGGAGGTTGAGGAAGAAGAAGCGCGATGGTGAACCAGATTTCGAGATAATTTGGATGTGCTCTTGAATTGCCAAATGTTTTAGTAAATCCCTTTTTTTTCCATCTGAGAGAGAGAGAAAGAGAGAGATAGTTTTTTTCCCTACACACGCTTTTCTCTCTCTCTCTCTTACAACTCTATTTTTCTCTCTGTGTAAATCTGTGTTGTAAGAGTGTGTAAGTTGTCTGTGACAATATATCTGGTGATTTGATGTGTGTGTCCGTGTAAAATTTTCAATCCCATATCTTGTGTATGGGTCTGTGACTGTCTCACTCCTACTCACACACACATATACACACAAATACACAGACAAACACACTCACCATCAGTTCTGTGTGAGAAAAATTTTGTCAAGTTTAAAGTGCGTGCTTCGTTCTAACTAACATTTATAACTGTGCTTCAGGGTGAGATACATTCCTCCCCCGATTGCCGATTGTAGTGTTGACCAATAATTGTAATAGTTAAAGTGATTCCAACGTGTCTGATTATTTCTCCTCTTCATCTTTCATCAATATTAATTGAATTTTCAATCCGTATAATGATGTTTGTTTGTCAGTGAGAAGAGAGACAAAAAATTAGCATCCAATTTCCTGTTTTTCGCACTCTATACAAAACTAAACTAAACTTGTGGTGATCCATAAAAATCTCTCTTCTCATCGTATACACTTACCAAACACATCCATATACACCTTCATATACACCCAAAAAGTAGTCAATAATAATGGCCCCGATCAATAAGAAGATTCGAGCAATGATGCTCAATAAACTTCAAGATCAAGAGCCAGATCGTCTCAATGGTACATCGGACAGCGAGCCAGCTCTATCAGGTCATGACGATTATCATCCACACTTACTTTGCATCAATCATCTACGACTAAGCAGTTGTCATCCTTTGGACTTGAATGATAGGAATAATAGTGAAAATCATCTCCACCATCAAGCTGATAATGTTTCCGAAAACAGCGACAATACCTCCAAATCAACCGCCTTCAATAGGCTGATGGTTAACGATTGCTCATCTGACTCGAATCAATACTCTCCATTATCGTCGATATCTCATTCTGGTGATTATCAGTCGGAAAAAAAGCGTTCCAACAACACCAACAATACGGGCAAACAAATCCTGGACAAGAACAGTGATGAATACCGTTTGCGAAGAGAACGAAACAATATTGCCGTACGCAAATCTAGAAGTAAATCAAAGCTCAAATTTGTACAGACAGTGGAGAGGATTAGTCAACTTGAGCATGAAAATCGAGTTCTCATTAATAAAGTGAAGAGTATGTCTCGAGATTTGAATATTCTCAAATTCATCCTCATCAAACATGTAAATGGTGGTCTTGGTGTAGCGGCCTATGACCTAGATTCTGATAACTTCAAGGCAGATTCGATGGATTCTGATCAATAAAAAGAATAAAGAAAAAGTTAAAAATGCTGCGCATTTTAAAAAAAATCAAAACAAACCATCATGGTACGTTATCATCTCTTGTGATTATTTGGCCCTAAACTTGATGTGCTACAATCAAAAACTTCGTCCCTTATATTTATATATCTATTAGATTTGAGTATTTTGTGCACCAAAATTATGAGTGTTCGCAAAATTTTCTCTTAGCTTATATTCATGAAAACTCTATGGTATCGTTAATCGATCTGAAACTTATGTGTAATAAATACGATTGTTGAATCATTCACCAAATTATAAATCATAACACTTTTCTCTTTTTTTTCTCTTGAAAACCTTTTGATTGTTGGATATATAAGTATTTTATCCTAGACACGAATATTCAGGGAGACATCAGGAAAGTTTTCGGACACCCTTTAATTGTGGTTGGAAAAAAGTGCACCAAGTTGAAGCATTACAAAGATTTTCAATTTTTTAATGGGAAAATATTCAATCTGGAAGTGAAACAAGTAAGAGGTGAGATAGACAATGTGACTTAGATTGGCTTCATTATTGCAAATAAATAACTTCCTACTATATCATGAATGTGCTTCCGGAGGTGATCTTAGTCCATCAAGGCTACCAGCTCGTGGATATGATCTTAAAGGAGTTCCTGGTGTTCCATAGACAGAATTCTTTCCAAGTGGACCTTCTGAACGATTATTTAGTTCTCCTCTCATGAATCTCTCCAATTTATCGACACATGCATCCTGATATTCATGGATCCACCTGGGAAATCGAAGATCAAGAATCGTAACTTGCTCAGAATAGTGCATGATATTAGATAGTAAAGAGAGGCAAAAATTAGATCAACTCACCTTACACCATTGAAGAAACATATTCCTCGTATATCTTCAGGTAAACTCTCCGAATCAGGCCACATGAAATTATCCATAATCGGTATTATATTGCATTTACTTTGTAATGCAGCTTGAATTTCCTGGACACATAAACATTCATAATAACAATCTCATCAACAGTTGTCAAAATGTTCAGTTCAGGGAGGAAGGAAATAGAAGTAACCATTGGAGAACATTTATCTGATAAAGGGCAACAACCTCAGTCCTCTCCCCTTCTAACACCGAATAAGATTGCACAAAATTTCATCATATCAAGCTATAAAAAGTAGACCAAAATTCCCAAATTCCAACCTCATGATGCTCAGTGGCCCCTCAAAATGTTCTAGTAAGCCTGAATAGTGTGAACAGGGTGTTCTGCAGGCTGGGATCACTGAACAGTCTAGTAGTAGTTGGGATCTTGCTCCGTAAAGCTAGTGCCCAAAAATGATACTAAGCCAACAATTGAGGATCGAGTTCTGATGAAATACTTATTCTTCCACCATTATATGACCAGCAGCGTCATCTTTCTAGTCGATATTCCATCTTGAACTTCTAAGATGCTCACTGAATATTGTTCAGGGGCATAGAACTCAGTGCTGGAAAGTTGGAATTTTTTTTGTGTGCCCTAGACTTAGACTCGTTTTCCCTGTTCCACTAGCTGAGAAAAGTTCGGATGATATAGCTGAGGCTGAAATTTGAAATCTTTATAACTGAATTGAAGATTCTCCTGGGATTTTTGATGAGATGTAAACTCATACTAACCTTATGTACCCAATCCTTACATTCAGAATCATCCAAACATCGATCCAGAGAATTTGGACTCAGGACGAGAATGAAATTTTTTGCTTGCTTAATACTGTTGAGGAGATTAGAATCAAATTTACCAGCTTCCAATCGCTCTATATCGATGAACACTGAGAATCCTCTTAATTGGAGATGAACTTTCAACAAACTAGCCAATTGTGAACCATTTGAACGTCGATAGCTGATGAATGCATCCAAAGATTTTTTTGAGTTAGGCTCAAGATCGCTGCTTGTAGTGCTGAGATCTATGAAATGTCGATAGATGGATATAAGGTATATAGAAAAAGTTGATCAGGAAGATATGAGAAAGGGTTAAACGACGTATAATATAGGAGAGTGATAAATATGAAGCTTACTTTTGAATGCTTCAACAATTTTGTGCCTATGAATACTGTTTTCTATTTTGCATTCATTCAACAGTTGATCATCGTTCAATGATCTGATAGTTTCTGAATCCACGCCCGCATGTAACATGGAATATGTATACTGTGGATACACATGTCCAAGAGATTGAAGTGTGTGGAACAAGTTGAGAGTGTCACACGAGGAATAATCTGTGATTCTTTTCAGATGACCAAGCTCACGAAGAAATCTTCGCCTAAGAATTCCATTTTCAATTTTAAGATCATATTGAAGCATATTCTCCGTCAGTTGAAGAAGTATATCACCATCGATTTGACTTCGTATGAAATCTTTTTCCAAATTCTCGAAACCAATCTATAATGAGAACAGTGTATATATATCGTAAACGATGGGTGTCAACCATTCAACTCAGTTCTCGTCGCAGACGTCAGAATAAAATACATTAAATATGATAAGATTTGCTTGGCTTGATATTGAAACAGCAAATCAGTATCTTGCGCCACTTTGAGCTCCAGTTTTTATCAGTTTATCTGTTAACCGAATGTTTTCTTCAACATTTGATGGCCTGGAAAAATTTATCTTCTATTTCGCCACATTGCCTAGTCCTGGAACACAATTCCTTTCTCACACTTTAATCACATTCATTGAAATAGGATTGATGTGCATCTATCTTCTTATACTTTATAGTGAGTGAAGACCGAATACGATTTCATTTGAATCCTGGTAACATTTGATTAGATTCATTTTACTCGTAAATACTAGAATTGTGAATTAATGGAGCTCTATAAAACTGAAAGTGAAATTAACAGGTTGATGATCATGTACCAATCATGGTATCTCATCATTTCAACCAGAGAGCGCACCCAAATTCCAGCCTTCATCACACTCACACATGATAAATTCACATGAATTTCGGAAATTACTAATGAATTTTTTTCCTTCCATCCTTTTCAATCGATTTTTAGCATGAATTTGGTCAATTTTTCAAAGTTCAAACTAACCTGTTTGACCCATATGATCACATCCTGAACGGTCCAGAGAGGAACTTGTTGAGACAATTTATGTGGCACTTTCTCGGATAAAGTTTTCAATGCCTGACAAGCGTATTTTGAAGCCACTGCATTTGGTGAGCTGGCAACTCTTTTCAGCCTCTCAATAACACCGATTTCTCTGAGTTCCTATAGGAAAACGAATGATTGAAAAAGTATCGCTAATACAAACCCTTAGAAGATGGAAAAACTATCAAGCTTATCAATCTTAACAAGCAAGAATTGATAAGGCCTGTTTTCCTTTGCTTACCGATGCTTTGCCTTGCTTTTGCTTAATGCAGGCCTCGACAGCGAAATGAAACGCTGCCAAACTTCGAGCCTCTTCACGGTCACTCTCCAATACTAGAGCCAATCGTTTGAGCCATTCCTTGGATTGGCCACGAGAATGGACATCCGAATTGGCTGCAAAATCCTCTGGATTACGATCACAGATGAACGTTTCAATCAGCTCATGTGTTCCTGAAGATAGGACAGCGGCTTCAATTTCCTTGTTTGCCAACAGATTTGCTGTCGCTAAGCAGGCATAGTATGCTATCTCATCATCATTGTGATGAGCAAGAGGAAAGAGCCATACAGGCGCTTGTTCCTTTATCATAGAACCATGATTCTCATTGCCACCATACAATGATAGGTTAGCCAATGCTGAGGCACAATTGCGAAGTGTTTGATTATCAGTGCTCCGGCAATGGTAAACAATCGCTTTGAGACCACCCTTTTTGATCACATCTTTGCATGCTTCTTCCGAAACTCGAAACAGTTGACCCAAAAGTCCAGTACCCACACGCTCATGGGTGACTTTATTGGATCTAGTGAAATCACACGCTAGATTAACGATTTTCGTCAGCCCATTGTCAACTATATAGGTTCGATTTTCGTTCGACATTCCTTGTTCCAGAAGGCGTGCTGATTGGTACTTAATTTCTTCATCTGTTGACTTACTGCCACAGTTGTCGATGAGAATATCAAGGGCACCTGAATTCTTTAGGACGTCAGCAAGTTTATTGAGTAAATCTTGATTGCTCATATTTTTTGCTCTCGCTTTCGAGATGGTCTCATTCATATCCTCGAGAATATTGAGAATTTCGCCCTCAGGAGGATTTTTCAAGCTCTCAGCTTGCGAAGTGAATTGTGAGATTATTTTGGAGGCTGGTAAAAATGCGCTGGGCAGTTCCATGATTTTCGGATCATGTTCGAGGAAAAACTTTTTTTCCTCGTTCGATTTGAGGCCAAGCAATTGGAAACTCATTTCAACACTTTGATTACCACGATCTGTGGATGGTTGATCATTGGGTGAGAAGGGTTCAGTTATGATTGGTGATCCTGTGATGGAATTTGAGCCACTTTTCAGAGAAGAACTCATCACAGAGGAAGCGGAAGTGACCGTAGAGCAAGTCTTTGACACAAAACGAGAGCCTGAGGAAGTGGCTGAGGAAGAGGTGATATTCTTTTCCTCATGTCTAACCGATTTTTGAGACTTATATGTTGAAACACCACCATGGAGAAGCTCCTCGGAACTCATTTTGAAAGCTGATGATTTGGTAAGAGCATGCTGTTGATGTGATATAGAGTCACCGGTTTTTATTTGGCTCTGAAATCTGGCTAGAGAAGATGATTCGTTGGATTTTCGATCATTACTTTCGATTGAAATATCTGATGTGTGAAATAATTTCTCTTGCTTTTTTCTAGTGATGGAACCTTCATTTGAATTATCGTCAGAGATGAAAGATTTTTTCGCTTCTGATGAAACACTTCGCGTTTTGAGTCTTTCGGATGAAGGTGGAGAAGAATTTTCTTGGTCCGAATCTGGTGATCGTGGTGAAGTCACAATTGGCTCTGCATCAATTTGGTCTGGATATTCGGGTGATGATTTACAAACAAGAGACAATCCTTGATTTTTGGCCACTGAATGTACTCGTGAGTTATCCATATTATCTACACTATGGATAGTAATGCTATTTTGGCTTGTTAACAGGGGAGATGTTACTGGTTTGTTGAGCTCATCACTGGAATACTTGGATCTTGTGGAAAGAGGAGGAAAATTTCGTCCAGATGCTGGAGATAAAGGTCGACTATCACTTGTGGGTGACTTTTGTTCAATATTTGGAGATGATCCTAGAATCAAATTCTTGGAACGAGCACTAGTCGATATTGGTGGCAGATTGTTCACTTTGATTTGACTGAGATTTCCGACACTGTTCGAGTTTGTATTACGAGCCGTATGTTTTTCTGCTATTTCATGGAACATGACGAAATCGACAATTTTGAATGAATGAATTGGTCTAAACAATGGGAGGCTTTTCAAAATGATGCATCAAGAGTTAAGTGAAATGGTGGTTAGCTTGGAATAAGTTGAGAAAAGTAATATGTATGGTAGAATTGGAAAGAGCACAAGAAAGCCAAGAGCTATGATCAGGAGAAAGTGAATCGGAAAGCATGCTGGCCTAAATTTAGCGAATAAATTTGGAGAGCAACGAGAGAGGGCTATTAGGTTAACTTATTGGGAGAAATGAAAAGTTTGGAAAACGATCTTACCTGGATCATCATCTTTTGCTTTGTCACTGAGGCTCTTGTTTTTGAACACCGAGCTGAATGCTTTCTTCATTCTTTTCCACTTGAGCTTCTTTTTTACACCAAGAGCAAGGTGTAAAGATCTTTGGAGAGGATTAGAGAAGAGAGGCAACAAGTTAAAAAAGTGAGAGTAGCAAATGGAGGGAAAAGCTCAAATCATGTTCCCAAGCCAAATGTGGGATAGATGAGATGGCATTGGGGTGACTGTGAAGAATTGAGAAGAGCTCAAAAAGTTTACAGCAAACAAACCAATAAATAGAGCAAGAGGATGTCGCGCTAGAGAGGAACAAATTTTCGAGGAACATTGCAAGTTAGAGGGAAGAAAAAAAAATTACACAGAGAGAGAAAGCGAAAGAAGATGATTAAGAGTATACTGTAATTCATCTCATTACACCATGAGTTGATGCCAAGATTTTACTTTTAGCCGATTGTACCTATTTTTATTCGACAGCCAAGATGAGCAACCCTCGACTTGACTATACATTATTCGTCGTTTAGTAGATACAGCAGAAAAAGTTCACGAGGATGCCGATTATTCGAATATTTCATCCAAGCGTGTGAAAAACAATAATCCTTCCTCTCAGAACAAGAGAAAATGATTCCAACGAAAAGTATGCTCAAATTTTATTGTTTTTTCCTGAATAGCTGTATGCAAATGGAAATTCTCGTGATATTCTTCACTCATACTGAGTAATCTCATTCTGGGAATCTGGGTGAACTTTTCCGAAGATAGAGAGAGAGAGAGAAGAATCTCTCTCTTCACTTTGAGCGCCACTCTCAAGCTGCTTGCCATGTGATGTTGTTTGTTTTGGATTGTAGGCATTCGAGATTGAAAAAGTTCCAATCCTATCAATGATCGTTGAACAAGTTCATTCGTTGTGAATCTTTCTACGATGATTTTTTGTCCCAACAGTTAGATTCTGATGTTGTTAATCTTCAGGAAGCTAATCAGCTAGTTTATTGGTTGATCACAATGAGCATACAAGCCTTACGATTGTGTACTTTGCATCTTGTGAATAGCTCGAAGACTTCGATCTGCTCTAGAAATGTGAATATAAATTTCCTCAGGCGAATCATCTCCACTGATCAGTCTGAAAATGAATCAGGTTCATTGAAACACTATTATTCTACCTTCGAGGATGAATCCGGTAATCCATTGGAACCTTCTGGGAGCCTAACTTATTCTAGACCAATCAGAAATGCAAAGTCAAAAGCTCTTATTGCCAAGGTAAGTAACTGATTATATTTTTCATGTCGCTCATTTTTCCCATCATTTTTGCAGAGACATCATTTTGTTGATTCTAAAAATGTCAAATTCAATGCTGGTAAGGGAGGAGATGGAAAGATATCATTTTTACGTCTATGGTGCAACGATAAAGCTGGCCCTGATGGTGGAGATGGTGGCAATGGAGGTCACATAATTTTGAGAGTTAATTCTCAAGTTAAATCCCTTGCGAATATACAGCCTTTTTACAACGGAAATGCCGGAGAAAATGGCCTGTCCAAGGATATGTTCGGCAAAGATGGAGAACATTTAATCATCGATGTCCCTAAGGGAACTCTTGTCAGAAAAATGCATGGTGAAGTTATTGCTGATCTCGAACGTGAAGGAAGCTTGTATGTGGTCGCTCGTGGTGGAGCAGGAGGCAAAGGCAATCATTTCTATCTCTCTGATCAAAATCGCCATCCAGCAGTGGCTGAAGCTGGGGCTAAAGGTGAATTTGCTGAAGTGAGGTTGGAAATGAGATGTATGGCTCATGCAGGATTGATAGGTTTCCCGAACGCTGGCAAATCAACTCTTCTCAAAGCGATTTCCAGAGCACAGCCCAAAGTTGCTAGCTATGCGTTCACCACTCGAAATCCATATGTTGGCATCGTTCATTATGATGATTACGAGCAAGTTGCAGTCGCTGATTTACCTGGGCTTATTGAGGGAGCTCACAAAAATGTTGGAATGGGTCTTCGATTCCTTAAGCATGTGGAAAAGTGTGTATGCTTGTTTTTTGTGATCGATATATCCCAAAAGAATCCCTCAAATCAATTGAAAGCTCTCAAGTTTGAGTTGGATCAATACAAACCAGGTTTGTCCAAAAAACCACATGCAGTTCTAGCTTCTAAATACGATTCTGATGGTTTGGATGAAAATTTAGATGAATTGAAAGAATATATTAAATCAACTACACCAGAAGGGGTTGAACCACTAGAAGTGATACCTATTTCCGGAAAATATGGTTATAATTTGACTAAATTTTTAAGACATTTAAGAGATCTTTATGATTTGTATAATAAACCGGATCCAGACGAAGAAGGCTTCGTTTGGTGAATTATCATCTTTACTCATCTTCATATCACTAAATACAACCTTTATACATTATATTTAGCACTTTCTAGCATTCATCTGTGAGAATTTATCTTATATAACTCTCTCAAACAAGCCTAATTCTACTCTCATTGACATTCAAATATCTTCTAAGTTTTCTTGAAAAATTTATCACAACTTTTGTGAACTCAATTCCTCTTAGAAGAGTTTCTGGAATCAATCTGACAATGATTATGAAACTCTGGGGAATAATCTGAACTTGCACCAAGAATCGAGTCAATCATACGGCGCAGTATCTAAAGTTGCACATGTTTTGAACTTGAAATGTGTGTTGCATGTGTTTTTCTTGATGATTATGTTATGGTTGAAGTTTGTTTGATTGTTCAATTAAGCAATAGAATTTTTTGATTCGGATCGTGAATATTGGGCTCAATATGAATACTCTCGTGTATCGTGTGATTGTGCCTGAAATTTCTAGGAAATCTCAATCTAGACTCTTGTCTTCTTGCTCCTGTAACCGGCAATGGCAACGAAAATTGTCATTCAGAGTTCGACGTGAAGGTTTACTAATCAATCGAATTCGTAATCATAATCCACACAATTTTGGATTACCAGCTTTTTGTTCTAGTTTATCGAGTGCATCAAATGTGGAATCTCTCAATCCACTGACGCAGCCAATGGCTATTTCAGAGATCACCGAGGAAATTGAAAAACTTTCCAGTGACTCCAATTTATTGCTTGATTCAGAGAGCAAGCCCATCTCGAGTATTGATATAAGTGAATTTACGACTGATCCTGTTGCTACCATCAGCGAAAATCTTTTGACTGCCTCAGACATTGGTCTCACATGGTGGTGTCCTCCAAGTAAGATTATCTCCTACCTTTCAATCATACAAAAAATTTCATCCTCGTTCTCCTCAGATCTAGTCTTCCAAGCTCTTATGGGTCTTCATGATTACTTACCTTGGATTGGTGCTATCGGCGTAGTGACCATCATTTCTCGAACAATTGCATTCCCACTAATGATAAAGAATCAAAGTAAGGCGTTGTCATCTTTGCAAAGCTGAATCATAATTCATTCTCATTCTCATTCTTCAGAGACGTCAACTAGAATCACCGAAGACTATAAATCAATCAGCAAGTCACTAGAAGACTTCAAGAAAGCAAAGATGGAAAATGATCAAGTCTCGAGTAAGTTGAAAATAATCTATTAATTGTCTCTGCCCTAACTCCATCGAATTCTCAGTTCTTATGGCAGCAAACAAGTATGTGAACGCTACAACAAAAATGCAATTAGGAGCAATCAAGATGTTCCTTCCAATGGGTGGTCTAGTAAGTTTTTTCTGGATAAAAACTCCTAGCTGTTGAACTAATCAAACTATCTTAACTTTTCAGGCAGTCATTTTTACTAGCAATTTCTTTGCTATCAGAGCAATGGCAACTTATCAAATACCTTCTATGAAAGATGGAGGTTTCCTTTGGTTTCAAAATCTTGTCGCGGCTGATCCATACTACATTCTACCGTTGCTGACTGCTTTAACAACTTATGCTGTTATCAAAACAGGAGCAGAAGGTTAGTATTTTGGTAGGTTTTTCTCTAGAATTTCATTAAAAATTTCATTCAGGTCCCCCAGATCCTAGGATGGCTCAAGCCATGAAATTTTTGCCTCATTTTCTCTGTCCATTGATTTTCATCGGTGGAACGATGTTCCCTGCCGCATTAAATGTTTACTGGCTCTTCAACAACACATTATCTTTGGTTCAAGTTAGTTTGCTTCGTACTCAGGGTGCAAGAAATTTTTTTGGCATAAAACAACAGAAACCAGACCCTTCTGTTCAAGCTACCATACTAGCTGCAAAAGATGGTAAGTTGGAGAAGTTTCCTCATATTTTGATGATCATCTCATTCCTTTTTTCAATTCAGAACTTCAAGATGCCTTCAGAATCATTAATGAGGCAGTTAAAAACACTCCACGAGGAGAGCTTATTCAAAAACTTGGAAAGTTGAAGAATGAAGAAAAGAAATAGCTGTCGTTTTCTACTCTCTTTTGTGATAGAATATTGATCCAAATTATCGACAAGAGTCAACCTACAAGAAGCAGAGCGTACTACCGGTGGTGTTCCATGGATTGCTAAGAGACGCCCTGTAAATTGGAATTTATACAGGACAAATCCGAGTCTGAAGGGACAGAAGATCGCTATTCATTGTTCAAATTCTCAAATATTTGTGCCATCGTTGAGAGTATCGCACAAGATCAGTGAGATAAGGCAAAGAGGTCAAAAAAGCATGAAAATATTATTATTATGAGGACGAGTGCTCGTCTTTTATGACAAGATTTTACAATATGAAATCTCTCCTTGAATATTGCCTAGTCTGTTGATTTGGTCTGATTCCCCTGCTTAAACTGTGATGATCCTTTGGGTTCTTTTGGAGAATCTCCTAGCGAGAAACAATCGATTGCAATTTCAGCTCCCACATCATTCTTAAAATCAGGATGAGCGCATAGAAGAGGAGTCATCACGATGGCTTCATATTCGCAAGAATAAGTTTCCTTGATTGATGAAAGCTCGTGCCTTGATTCATCATTACAAACGTAGAGAACCCTCGTGAATCGTGGTTTGCTATTGAGATCACATGTTGTTCCACCCGTCATATTAATTTCGATGTACGGTAGATGTACTCCATCAATCAACACCGTTGGCCTTTTTTCACCTTTAATTTTCGACTCTTCCATTTTTTGTTCATACTCTTTTTCACTCGCTTTGAGTTGAGAGAGATCATATTCACCAAGGAAATATTCTTGACCAAAGCTCTGCAAAATGATACAAAAGAGTTTCAATAAATGATCGAGTGGAGATGTAACTTTTCCACTTACCTTTTCGTGAGACTCGTGGTGGAATTGTTTAATATGTCTACCGTGACACAATTCATAACTCCAATATTGCTCAAGTCTGAAGGAGCATACTTCTCTTGAAAACAAGGGAAACAAGAGCTTGTATGGATTCAATTCAACCTCAGACTCATTATGCATATTTTTCTCCGACTAAATTAGGAAATAGGATAATTGCGAATGAGTGTCAGAATGCCACATATTAAATTAATAGATGTACTCACTGTGGACTGAGCAGCAGGGAGAATGCATTGATATTTCTCTTTGTCAGCTGTGATCATGTTAAGAACTCCATCGGCATCGAATGTCTGTCATTAATGAAGGAAAGAAAAGATTATCAACTGATTGAAGTAATTGGAGAATATTTTTCACGGCTCAAAGGTACCAATGACTATACCTCATCGTTCTTATTATCAAAACTGGATGAATTGGCAGAGCTTTTAATCCCGAGTTCCGAATCTTTTGGTAAAGGCCCCCTCCAATTGATCTTGTAGAAAGATTCTTTCTGATGTCCTGTTGCTTCGAGGACACAGATAAATAGAAATATCACTAATTGTCTCTTCATCACAACGCACCGATTGGGAAACATGTTTCCTCAGAGATTGATCCTCAGCGAAGTCAAATGACTAGTCATCATTGAGTGATCCAAGAGAGAAGATGAGTTCAGAGATCATTAAAAAGATAATCCAGAGTATCAAATTATCATCAACTGATCAGTTCACCACGTTGAATGGTATTCAAACACCGAACACAACTATCACCAGAAACAACAACAGATAATGATTCGAAGAACAAAACAGCGTCATCAAAACATCACAACTTGAGGGGAGTCAAGAGAGTGAGAGACAGAGAGAAAAAGAGAGAGAAGGAGAAAGAGAAAGAGAAAGAGAGTGATGAGACTCTCTCTCTCTTTTTCTCTCTCTTTTACTCAGGTAAGAAGGCTTCCCGTAGCTCGATGATGGATAGAAAAATGGTCAAGCCAATTTAGGTGACTAATTAATTGGATCAAATTAATAATGATGCTGGGAAAGATTGAATTCATCTTAGCAAGTTTCAAATTCTCTTATAGAGTGACTATAAAAGAGTTTTATTAGACTCTACTGTTTCATCGACAAAAGTTATCGTCTTGGAGAAAGTATAGAAGGAAGCTGATGAGGTCTCTAAGATTTTCCGTGTTCCTATCATAATTTAGACTGGGTCTGAACTTTATATCAATGGAAGCTGCCAAATAAGTTTGAAAGATGAATTATAATTTGTAAGAGTATCACAATTTGAGACTTTCTCAAGTCACATCTTCAGTTGAATTTCTCATGGGTAACAGTCTTGGTAAGTTGTTCTTGATCAAGTTTTAGAAGCTTACGTACAAATTAGTGGAGGTTGAATAGAGCACGAATGTACCGGAGAATAAAGTTTGTCCTGAATCTTCGATTGGTCCCACGAAGAATTCAAAGAAAGTTTAAATGAGAAGTGTATATATGTATAACCGTAAACTCATGACCAAACTTGGAAGATTTGGTTAATCATCGGACTCTTGAAAGCGAACATGAGTTTATGGCTCATTCAAGTTGTTCACACAGATGAGAGATAAAGCATCTTGAAAAAATATAGCAAAAAGTCCACAAAGCCAATGGAAGCATAGGTTGAAATTAACTCAAACGCTTCTCCATTTTGACCTGATTAAATGAGAGAGAATCGTGGGATAAAGATTTTAGTTACATGGGAGAATCTTGAACATGACAAGAATTTCTTAATTTCTTAACAAAATGAGGTTTCGTTACAAATGATATCTAGGTGATGAGTTCCGGAGATTAGGCTTCCAGATCGTTGACAAAAAGAACTTCGGCTTTCTTGAGGCCAAGACTTTCCAGAGAAGGCAAAGGTTCTGCAGTCCCATTTGAAGCAGCCTGAGAATTCCATAGAGGATCATCAAGAGATGGAGGACGACCTGGCAACTCTCTTCTGGGGAAGTTCGTTGTCATTTGAAATTTTAAAGGGCTTGCATCTTGACAGAATACAAAATAGTAGAGACTCATGACTGAGTCTGATTTTCTAAACCTGCGTTCAAGCCTTGATCCATCAGGAAACTTAATCATTAAACGCATTGCATTTGGATCGGTCGGACTAGGCTCACTAGGAATTTTCCCGGCCAATTCGAGCTTTAGTTTTATGAGCTGCTCTCTCTTCTTTATTTCATTCATTTCACGTTCATTTTTCTCCCTTTCTTCGTTTTCTTTTCTTTTTCGTTCTTCGGCTTTTTTGCGATCTTTTTCTTGATCTGCGCGCAGAGATTCCTCATAGGCTTTGTCTTGCTCCTCACGAAGCATTCGATTCATATCGCGTTCTTCTCTTTCAAGACGCGCAGTAATGAGAGAAACCTCGTTATCTTCGATACCTCTTTGTAATCGACTGCAAAAGTAAGCGAAATAAAACAAATCATTTGTTGTGTTGACAAATTTGAAACGAAAAAGTGGAGCCAACATAGTGCTATACTCACCTTAGAAAACGTTCCACTGATGTATTGCCAACGAATTTTTCCACAACTGTCATCTGATTATCAACTAAAGTGACCAATGCAAGCAGGGGAAACGTATTCTCCCTCAGTGACTGTAAAACTTTGTATCCCTCCGATGAATCAGTAGAGCAAGCCCAAAAAAATATCCTATTTCTAGTAAGATAATTTATCACCTCATTGTGTGTCAACACATTAGTACAAAAATCTTGAGCTTCTACGCTGTGAGGATTGTGAAGGTAGATCAATAGGAATCTCAATTCCTTCTTGGCATCTTTTATGGCTACCATGTATCGAGGGGGAAAGAAGGATACGTTATCAAGAAGGACGGGAGAGAGGGAGAGAAAAGGAGAAAAAAAATAAGAAAAAGAAAAGATTAGCCAACAAACAAGACAAGATTTTTCCTTGAACAATGAGCGAGAGAAGTATTGCTACAAAAGTGACAGTAAAACATTTGTTTGCCCAACATGATATTTCATATTTTCGCACATACTCATCAATGTAGGTTTGCATTGATGAATAGAATATCTTCTAGTGGATTATCAAAGCTAATCGTATTGAGGAAAAGAAAGACATCAGTGAAGCCATTTACCTTGACTATATGACCCTTGATAGAATTCCGGATGTTGGGTACCGAAGGATCGTTCAAAATTTGCGATGAACTTCAACACATCACCAACCGGATCGGAGGTATCACGGAAGAAGGATGTTATAAATCGGATGAGGTAGCGTATTAGGTCCACAAAACGTTCGAAAAAATATCTGATCATTGGTGGCGTTTGGTATGATGTTTGATTATTGTCATCGCCTGAATATCAACAATCGAACGCATACACAAACATATACAGACACACACACACAGTTTGTCCTGAAAAAAAATCTTCCTCTCTTGCCAATACCCTCAATTTGCAATATACTGATGATGATTACAGAAATGATCTTTCTACCTTTCCCTAAATTATGATAAACTCTTGCACATTGAGCAACTATAAAAGAACCCACACACTCACACAATAGATATAAGATTTGTCGTTACTTAATAATATACAAAAAAAAATTTACACTACACATCTAAGAAACTAATTGTAATTGAAATCATCATGTTCAAAATTGCTGTTAATTTAAACACTTTTTAAAAAATATCAACATACAAAAACTCTCGCAATTTCAACTCTTTAAATGTCCTCTACTGCCCTCTACTGTGAGCCTTTTAAAATACTAAAAATTTCCTTTTCTACTACTACAGTGACCTCTGGTGATCCATCATTATGTAGGCCGCTAGTAAAGCGGCAAAAGTAGCAGCATCTACTGGTAATTTTGAGAACTAAAATTTTTGCCTCTCTCTCAAAACTCACAGCAACGCTCTCTCTCAGTTTGAATCGAGACTCATTTCTTCTTGTGTGTGTCTGTATACCGTGCGTTGTATAGCCCATACAGAAAACGAGTAAATATATACATGAAATGGAAATGGAATTATCATCATTACGCTCTGTTATCGGTTCAACCAAATCAAAGCATCGATTTGAGACAAGTTTAGGACAATTGACAAGGCGTTTCATTGAATTGCTTAAAGAATCACAGGACGGGGTAAGTGATGTTCTCTTTGTATTTGATTTTTTGGGCTCTTTATGGAGAGAGAGAGAAAGAGAGAAGCGAGAGGAGAGAGAGAGAGAAAGAAAGAGCGAGAGGAAGAGAGTGGAGAGAGAGAGAGAAAGAGAATGAGAGGTATAAGCCAATAGGAATGGGAAGTGCTAGTCTCTCCCTCCCTTTCTTGCATCTCGAAATGGAGGCAACAACGATCATCTCCGTGTCCAACTCTCACGTCTATCTTTCATCTCTCTGCCACTTTTTTTTCCTATTTATCAATCTAATATCATCATCATTATCGATCAAGTATAGCCAATATGTTCCACTTTCACTGATACCATACTGATATGATTTCCTTCTGCTCTTTCCACTGTTTTCACTGTTTCATTTTCCTGGCTGATGAAAAAAAAACAGGTCTTGAATTTAAATACAGCATCTTCCATGCTTAACGTACAGAAGAGGCGAATTTATGACATCACTAATGTTTTAGAAGGAGTAGGGCTTCTCAATAAGACATCCAAGAACAATATTAAATGGAATGGGGGCTCATTAGATAGTTGCTTGGATAATCCAAGCATGGGCTCACTATCAAATCTTGCTGATTGTAGTAAAGTAGGATCCAAAGCTGATTTGGAGCGAGAAAATGCTTCATTGGACGAAAAAGAGAGATCCTTGGATGATGCCATCAAAAAACTCATGATTGATCTCCAAAAAACTACGGAAGATGAAGAAAATAAGAAACATCTCTATGTTACCTATCGAGATATGAGATGTATTCGGGAATGGTCGAAACAGACTGTGATAGCAATGAAAGCACCGCCTGAAACCAAAGTAGAAGTTTCAGATCCATCTGAGGTTTGTTGTGTTCAATCTCTCTATGTCTAACAATCAAAGCAAATGCATCTCTTTCCCACTCCATCATGTTCCTTGGTTTACTGGAAGCTCAATACATCCTTATATTCTCTCATCTTTTCTCTACAGAGTCTACAAATACATGTAAAAAGTGATAGAGGGCCTATTGAGGTTTACCTCTGTCCAGAAGATGATGATGTTTATAATTCGGAAGATATTAAGAGTGAACCCACAAGTAATGACCATGAGCCTCAGGTGACAGTCAAGACCGAGACTAAAGGTATGTTTTTGGCCATTTATTACTCAAATATACATTCCATTTACTCAAATGTCTACGTTCTCATGTCCTCCCTCCATTTTCTTCTCCCTCCCTCATTACATGCTCTCTCTTTCTCTTCCTTGTTTCAGACATCTCCACTGAAGCTGATATTGAATCTGGCATAGGAAACACAGTTCCATCTGAATCTGATGAATTAGATCCTCGATCTTATTTGAGGGCTATTGAGGATCATACTTATGGAAAGATGAAATCCGTATCTTCGTATGGAGCCATGTCTAGCAGTACAAGTGGACACTACATGTCTTCACCCAATAATCTGCGTTCACTATCTTCCTCTGTTGGTGATGTAAATTTCCTGCCTCTGGAACCACCTCTCTCTGAGGAAGACTATAATTTTGCCTTAGAGGAGAGTGAAGGCTTAACCGATCTCTTCGATGAGATGTTGCCATGTGAGATAACCAAATCACCTTCAACCAGATGAACAGGCCTTATAGAGGGCCGGTAATATATGACTCTGAGCAGCGTGAATCCAGGGACTTTTACAAACTATCTCTCTCTATCTTTTTCTCTCTCCCCTTTCTATCCTATCTTTCAAATTTTGGATTTAAATTCTGAAATTCGATCGTTGAGTCCAATTTTTGGATTATCTTTTTGCCTCCTTAAACTTCACCTCTTCTTTCTCCTGTAAACACTTCCAATCGAATTCAACTTTGAGATTCTCTCCTCTGAAATCTCTATTCAAAGAAGAATCTAGAAAGAGAACAATCCGATCTAAATCGATGAACATTCGGTTCGTTTCTTTGTTGCTGCTCTCTTTCTCTATATAATAAATTGCCTTGTTAATATTAATAACGTCAGATCAGAGATCCATTCCTGAAAGGCCTAAGATAGATAATTTACTCGTTTCTTGCACGTTCATTCTATCCTTTTGAAATACGATCAAGGTTGATAAATATACTATTCAGCTGAATATTTATTAATCCTAGTTGGTTACATAATCGATGGAATCAATTTTCACATCGATTTTCATCATTATTATTGCATAATATGCATTATTCAATATTTTTGGCTGTTTATTGTCCCAGTTATTGATATTTAATCAAACAAGCAAACAAAAGAAGCTGACAAGCCTTCCTATCCGCTTGATTCTTGCTGTCTTATCTTGCCAGAGAACCTTTTTTTTCTTTCACTTCTCAACACGCTGATATGCCAAATGTATCATCATCAATGATAAGCAAAATAAAGTATTTCCATGGTCTTTTTATTAAATCTATGATGGTGAACAGGACACAATTGGTCACTTTATTTATTCTAAGGGAACATTTGTCTCAATCAATGTTCGATAAAGAGAATGCTCTTTGCCGTGAGTCACTAAGATGTCCCTCCTTAATTTATAAAGCAGTGGAATGGCTTTAGTGTCGCCGATGATATTGCCCATTTTCACAGCTCTGGCAAGCTGAACGGTCAAGTCAGGACAAGGATAGGGATAAACTTCCTGATAATGAGTGATGGAGGACAATGCAACAGCGAATGCATCTTCCCAGACTTCTTTCTCTATCAAGTTATCCAATTTTTTATCTAGCTTGGCTATATCTATGGAGGGCTCTTGTGAGCTCTCACAACGCGGACACTTGCAAACGAAATAATAATTCTCTCGCAGGGTAGCTTGTCTCTCTTCTTTAGGTTCTTTCAGGTCAGTATATGTCATGAGAGGAGGCTCTTCTTCAGTGTCGAATTCCTTGACAGCTCTGATTTGAAGTTTAGTCCCATCAAAAATTGGGAAAACATTCGGAAGGCAACTGTGATCAAAAACAGAACCGGCAACATAGATACCTGCTCCGATAGAATTCAGGTGCATATTTGTGATATTGTACGAATTTATATTAACTCGGCCGAACAGACCAAGAAATTCTTTCTCGTCGAAACTGAGACCCATTATTCGAAAATCATACATCATCCTAATGGCAGACCCAAGCTTTGCGGGACTTTTTGACGTGATTTCTTCAGTGTGGTTCATGAGTTCTACAAAGCTTCTTTCCCCATTATAAGTCTTGTGTGGTTCAGTCAGACGCTTCGGATAATGCTCATTGACTAGTGCCAATCGAAGACACAGTCGTCTACGATCGTTTCCCAATACCAAATGTTCTGATCTGGTTAAATCTTCGGAAAAAATTTTACACTCATGCTTGTGTACGTTGCGCCAATCATCCGCTTGACACTGTGCACCACAGTAGTATACCGATTTGCAATGAGAACATCTCTTCAGCCCGGATCTATGGAAATTGAAAAATTTTACCCATTATGTCTATCTTATCGAATATGAGACTCAACAAGACTCATACACTCATAAAAGTTGACATCTTACCTCTTCGTAAAACAATAATCACATCGTTCTCCAGTCAGGCTTGCATTGAGACAATGAATCAAAGGATAGCACTCGGTGATCACATCACCAGGCTTAAATTTGACCATCTCATCAAAAATTGTTCACCAATGATGGAGGATTGTAAAAAAGTTAACAGCAACCTAAATTCAGGTACACATAGGAAAAAAAGTGGACATCAAATTTCGGCCAATAATTTTGGCTTAGCATGCTGCCGGAAGCAAAATTAAATCAGCTGTTGGTTGCCATGCAACCGGCAATAGAAGCGCGAAATCATATCGATCCTCATCGATGTATCGATTCTTGTGGCGCCTCTTTTAAACTACTCATCAATGTCAATTGTAATCATGTGACCATGTAACGGCATGTTTACTGTTGTGATTGTGGAAGATGTTTTGTGACGGAATTTAAATGCTCTTTAATTGCTCTGCTTCGATTTGATGTTTCGTGTTTGGCAGTGTTTTTTTGATCAGTTTCAGTTTTTCGAAAGATTGTAATGATTAGTTTCGATCATCATTCGTCTCCTTGTGTTCACTACATTAAAGATTGAGTTGATGAATTCTAATCAAACGGCATTCTTTTGGTTTCATCTCGAATTGAGATCAGTCTGGATCAAAATCAAAAGAGAAGGGTAACATTGTTATCAAATTGAAAGGACCAAAAGTGTTTATGGTTGTCTACTTAGGGTGATCTCTGATTACATCATGGATGAAGGTGATACAGTTGTTGAGCCACTGCAATGTGATCATTCAATCAACGGAGGAGATCGCAATTCAGCTTTAGCTTCTTCTCAGGTTACACCGGTCTCAAGTGAATCACTTATTACTTATGTTGAAATTCTTCAAAAGCCACCTGAAAACAAATGTCCAAAACTTTTGCCTCACCCTTGTTCCAAGGAATGTCTCGCTGAAAAGTCTAGGGCAGCCCATATATCAGGAACTAAGTTTCAAACTGATTACATCTCGATTGAAAGGACGAGTCCTTATTGCGTTCCATTGTTTTTTGGCTGGATCAGAAGAAAGAAAAGTTTGGCCAAAGAGCTCACAAATTCTTCCGAGGAATTTATAGTCATGTAGGTAGCTTTGTTTTCTCTTCAGACCATCCGAACTCGCTAGTCATTGAAGTTAACAGCTGTATTGAATCCTCTGCATCGTCATTCTGAGCTTCTGACCAGAAGTGGGTGAACAAAGATTCTCTAAATAATCCAAGAGTTGCTATTGATATTGATTTCTGCTATAGAATATTATCAGAATTCAGATAATCTTATGTAGAAGTGAAAATTACTTAGATTGAATCGTGGAATTTCAAGTTTGGTGAATTTTTCTCTGTGACGATGAGCATCTTTTTTATCACGTACATACGAGGGTTTGAGAATTCATCTTGAAAAACTTTCTCTCCAAGAAGAGACCAGATTCATAAACACACATACTGTGCTCATAAATCAAGTTCCAACATTTTTTGATTTTCTATCCCGCAGCTATGTGTCTCCTTGTGGTAAACGATTCTTGAGCCTCTCAAAATTGCAAGACTTTTTGATAGCACTGGAATCGAAACTATCCATCGATCAATTCACATTCGAACCAAATTTTGAACTATTCACTCCAAGAGAACCTTTCAAAGTAAGCATACTTATGATCGAGAACTATCTTCCTGCATCTTCTCACTTCTATTCTCAATCTATCTTTCAGGCTTTTTACGTTAAGGGTGATGTGAGTGAAGGTAAAGAGAGAATTGCTATCCAAGGTGTAAACGAGATTGACCAAACCCCGATCGGAGGGTTCGAGTATACCAATGAATGTATAATTCTGCCTCATATGAGCCTCAAATTTGATGAAACCTTCCTTTTATCATGTGAATGCACCAATAATTGCCTGAAAGGCCTTAAATGCCAGTGTCACTGCCTCACTCGAGAGGAAGCTTTGATGAATCATGGTGAAGAGAAGAAGAAAGATGCTGGTTACAAATTTAGATGTCTTAAGTCCTCTCTCAAGTCTGCTGTATTCGAGTGTAATCGAAAATGTTCCTGTGATCTATACTGTCCTAACCGTTTAGTACAGAATGGAATTAAGCATTGCCTCCAAGTTTTCAGGACAGAAGATAGAGGATGGGGACTGAGAACTCTCCATGACATTCCAGAGGGATCGTTCATCTGTACATATAAAGGTGAAATTATTGATTTTGAGACATTTCATAAGCTCGATCGATCAAATGATTATGTAGCAGCTCTTGACTACATAGATGAAGGCAGAAAGTCCAAGAGGGATTTCGATCTCAATTCTGATCATGATAGTCTTTGGAACTTCGGCACTGATTCTGAGATATCTACACCATCCAGAGAATCATTTGAGGACTGCTCTCTTGACTATCACAGTGGAAAAAGCGACTCTGGCGATGAAAATATGGTTGACTCCTCTAAAACCGTACCCCAGGGTCCAGAATTCTCTGGCAACCAATTTTCGGAGGGGAATATTGACCCAAAACTTCTTGATAAAATCAATGAGGCAAAGGGTGAAGTGAATGAGCCCTTCTCCATGGATCAATCTTCCTATCAGAATAATGAAGACCTTGAACTTTCAACCATTGCTCGTCATCTAGAGCTGAAAAACACGCTTTCAGTAGATGGAGTAGATTTTGGTGACGCTGGCCGTTTTCTAAATCACAGTTGTGAACCCAACTGTAGAATACGAAACATCTTCATCGAATCACAAGACTATCGTTGTCCAATCTTAGCATTTTTCTCCATAAAACCAATCAAGGCATATGAGGAGCTAACATGGGATTATCACTACCACCAATCGAACTATGCTGACAGCAAAGACTGCAAATGTGGTGCGAGATTGTGTCGAAAAAAGATGTACTGAGCCAAACATCTTCATCATCATTTTGTTAAATTTCGTTCATGTCCAAAAGACAGGGTAGCAATACTAGATCGGAAAAGATTCAAACGAGTTTATATTTTTTGATCTAAGAACAATTTTGTATTTACTTTGTAAAAAATTTTCGACAGAAAACAAGTAAAAATACGTTCAGCCGACCGAACTTACAATAGGGAGCTCGCTCTGGTCAAAAGGAGCTAAGCCCTCAAAATTTATCCTGTTAGAATATTTGGCAAGTAAGAATAAGGTGCTTATACCTAGAAGTATTCCAATATTTTGTAAAATTAAGGCCTGAATCATTTTCCCGCTCGATTGAGCTAGAGCTTCATCAAGAGCTGCGCTCAATTCCGCCATCATATCAACCAAAGCGATGTATAGAAACATGCCACCTGCGAGTGCAAAAATGTAGGTACTCCCGGCTGCAGAGTCTCCTATGATGATGCCTAAAATCATTCCTAGATAACAAGTACAAGCGGACAGGAAATTGTAACCAATCGCTTGTCGAAGCGTCATTCCCGAACTCAAAAGTACTGCAAAATCACCGAGTTCGTGTGGAAATTCTTCACATATAACGGCAACTGATGTGCTTATACCAGTTAAAATCGAATTGGAGAAAGCAGCTCCTGTAAAGGACAAATGGGCAAAAAGGAAGTTAGAGAGGGAACTTTTTTGTTCTGAAAAGCCAGTAAACTTCTGAGTTCATTCATCATCGTTAGGATTTGATTGAGAACAACCATTGATTGTGAGCAATCATTGAATTATGATGTTGAGTGTACGAATGGCATAAAAATCATAAACAAATAAAGGTTCATGATGATAGTCCACTTTCATACATGATCAATCATTTTTAAATTGCTCCAAGAGAATTAAAATTTGATCATTAAAACTTGATCATACCTCAAACTACAACCCTAAAAAATTAATGGATTTGTTCTCGGTCAATCGAAACAAGGAAAAAACTTACCAACAGATAATCCATCAATAAAATTATGCAAGCCATCGCCAAGAATTATCATCCATGCCACAGTTGCAATTGTTTGCTCTCCGCCGGAAGCAGATGGATCAATGAAATGAGAATGGAAGTGTTTGTTGAGCGACGATGTACTACTTCCCTTCTTATCAGATGTAGGATTGTTGTTTGCATTTGAAAGGCTTGTCTCCATCAAGTGATGACTAGATTGAGCATCATTTCCAGGCGTTTGACTTTTTTCATCATCGCCCATGTCTCGAAAATATACGTGCTTCATGGCATTGAAACCGTTGGCAAGGTTGGTGGGATCACTGTTGGAGGAGGGTAAATTAACTTGGGCCAACTTCCTTTTTCGTTTGAAATCGGCAGCAATTTTCATAATCCTCTCAGACCAAAAGAAGAGATATATGCCACCAAATATTATGAGAGCTTTCCAAAGGAAATCGTGCGATGGATATTTGATCACCAGATCAAAAGCTTGGGGAATTAAATGAAAAATAGCACTTCCTACAAGGCTTCCCACGGCAAGACCTTCAAACAGATTCATCATATTTTGGAATGAATTTTTGTCAATGAAAGGCATGATCATCACTCCAACAAGAGAACAAAACGAAATGATAGTGACAAAAAGAATAGCGAATCCCCAAACAGAGCCACTGGATGGGCGAGCTTGATTAATGTCATCAGCAACAAAATCTTGTGAGCACTTGGAATCGTGTAATTGGAACATCATCACAGGACATAATTTCACGATGGAATTGCTTACACGGAGGTCAGATCTTTCTTCTGAATCACCGTTGGAGGAACCTTTTTTACGAATCAAATCGAGCATCTCCTCGCTCGATTGGCAGCGCGAAGCTTCATGACAGATCTGTTTTAACTTATTGCGCAAAGCTTCGCCATTGGACTGAGATTTTAATTCCGAAGAATTTGATCCAGAAGAAGATCCGATAAGGTCAAGATATTCCACTGTTTCTTGATCACAGTCGATACTCCCTCGCGTCATTTTGTCTGCCCCAGGACGGAGATCATCGAAAAAACGTAAGAAATTAGCTTCCGTAAGATTTTTGGAGCACCGAGCATCATCTCTAGTATTGTGACGATCACCGGAACTAGATTTACACCTATCATTACTGAATATGCTTAGCAAAAAATAAGATAGAGCCTCGATATCTTCAAGAGTTTGTATTAGAGGCTGATCTTGAAGAGGATTCGTCTTGATTGGTGATGTTGAGCCAAATACTTGGAGAGGAAATACTGAAATCAAGGATGAAATGTAGACTAGTAGAATGGAGAGGGTAGTAGAAGGAACCATTCTGATTTTTCTTGCTCTTTTTATCGCTAATCAAACCAATCATCAAGTGTCAACGATATTGACGTTGGCAAATATGAAGCCTCTATCACGGACAAACGTACAAACTTTAGGTTTCAGTGCTAGAAGTAGGAGAGAGAAAAATCATATACATCAGACTCGTGACTAGCTCATTTCAACAAAATAGCTATAACGTAGCAAGAATATCCTAATTGTGGCATTCTCAAAATTACCTGGAAATTATTGTCACAATTATCACAGTTGTAATGATGATGATTGCGATGTTACAGTTGTTTTGGTGAATAAGAACAAGAAATAAGAAGAAGGAGAAGGAGAAAAAAAAAATCTTATGTTATCGTTCCATCCATCAATGGACTCTAGAAGCCCGAGAGAAAGACATTCTTCGGATGTTGTAAATGTTGATGACCTATCAGTAAACTGGTTTGCTTATTCAATCGAAAATATCACTCACAAGTCAAGTTACCAATGGACCAACACTTATTCAAAAATTGTTGATCAATAAACAAGTAGAAGAAGACAACTTTACCAGGGATGATGATAAAAAAGAAAAAATGATCCGCCGAACTTGTTCGTCCTGAGGTGACATGAGCGAATGAGAATCACTTTCTTCTCTGTCTTTCTCACTCAAACATAACTACCACAACCACTGTATCACACACACACATACACAATCGAAGGAGCATCTTATCATCAATCTAAATTGGAGTACAATTAACTGATACACACATAAATCGATACGACTGTGTGTGTGTACGGTGCTGATTTGCTTGTTAGTTTGCACAATCTTATGTCATCATCGTGACCTCAGACTTTTATACACACTCTGTTTACTTTCTCAAGACATTTGCGAAGATGTTTAAACTTCTCTCTCTCTCTCTGATAGCCAATAGATGGCGCGCAAAATGAGGAAGCAATTTTTTAACATGTAGTGAGCTAACAGCCTTTAGTAAGTAAGGTTCAACAAACCTTGCTTTAAAGTGAGAGAAGTGAAAAATGAATGTTAAAAGTGTTTGATAAAATGTATGTAATTTTTTTGACTTTGTTTTAATTGTTACCATTTGTTAATTGTGGTATACATTATTGATTATGTTATATTGAGGAATGATAGTGGGCTTGTTGAAGTATACCACTATTCATTCGTATCAATATAGTTTCAACATCGATTCGGTGGTGATTTGGTGATGGTGGTGGTGATTATTGCATGTGGAAGACGAGTTTTCTGATTTTTCATTCCAACTTGCGACTTTTGGGCTGTTGGACTGTGTGTTAATGTTAATGAAATGAATGATAGATCTTCACCTCAAGTTGCAAATTCTCCCAATCAAAGATATCCACCGAATCATCCTCTCAGTGATTCGAAGCATCTCTGCTCTATTTGTGGTGATCGTGCATCAGGCAAGCATTATGGAGTTTATAGGTATGTGCATTTACACTACACTAACATGAATGAGTGTGTGTGTGTGAGCGAGAGCTTTTTTTCATGTTACAAGGCGTCAATGTACGGGGCAATGCATTGATTCCTTTACTACTACTATGTTTCGGTTAGCTAATCAACTTTTCATTTTCCCTCCTCTCAAATATGTTTAAAGCTGTGAAGGATGCAAAGGTTTCTTCAAACGAACTGTTCGCAAAGATTTGACATATGCATGTAGGGAAGAAAGAGCATGTATAATCGATAAAAGACAAAGGAACCGATGTCAGTATTGCAGATATCAAAAATGTCTCATTATGGGAATGAAACGAGAAGGTGAGTGACCTGCCATTCACATAACCAGAAATGTGAGTTTTATAAATCACAATCTTTTCTTCTTTGCTCTTCTTTTTCTTCTCCTTTATGGCTTCTCCAGCGGTTCAAGAAGAGCGTCAAAGAAACAAAGAAAAGAACGAAAACGAAGTCGAGAGTACCAGCGGCTCGCAGAATGAGATGCCCATCGAGCGCATCTACGAAGCTGAACTGCGGGTAGAACAGAGAAATGAGGGACCTCAGGTGGGTAAACTTTCATTTCAACTAGCGAATATATTTTCTTCTACCTTCAATTTCATCACTTTGCATTTTGTGCTTTTTGATTTCTCATATTCAGGACTCTGTTAGCAATATTTGTCAAGCAGCTGATCGGCAGCTACTGCAATTGATCGATTGGGCAAAACATATTCCTCATTTCTCTGAGCTACCTCTCTCAGATAAAATAGTCCTACTCAAATCTGGCTGGAATGAGCTGATGCTTGCCGGATTCTCCCACCGTTCCATGAATGTAAAGGATGGCATTGTTCTAGCGTCCGGCTTGGTTCTACATCGAAGCAGTGCTCATCAAGTTGGACTGGGTGCCGTGTTTGATCGTGTACTGACAGAACTAGTGGCTAAGATGCGAGAAATGAAAATGGACAAGACTGAACTAGGCAGTCTTCGCTCAATTGTTCTATTCAATCCTGAGGCCAAAGGACTTAAGTCAGTTACTCAGGTGGAAAATTTAAGAGAAAAAGTTTATACTGTGCTCGAAGACTATTGCAAGCAAACATACCCTGATCAGTCAGGAAGATTTGCCAAATTACTTTTGCGTTTACCCGCATTACGGTCTATTGGGCTGAAATGTTTGGAACATCTGTTTTTCTTTAAACTTATCGGAAATACCTCAATTGATAATTTCTTATTATCGATGTTGGAGTCCTCATCAGATTCTTGAAGCGTTAATTCACTTTCTTTGGACCATTTTTGATTATACATAGTCTATTGATAATTTGGAAAGAGAAAAGAAACCAGCTTGATCCTGCCTTTCTGTATCCAACACTTGACGAAGAGATCGATTCTGAATCACCTCTTTTGGGCTGCTCTGATGGTCGACTTAATGTCAAGGAGGATTTGTGTTGCTCTCATCAAGAAGCCTGTTTCATTATACTCCTCATTCATCTTTATTCGCTGCTTTTATTCCCCTCATTATGAACGAATTGAGAACCATGTTCTTTTTTTCTCAACTGTTTCTAAAGTTCATCTTTCACACATTCAACCTCCCCTCACAAAATCAACCCATTTGTAATTTTAAATGAGTGTAAACTGAAGAATGTTCAGCTTATCATATAGGCACTAGCTCATTAGTGACTAGATCATGTGGTAAATTTTGGAATGAAAAGTATTAAACGAAATTCTCCTCATGAACTAATGATTTCATTCAAGATCATTCTCCTACTAGCCAACCAATGGATTTAAAGTTTGGGATATTCAGCTGATCGGGAAATCTGGGTTGATTATCATCAATCACGGTGTACCGAGAAATTACCAATGACAAAAAATGATTATGTGTACAACAATTTATTCTTAGAGAACGAGATTATTCGCTTATTGTGGTCTTCTCGCTCACATAAATACCATCTAAGAATTGACGAATATCTTTGTGCTTGACAGTAGTCGATTGCTGAATCTGGGCAGCGCATCTTGATACCAATTCGATGTCGTTTCCTTCCAAGATTAGTTCATCTTTTTGAGCTGTTGAATTGTAACACTTAACGCCAGGTTGAAGTTTAACTCGTCTGATGAACTTTTCACCAAGGAAGTTACGAATCTCAACCAAAGAATTATCATTCTGCATGGTTACGTTAATGGGGAAATGAGCGTACACAGAACGCATCTTGTATTTAAATCCTTTGGTGACTCCTTTAATCATATTCAAGATATGAGTACAAACGGTCCTGACGAGAGCCAATTCCTTCTTTCGACCAAACCATTTTCTGACCATCAACTTTTTCTTGCCAATCATTGCCATTTGTAAATGATTAGCAGCAAATGATCGTGTTAAGGTTCCACGAGGCCCGGTCACACGAACAACACAGTTTCTGACCGTTACGGTCACACCCTTTGGGATTTCAACTTCTTGTTGTGATTTAATGGTCTTCATAATGGATGCATACGAGAATAAAACTCGTCTAATTAAACTATTAAATTAACACAGCCACAAAATTACAAAACTATGTCCAAGCAAGCAAAAAGACGGCAAAATCTGCTAGCAGGAAACGGAAATGGACAAAACAATCACATCTCGCTCGTGGCTCCATCTTCCAGAGCATTATACAGCCAGTTTCGAACTTTGTTTTGATTGCGACTTTAAACTTAGATGTGAACAACATCATCAATTCATGATCATCTTGATCTTGTTCTGTGGTTAATATTTGCTTGATTGATTGCATGCTGTAACTAAAATTCGATTGTTGATAGTGTAGGTGTAGTTCTCTCTAGTTGTTGGTCAACATGCCTAAACACGAGCCTATGACCGCCAAAGCGATTGGTAAGAGAATCAAATCCAAAGGACTACAGAAGCTTAAATTTTATTGTCAAATGTGTGATAAACAATGTCGTGATGCTAATGGTTTCAAGTGTCATACTACATCAGAGTCTCATCAGAGACAATTGCTGCTGTTCGCTGAGAATCCAAACAAATTTTTGGATGAATTTTCACGTGATTTTTTGAGAGATTTTTTGCTTTTGCTTAGAACCAGATTTGGTACACGTAGAGTGCATGTTAATGAGGTGTATCAAGAGCATATAAAGGATAGAAACCATATTCACATGAATTCCACTCGATGGCATACGTTGACGGGATTTGCTCAATGGCTGGGACGTAAAGGTATATGTACTGTGGATGAGAGTGAAAAAGGATGGTTTATCGCCTACATTCCTCGTGATCCGGAGACTATGAAGAGACAAGGAGATGAAAGTAGGAATAAGAAAATTGAAAAGGACCATGAGGAACGCATGGCTCAAATAATACAGCAACAGATAGAACATGGAAAAAAAGGTGAAGAAGAAAAGCCTCCGGAGAAAGAACCTGAACCAATTCAGATGCCACTCGAGAAAGATGAAAGTACAAAAATAAAATTCAGTATCCCAAGCAAGAAGATAAAGCTCCAGAGAATCCGTTGCTAATGAGCAAAATAAGCTTGTGAAATAAATACGATCCCAAAAGAGGCATCAGCAACTTTCATCGGAGTTCGGTTCTACACATGGCTCGAATTGGACAGACGCAGAGATAGAGTTTCTGGACAGCGCGGCTCATCCTCAAGCTTCGATCAACCCTTCAGAATAAGGATGAAGTCTGGAATTTTCGCGTTCAAAATGCAACATTTGACGAGTTGCACTTCAACCCGGCACTAAATGCTCCAATTCAGCAACTCAGAAAGATGAAGGGAAGCGATATAGAGCTGGTATCAAGATGTGATGTCCAATTCTAGCAATCAACCAACGCCAGAGATACATGTCAGTTCTCTGATGGTATTTGTGTGAACTAGAAGACCACAATATCTGAATAGTCTCATTTTTTAAGAATAAATTGTTGTACATATACATATACACATATGTACTTGTTTGTGTCCTCATTTTCCTTTTGTTTTCCATTCCTTGTCTTACACATATTTCCACACCTTGTTATCTTGCTTTCCTTTTTGCGTCTTGGCTCAGAGTATTGCTCTTGGGAAAATTTCTTCGAAATGTCTGAATCGACACTGATACTTCCAACTTATTAGTGCTGAGTGAGTATAAGTATGAATGGCCACTTCCATTTGCAATGATGAACGAAGCAGCTACGTCGTACCATTGCGGCCAATCAAAATACCAATGTTATCAGTTTATTAGCAGTTACCTCCTACGACTGATTGTTGACAAGAAAAAAGATTCCACTTGTTCATAAACTTCTTCTCCAATGTGTATGATATTATCTCTCTTGCTGCAAGTTTTTTCTTTCCCTCGCTCTCAAAGAGAGAGAAAGAGAGGCGGAGGCACAACGAAAAGACAGAAACAAGCCTAAAAAGATTAAGATAAGTAATCAAGAAGATTTTCCAGAAAACAATTGACGCATAAAGATAGATATGCTATTACTAAAAACACATTGTTTTGTGTTGTTGCCCATACTAATCTGGTAAATGACTAAATGCCTTTCATTGATTTTGTGGCAGGATGCTGGGGAGGTCAGTAGTCACGAGGATGATTTTTTTCACTAGGTTTCTCTCTCTTTCTCTCTTTCTCTCTTTCTCTCTCTATCTTCTTTGCCCTCACAACCCATCTACCTCTTTTTTCTCATCACTGATTCCAATATCTCTTATCATCTTCTCACCGATAAGATTTAACGAAAAACTTTGACTTCTCTGTTGCTCGCATGTACCAGGAGCTTTTGGAGTGCTCGTTGGACATCCATTAGATACGATCAAAGTGCGCCTGCAGACTACTCATAATGAAAGAGTGAAACTATCCGAATTGTACAATCGAAATCAAAAGGTGAGTGGAAAACTCTTCTATTCTCTCTCAAGTGGATAGAATCGATCTTGAAATATTCCATTTTCTTTTTCCTTCTCTCGAAAACGAATGAATCTTCAAGCTAGGAGGCCTTTTCAATGGAATGTCATCACCACTCGCCTGCTTGGCGTTCGTTAATGCAATTGTTTTCGGTTCATATGGATCCATCAACGAGGCTCTCAAGAAAAAGAATGGGTTCAGCGAATCTGAGAGTACCATGATCAAAATGAGGAGAGAATTTGTGGCTGGATCAGTGTCCGGTATAGCTCAATGTCTGGTCTCTTGTCCGATGGAGCTAGTGAAGTGCCGAATACAGGTCTATTCTTCCACAACCGGAAATTCAGTAACCGTTCTTGAAACTATTCGTCGGATAAAAAAGCAAGAAAAAGGATTGTTGAGAGGAGTTTATCGTGGCTTAGGAGCGACATTACTTCGTGATGCCCCAGCCTTCGGTATATACTTCTCTTCCTTTCAATTTCTCATCGATACTTTCAACGTATGTAACATTCTTCGTGTTTGTGCTCGCAAAAATCGTAAACTAAATCGATTGAAAAAATGAGGCAAGAGTATGGCTCAGATGAACAATAAAAAATTGCTCTCATATCATTTCACAAGAAGAAATTAGATAGTGGAAAAAATCATCATCAAGGAGCTCTCATTTCGTCACTTATCTTATAAAATTTTTCTTTCACTTCGTTTCTAGGTGACGTCTGGTAATTCTCAGTCTCAAGGATCTTTGTTGATGGCGGGCGGCTTAGCCGGCACCTTGTCATGGCTTCTAATTTATCCGGCAGATGTGATCAAAACTCGAATTCAGATCGATGGATCCAAATATGACTATTCTCTCCGGAAATGTTGTCAAGCAATGTTACGGGAGAGTAATGGGCATTACAAAATTTTTTTCAAAGGTTTCACACCAACTTTGCTGAGAGCATTCCCAGTGAACGCGATCACATTTTTCGTTGTAAGAAAAACTTTCGATGTTTATGAAAATCATTTTTCTTCTGATCTGCCCAGCGATAACAAGCAAAACTCATAACGACATTCAATTGCTGCTCATGAGAGCAGAATATAGGCCGCTAATTTGGATCAGAATAGTACAAGCAATCATTCCAAGCGTTACAATCGAAAAAAATGAATCAGACAAGATGGTTTTAAAGATTAATTGTCAAGAGTGTTTCATAATTTTCCTAATTTGCGAGATATACATTTAGATCACAGTCTTGTTTTATTTTATGATTTATATCACTCCCAAAGAAATCCAAATAAACTGAGGGACTCCTGGATGGAGACATCTATACATGAATGAGTACTCAAAAGTGTCATCAAAAGTTTGTTCGATGTAAAAAAACTGTTTGACTTGCTGTCTTACTTAGATTGTGTCTTCGAATTTTTATGTAATAATTTATTGAAAACACCTTTGTATTTATTTTTTCTTCTCCTATTGAGCAAACTACCACCGAGCGGTACATAAGCGAAAGGATCGGGTGCATCTTTTTTCTTCATATCACCTTTGGCTTTCTTTGCTTTGTATTCGTCTCCCAGCCTCAGTCCTTTGATTGCAGAACTCTTCTTTCTTTTCTTGATAGGTCGATGGATTCCTTTACCTCCGGGTTTGTACGTTGATTTACTTTGATGAGATGTTAGAATAGACCCAAGATCCTCCTCTTCATTCTCATCGTCAATGTCACGTTTTCTCTTGTTACTTGAGGATAGTCCTTCATCTTTACCTCCAATTATTAATTTACCTTCGGAATTTACAGGAAACTCTTTAGCTTTTTTGTGGACTTTAACTAACTTATTTGGATCTGTTGTTATTATCTTTTTATTGGCATCAGGAGCTGTAAGATCAAGAACTTCACCATCTTCGTCTTCTTCAATCCATGTGCCATGTTGCTGAGAACGCTTGGAAGAACGTTTCGATTTTGCAGTTTTCTTTGTGTGAAAAGATTCCAAATCTGAATCGCTATCATCAGAGCTTTCTCCAGAAGCAGTTGTGAAAAATGACGATTGTTTTGAGGACTTAAGTGAGACCTCATCATCGTCCGAGCTTTTTGAACGCTTCTTAGCCAACTCAAGTTTGCGAATATTTTTCAGAACTTTTCCAAATGATTCTGGACTGATTCTCGAAACAGTTTCGAAACCAAACATCCTTACCATTTTTGTTAGCAATATTTTAACTGGTCTAGACAATGCTTTGCGGTGTTGCTCTGGAATGTATTCGAAGGCACTGATTATGGGGAACAAAGATGATTGAATATCCTCTCTGGGTATTTCTTTGAGCCAGAGCTTGATTATCTCCAAGATAACTTTTATGATGGCTCTATTTTCACTTTTAAGGAAATCAAGGAGTGAAAACAATCTGGTCTTTGATTCTTCAACCATTCTGGTGTAATTTTTTACAAGAAATCTTCCATATAGGAGAATTGCACCTGGTTTAGGTTGACTCAGTGAACAGATGCTCTCAAAAACTCTAAGAATTTGGGTGGGTTCGTAAGGAATCCTTTCCATTAAGGTGAAGGCAGCTTCACGGCACTTGGCCTTACCTTCGTCTACGCTTTGTATTGTTCCCATGATCAAAGGTTTTAAAAGTTCCTGATTCACTTTGAAGAGTCCTTTTTCACACAAAATATTGATCGAATCTAATGGCCAGGTTCTCATCTCCTTTGAGTATCCTGATATGGAAGTTAACAGGATTGTTTGAACCTGATCATTCACCTCGACCATTTCTTTTATGTTTTCACTGTTACACAACTCCTTCAGTACCCTGAAACCTTGTTTGCGATGAGTACGATCCTGCGATTTCGTGATTCGAGGGATGACTACTTGATTTAGCACTTCATTCAAACTCGTAGGTTGTAAGTGGGGAATCAGAACAACGAGAATATCAATAAGATTTTTCACCGAAGTTCGAGATTCGACCAACTTGGACTGTTCTGCTGGTGTTTTTTTGCTACTTTCAAGTTCGAGAAGCTTTCCTCTGGAGATCTCAAAATATTTCTCAACCAAACTTTTGTCAGTTATTTCGAGAAAAACTTTCAAAGTTTCATATACGGGTAGAAGATCTTGTGAGCTAGATTTCGGATCAACAATGATCATGAAGCACATCTCAAGGAAACTTTGAGCACTCTGAGCGAAAACATTTCGGGTCAGTTGTGGATCGCAAGTTCGTATCAAATTTCGAATGCCAGCCAAACAATGATGACGTATTAATTTGTTATTTTTCAAATTCATGAGAAGAGTATTGACGTTCTTTGGGAAAGAGGTTTCCAGATCGATAGGATGCCTACAAAACGATGGCAGAAGGGACCATATTTGATCATAAAGGAGAGAATATAGCTTAATTTTTGGTGATTTTGGATCTTCTTGACTCTTCTTCTTTTTCCTTTTCGCGATTTCTCTGATCAAAAGGAGAAATCTGGACCAAAATATTTCCAAACAAACTCCCTCTATATTGTCTCGGAGGAGAGGTATCAACCAACTGTTAGAAAAATTGATGCCTTCAATCAAATCCATGCTGATTGGACATATATCTAAGACCATGTTTGGCCCAACAACTTTGATTGTTTTGGCTAGAATCGAGTCTATATCTTTGATGAACGAAGAATCATACCCTTCTCGGAGATCAACTAAACTTTTCACCAACTTCGTGAAAGGCTCCGAAGTGGTACGTGTCTTGAAGAGATTTGGACCTAAAGATTCGATCAGCACTTCTGTCAAGCGAGCAATAGAGCTGAATGCATTTTTGTACTTGAAGTCCAAAATTCTCTGGGAAGTTTGCACAATGTCAACCATTATCTCCCAACTTATTTCGGAGAATGAGGGAGTGATAATATTTTGAATTAATTGCGAAACTGATACTAGGACTTGAACGTGAATCTGCTTCGAATCATTCTGGAAACACTCAATCAAATCAGATAAATATATGGATATCGACCTCAGACAGCTGCTTTTATCTAACGAGAAGAGACTCAAACAACCTTCTTTGATCACCATTACCCACAAAGAGATTAATTCGGAATTCACCAGACTTGGTTTACGATCGCGTAGAGCTTCGAGGAGAACTTGATTTTGTCTTGCTGTTAAACCTCTCAAAGGAGAGGAAGAGCTAAATAGCGAGAGGAAAACACTCAGGCCACAACTGACCATGGTAGAATCGTCAAGATGAATGACTCGAAGAATTGTTTCACAGCATCCCTTCAAATGACTCTCTGGAAGAACGTCAATGAAATCTTTGACAAGATTTATCATGTGCACAGCTTCAGTCAAATTTTCCTTGCTAAGTCTAGCTTTCTTAATTTTTTCGATGCAAAAATTTGCAGCAACCGGTGTCATGATGTGGTGGCATGGTTCGATTTTCCACACAATAGAGCTTGCTTTCAGAATGCTCACAACAGAACGATGAGCAGATTTTCTGATCTTGGGCGCTGGATCGAGAATGAAGTTCAGAATAACTTCAAAGAGATTTCTTGTCGTTGTAAGTTTCCAGATGGCTAAATCTTGGCACTTCAAAAGTTCACTGAGGCATCTTAACAAATTAGAGATGAGAGAAACGTTGCTGTTACCTTTTGTTCCTTCTCTACTCAAGACACCGCTCAAAACTTTCTGTGTTTCATCAAAGGTGATCTTCTTTACAGATTCGGGCAGCTTTTTTATCAAGACACTTAATAAGAATGATATGGCCACAAGTTCGTCATCTTTTTCAGAAGAATTTAGGAGAATTAGGAGGACAGCAAAATATTCTGTATCAGATTCTTTTCCACCTCTTTCACGTATGGTTTCAGCTACAGTAGCTAGAACAGCTGCAGTTTCACGGTGCATGTAGGAAGCTGGATTCCAGCGAGTCATAATTTGAGAGAGTGATTGATTGGAACAATTGGAAAACATGGATAGATTTGAAGTAACACTGATGATAGATTGAGTGTCAACATCCATGCTTTCCCGTCCATCATCAGGTACTATGTTATCCAAATTAAGTCTTTCCATATTCAAATCCTCTGATTCTGGCTTTTGAGATGACTTTGGATCAAACGCATTGATCTTTTCCCTGAATTTGCGGGTTTGTGCATTACAACTACTACTATCTCCTCTTTTCCACAATTTTCCTTTGCCTTTGGTGGCCTTACTTGCAATTCTTACTTTACTCTTCATCTTGAATAATTCAATTGCTGTAAAGAAAACAGAGACTCTTGTAATCATAGGAATTCCATCAAGCTTCATTTCTCAATATTTACCTGAAAACGTCCAATTCAACAAAAATATCTGGACCATCAAAAGAATGGCAGAAAACAAAATGGGTGATAATCAAACAAACATGATAACAATAATATTCATTAAATCAAAACACTATAACAATCATGTTACATGTTAAACTTCAAAACGTGATGAAAAAGCATGCAGCCAAAACATGCTTGCCGGCTGATTGACTTTTGCGCCCTCATACAAGTCCTATTTTAAGCGCTTCATCTCCATGTTCATGTTCGAAGAAGAAGTTCTGACAACAATTTAATGATTAAACTTTGGTGGTACATGAAAAATGGATAAAAATATGGAGAAATCGAACGTTTTCGTATAGAATTAGGAAAAAATTGCTCTAATTTCAGCTTTTTTGTTGCTATCTAGCTCGATCTGATTATTATCATTCGGTCCAGAAAAGTTCTTTCGATTTTCTATTATCTATTTAATTGCCAACAAATGAAAGATGAGCTCTTCGAAAATGTAAGCCATTTCAATAAGATCATAAGCTATGGAACGGAACCTTTGTCCCCTGAAAATGAAATAATAGGTTAAATTAGGAACGTTTGAGATTTACCTTCTAACTAGTCATGGAAAATTTTCAAAAATGATGTATTAAATCGATTGATCTTTTCATCACATTCGAATTTTCAATTACATTCTTCTCTACTCTAATTTCCTCGTGAATTTGTTTAATTGTTGAAAATTTCTCCCCGAATCGTTGTGAATTATTGTGATTTTCAAAAAATTGCGAAAAATTTCACCCTTCGAACATACCAAGAGGCCCATGAAAGCTTGCGTCATTAACTGGTTTAGCTCCAAAAATAGGGAAGATCCTCAAGGAAAACAGGAGAAAGACTTGCATCAGAGAAGCTTTTTTTTCTGTAAACAAATAATAATGATATATTCTTGGATTCGATGATATCATTTCAGAATATCTCACGTTTATATCAGCGATGTGAGAAAATTCAACCTGGATCGCTCCAACCTTATTTCGTAAAGTAGCTCTCTCAATTTTGACTCAAAGGTTTACATGGTGAGTAATTGGTAAATCGAAAACATTAAACTAATCACCTTTCTTTGCTTTCATCTTTCTCATCAGCTCTGTATTCATTTATTTTCCAAAATGCTTTTATCAAGTAAAAAAGTTGGTTTAAAAATTCTCAACTGTAAGTAATGTTTAATTCGTAATCTTATGGTTCAAATCACTTTGACTTTCTAATGAATTCTGAAACAATTAATGCTATGAATTAACGTATATAACCAAAAACTCAATTCAATTGGTGACATTCATTGTTGGACTCGACTTCATTCCTTTCAGATTGTGACTCACTTGGTGAAAAATCAGCCCATTTTTTGGGAATAACAAAACCAAAGTATGAAGCGGAGATTCGATATTATCGAAATCTAACGGACAAAGAAAAAAGACGCCTGGAGCTGATAGATCCCCGATCGTGTGAATATGGTCTGATAGATCAAGTGGAATACTAAGAGGGTTTTTTTTCTGTTTCTGCAAATCAATTTCAGCTAATCAACACCATACTCATACTATGACTACTTGAACTACTGGATAAAGTCCAATTTCACAAACCAAATTAGTTATCACGCTGGTCCGAATTCTACCTATCTGAAGGGCTCCTTTCAATGTTTTCATGAGACTATGAGATTGATTCATGCTCCACATCTGTCTCGGAATCTCTTCTTTACCACAAGTATGTTCATTCTAGCGAGCTGCCTTCGTAAAGAAGTTCCACCCATGTTATCTTAATAATTCACGAGCATCACCCCCTCTCTGTGTTATACTCAAAAGTCAATGATGCTTTGGTTTTCATTCAAACTCGCAAATTAACCAGGTTCACTTGTTCGACATTCTAGGTGGAGTATCTCGGAAGAGAAAAGTGAGCTAAAGAATGTTGAAAATCATCTACCTCAATGATTAGAGCTTGATGACCATTCCGTTTGTCTATTCTTACTGATTGGATCACTTTTGATGTAAAAAGAAATAAAATGCTTAGATAGATGAAAATTTGTCTCATTTTGTGATGTAATTATAAAGTTTCATGGCTTATTCAAAAAAAGTTCACATCAAAGTCCAGAGGTGATGTATTTATGCATAGTCTTCCAGATGAACATAATTTTTCTCAAAGGTAAAGAATTTCAGTTATTTGAGCTAACTTTTTCCAAAAATATCCATATTGCCCTAATTCAATAAGAGTGTGCATTGCGTTCAGGTTTCGAGAAAGCTTTCATCGGTGGGATTAGAATGTTTCCATTAAGATCTAGGATTTAATTTTCTAGTAGAAAAGTTCCCTATAGCTGAATCAGGAGGCTAGATTCGTATCAATGAGCATTAAGCTTTATGAGCAATATTTAAACTGATTCTTCCAATAACCGATAACTTTTTCTAGTCTTAGGTTTGACCCTCTTTATGATCAACACAGCATTCTGCCAGTTCGATCGTTTTTATCCTCCAGATTATGCCGTAAAGTGTCCACCAGATACGGAGATAGATCCTTGCAAATGTAATGCAGCATCTGGTGAGATCGAGTGTTATGGGAACAAAATTAACGATGAATGTTTGAAGAAAGTTTTCGAAAAGCTCATGGCCTACTATGCAAACACTCAAGAGCGTCACATAAAATCTCTCAAAGTGTACAAGAGTGATGTAACAGAGTTGACTGGAGACACCTTGGGGGATATTTCACTGGAGATACTTGATTTAAATGGTAATCAAAATTTAACACTCAACAGCATTCATCGAACAGTGTTGAGCAAATCTAGTGAAACTCTGCGAGTTATTCGTATCAATGGTCCATCAGGATTCAGTTCAGCGAAAAAAGAGGAAAATGATGGTTCAATATTCGAAATAGTGGATGGATTTATGCAATTGACAGAGTTTTCATTAAGTGAAGCAAAAATTTTAAAGATACAACGTTCAGCATTCGGTCGAGTTGAGCTGCCTAAGTTAACACGAATTGAGCTGCCAAGAAATGAGATCGAAGAGCTTGGTGACTATGTGTTCTATCGATTGCCAAATTTAACTTTCCTCAATTTACAAGATAATGAGATAAAAAAATTGACTAATCACACATTTGCATTCGAAAAATCTGCTGATGAGGTGTTAAGCATCAACTTGAGAGGAAATCTTCTCCAAATAGACACCATAGACAAAGGAGCTTTCACTCGTCTCAATCGTCCAGTTCATTTGAATTTGGAATACAATTTGATAGAATATTTGGACAAAGATGTCTTCTCACCAATTCTCTCCAACACCAAAAGTTCCATCAAGATTAGCCGTAATCCTATACGCTGTGATTGTCGAATGAAGTGGTTAAAGTTGGATGATCATAATTTCATGGATAGAGTTGATGGACTGATATGTCCAGAAGCCACTGAACTTTGGTACTACACAGTCGATGATTTGGAAGGCGTTTGTAATGAAACATTATTGGCCGAAAGATTGGCTGCCTCTCGAGGATCAACCAGAAACGCCTTTCACCTGCAAGGACTCTTCTTATTCATCGTCAAATTCATCGGTTTCATGGCCATAACACTTGAAATCACCTCCTTTTTGTGTTGATATTTTTGAAATTTTTCCCTATCTTGAGTATCATTTAAAATTATAGACTATGAATAATTACTTCTCAATTGTCTTCTCTATCGCTTTTTTTTCTCTCTCTCTCTCGAGAAGGCCTGATAACAGCAGTTTCGTTAGCTTAACATGCAATATTGTTGGTTCTGATAGATTGAAAATATTTCTCTCTGATGTTTTGTTAAAGCAAAAATTTTTTCGCCTTCAAACCAATTATGACCATGTTTTGAACCATTTATCACCATTTTTATCTTCACTCAAATATCTAATGGTGAATCATGTTTTGAAGAAAAAGAAGAAGAAAAAATCTTTCTACACGCATACATGTACATGGTATGGAGATTATTTCCTTCTTGATTTCTTCACGAGTAAGTTATGAGCCAAGATTTAATATCGATAAAATTTCGTACGATAAGAATTGATAATCTATCTTCGTATGAACATTGTAAATATCCACCCTGAATAATCAGTGAAAAAAAATTGGAAATATAGATATCATCCAATTCATCGAATAAGCAATTTACTGTATTTCAATAAAAACTCATCCAGAATTTTCGAAGCTTGGGGGCTTGAAGTTTCTTTACTATGCTCATAATCTATTAGTCATCAGATTGAATTAATCTTGATAATTAAATCAAAAGTTGTACTAATAGAAACTGATAGCTTTCAGTTTTTTCTCGTGACTCATTGCATTTGTTTTAACTTTCAAATGCAATTCGTTTCCAGATGAATCAGTCAATATAAGATCAGCGTTTGGACCGATTCGATTGATGATTCCTTGAAAATGAAAATCGTATACTTGATCCTGATGATTGAGTAGTCCAGAGAGAATGTAATTCTGGAAACCAATTTCATCTCTCTCAAATCTTCTAATGTTAACTCGAACTCGATTGGCAATAAGAGCAATCAACCTTTCATGATTGATAGTATTGAGATTGGTTCCGAAAATAGCATTATGAGCACTAATCGCCGCTCTCAACGTAGGCTCTCCGATGGTACTGTTCAATCTAATCCCGATTCCAATCAGGTAAATCATCGCACTGGAATCACCTTGATAAGATTTTTCAACCAAAACTCCTCCGATAACATTGGCACCTTTATTCCAAGATATTCTGTTAGGCCACAAAAACGATAGATCCAATCGTTGATCGCCGAGAACTTCCTTCATCACTTCAACTGTTGTTCTAGCTGCAATTGCTGCTACATTGTGAATTGATACATTCTGATCGAGCTTGACATTTAATGTCATATAAATATCACCCACAGGAGAAATGTAACGACCCTTTTGTCGATCTCGACCATTAGTTTGCTCTCTAGCCACAACAACTAGATCAGGAACTTGAAGGAATTCATGGGCAAGATCCATAGTGCTGGATACACGATCAGCGATGAGCAAATTTCCTAGGAATTTTTCCGCTTGAAATTTATTCTTGATGGTCAATAGATCTGGTGGACACAAAGGGTGAAGATATGTTGATGCATATCTTCCCGATAAAATCAGTGGCTCAGTAGATGTTCGATCCACCAAGTTACTGTTTGATCGTAAATAAATTTCTTTAGTCTGATCATCAATGATCAAGCAGCCAAAACTTCTCGATGGATTGGTCCTGCACACGATTGGAATGATGAGAACAAAAGAAACAATTCCCAAACGAAGCATTTTTATAGCCCCAAAGACTGAGTTTAGTAATTTCTAGGAAAAATTAGCTATCCAGTAGATGAAGGTTTTTGTGTGTATGTGTGTATGTGTGCAGGTTATCAGTTCGATGAAATAAGCTGACTTAGAGTAATCTTGTCTCCATAAGATTGGATAATCTCTTATCGTCTTTCACTCACCATTTCTATCTCTCTCTCTCTCTCTCTCTCTCTCTCTCTCTCTCTCTCTCTCTCTCTCTCTCTCTTCCTAGAAAATATTCCAGGTAGTTAACCGATCTTAGTACGTTGAAGAGTTTCATATATTTATAAAGATCATCTTATAAGGCTCTCCATTCGTATACAGAGGAGATAATAATGAAACCCAGAGAAATGCCTTAGTTGATTGAGAAACTTATACTTGAAATAATCTCTCAAGTATAAACACTCTAGAAAGTGAAGTAAGAGTTGATTGAATTTATTCTATACTCTGTTCTATTGATTCGAAATTTTGAGAAATAGTAAGTTCAGAATAAGTCATATCAATCCAAAGAATATTAACTGTCACGTCCGATGTTGCGCCAGTCTGAAAGTGAAGTTTTCTCTGAATCTGAAATGAAGTGTTGAAGTAATTTGTCTCCAATGTTTTGGAGAAAATAATCTCTTGTTTCTTTACTAAATTCTCGAGTTTCTCTACCTCATGAAAAAATTTGAAATTCACCATCTATTTGAGCAGATTCTTCCTCCTTCTTATCAACGGTAATCACTTTCATGGTTTATTATCAGTTTTGAATAATGTATGACATCGATATTCAGCTAATGTTGACTGAATGGATTTATTTTTTATTGACAAGAGAGCTACAGCGAGTGACCTTAAAATGAAAGGCGTGAAGATGGTTACTTTTTAAAGCTGATTATCAGCTATCGTATTCACCATTTTTTTTGTGGAAAAACTATGCAAACCTTTCTCGGCCTCTCATCAATCTAGGGGAATGATCATGGTGGAAATGGTGAGCTTGAAAATTAGAAGAAAGTTGTCGAAAATAAATGTGGCTCAAAGTAAAAATATGATTCCAAATTATAGAGTGATGAAAAATTTGAGATAGTGACCTGAAAAAAAGTTTGAATATAATTCCAATGGATTTCTTCCTTTTAGCTTTCGATTGGTGTGTTGTTCTATATCTCTCGTGAGAGAATGATTTGTATTCACATTCAATCATCATCGAAATGATATACAGAATCATTTCAAGAACAAAAGGAGGAGATAAGAAAATGTAAAAATTCGATGCTCAGATGAATCACGGAAGCAAAAAAGTAATAATATGAAATAGTGAGAGAAAAAGAGAGGGCTTGGAAAAATAATGATATTTTTGCAAAACCGTTATCGAGCTCAAATATACTTGTGGTCACCCTTCAAAAAGATGCTTGACCTCAATCGACTTTCACTTTTTGGGCCACATATCATCACTTTCACTTTTTTCGGTTCTTCACCACCAACAGGCCTAACACCAAAAATTGAACTGATCTGGCGAATGATCATCACGAACATTCTGGATGATCTTTTGAGTGAGAATATTTCGATATGATCACTTTTTGAATCGTAATCATAGCTTAACTCATGTCATTCTATAAGGCTACTTACGCTGGTTGATGAACTTATTAAATTGATCAATACCAAGGGCTGTTATTGCAATTGAAGAGTATCTTCCGGCTATGGCTTGGGGCAAGTTCAAAGCTGACATGCCAATTCAGATGATCTTCACTTGACAAGCGAAATCATTTGTCCGAATTGAATTGAAAATTCTTCTTCTTCACAAATGAGCTATACAACAAGAGTCATTATCATGCATATTAGTTTATATATTCATGATTCTACATTCTATACTCGCCCGAAGCCAATTGACCTGAGAACATGCAACCAAGTTTGTATCAAACCATTCATGTTGGCACGTTCTTACCACGATAAAACTGCTTGTCTTGATAGTACCGGAAATGAGAAACATATCAGACCCATTTTTTGATTATTATTACCCTAAGAATGAGCCTTAAAAGCATTACAAAAGACAAAAGGAAGAGAGAAATATTCATCAAAATTATCACATGAGCCATATTCAATTGAACTTTTTTTTGTGGAATCATAAGAGAATATTGAACGAATTTTTCCCAAAAAACCCCTGAAACAAGTTTGAAGAAATCTAATATGAGAAAAAATAACTTAGTTATTAGAGCTTTGAAGGTAAAGAAGATAATGAAATTTATCGAATGAAGTCATGATCAATACCGTAATTTCGACACAATTTTCATTTACAGAATCAAAAAACAAAGTTTAAAAGGTTTAAAGGTGAGCTTCTATATATTCTTGTGTTATAAATTTGTTCTGAGTTATCTATAGCAAAGGTTTACCTGTAGCTTACAGATCAATAAGAGCTTTCAACGTTTCAATTTCAATCAAAAAACAATTGATACTGATATACTTGTATATCTCTCTCTCTTTGATTTTTTTGGAGGCTTTCACATCAACATGGCTATTAATCAACAGTGCGTATCAATGCACTTCGAATCTTCAGTCAATATATGTGTTGAATAATTCATTTAAGAAATCATCAAATTATAATTAAACTGAAAATTTGATGACTTTTTGATTCAAAGTTTCTCTCCCTCACTGGCTAGCTCAATATCTCAAGGTTTTCACACTTATTGCAGAAAAAAAATCGGAGAAAAAAGAAATTCGATTCCCAATCAAGCTCATTTGAATAAATTTCTACTGTCAAGATGTCCAAGCTGATAAATCAAACAATCATTTTTTACAAGTATTTACCGTGTTTGAAAGCACGTTTTGAGAGTTAAGGTCAGAGTTAAAGTATCAGCCACTGTACAACAGCATCTTACAGGTCAGGTTTTGTGGCTGACCTCTATTCACATCATCTCTCTCTCTCTCTCTCTCTCTCTCTCTCTCTCTCTCTCTCTTTCTCTCTCACTCACTCACTCACTGGACGTTTCGGAAGGATTCCAAACGTTCACCGGAACTCAATTTTCTAAGTCTGAGTCGAGCTCAAAGTTTTCAAGAGCTGCTGTCTCCATGCTACATTATGAATATTGAAGATTTTGACTGATATTAGTTATCCCCACAATCACTCAACTGACCAGCTAATCTCTTTTCAAAGCTCATTATTCTTTCTCTCTTTTTTTCTCGCTCTCTCTCACCATTCTCTTTAGGACAATTTGAGAATCCTCTCCTGGTCCTTTATTCCCTTCTCCCACTTACTCTCTCTCTCTCTCTCTCTCTCTCTCTCTCTCTCTCTCTCTCTCTCTCTCTCTCTCTCTCGCTCTCTCTTCTCTCTTCTCCCTCCTCTCCTCCCTCTTCATTTCACTTTTTGTCTGACTCTTTACCTGATTTCGGCTGCTTCTCACAATATTCATTGATCGTCGATTGAGTAACTCATTTTAATTGAATAGACGATTGAAGACATCGCTTCACAACACACACACACCAAAACAGCGACAAAACATCTACACAAACCAATCTAGCCAACGATTGCGAAACATGGAGCACGGAATGGGTTTTCGCAAGAATCCCAAACTTGAGGTAGGTTCAAAAGCTCTTTGATTTTCTTATCACAATCTATTTCAGATCAGATCCTACTAGTCTATTGTGAGTGTGCATGTTTGTCCAACTTTTGACAAGTTCTGAAACTTTTCGTATACATTCTGTTTTCTTTATGCCATGTTATGTGCTCTGTTGTGGATATGTCTTGTGCAAATGAGTCTCTAGACTACTTGCCTTACAAACGGTTTGATTCATCAAAATCTAGCTGTAAAAATATTAACAATGATAATAATAGTCTGATATCTTCATTTTTCCCTCCATTCGAATCACCACAGCCTGAATTGATCAAAAAATCATCATCCCGCAGATTTTTGATCATATGTGTTGTAGTGATAACTTTGTTCTTCATTTCTCTGGTCCTGGTCGAACTTTTCCTTCCTCTCCACATTCGTCTACCTGATTTTATTGAACACACAGTGTCATCACATCATTCGGGACTTTTCAGTTCACTTACTCGAGGAGGCCAAAAAGATGACCATCAAAGTGTACCAAGCAATAGGAGTGATATGTTCAAAAGTGAAGATGAGACAAGCTTTTTCTCTCATCCATCAATTTTTCAATCTCCACACCAAAGATCACCCTACCATCGTGTCCACCACCATCATGTGAGCCCTACACAATCTTTCGCAGACAGCTCAATGATTGTGTCCACTAGTTACGGCAAACTAAGAGGTTTCACTAGTCGTGTATTGAATAAGGATGTTGTCGTATTCCTTGGTATTCCCTATGCTCAGCCACCGATGAGAGAACTTCGATTCGCCAAGCCAGAACCTCCGTTACCTTGGGATGGAGTTCGAGATGCAACTCGATTCGGACCTCAGTGTATTCAATTCAAGCCCAATCGAACATATACACCATGGATATCAGCCGATGATTATATGTCCGAAGATTGTTTGTATTTGAATATTTGGTCACCACTTGAAACATCATCACAATCACTCAAATCTGTAATGGTTTGGATTCATGGTGGAGCTTTTTTTTCTGGCTCATCTGATCTCAACACTTACGATGGTCGAACTTTATCGGCTTTCGGTGATGTTGTGGTGGTGTCCATCAATTATCGATTGGGTGCTCTGGGATTTTTGAATATGGGCACCAAGGCAGCTCCAGGCAATCAGGGTCTACATGATCAAGTGATGGCTCTCAAATGGATTCAAACCAATATCAAATACTTTGGCGGTGATCCATCTCAGGTCACCTTGTTTGGACAATCAGCCGGTGCTATTTCGGTTGGTCTACATTATTTGTCACCAATGAGTAGTGATTTATTTCTTCGTGGAATACTTCAAAGTGGTGCTCCAACGGTAACTCGACTTTTCTATGAACGTGAAGGTGGTTACGGTAATCGAGGTATTACTTTGGCTCGAATGTTAGATTGTTTACCCGAAAATCAGCCAATTACTTATGGTCCACACAGCAGTAATAATAATACATTGACATCAGATAGTTTGGCTGATGATGATGAAGAATCGGTTATATCTTCACCAGCCAATGATGGACGAAAAAATTCCAATATAAATGGAAATCAACAACACGGTGGTGGTGTAGTGAAAAATTTGGAGGACACTGTTGAGTGTTTAAAGTTAATCAGTATTGAGGAACTTGCTCGAGCTCAAAATTTTCTTATTGATGAGATGAGCTTATCGTTTGGACCAACATTAGGCGATGATTTCTTACCGAGTAATCCGATTAGTTTAATGGATATTGGCGAAATTGGCGAGCAACGTGAAGTTCTTCTTGGAGCTTCTCGAGATGAAGGCACTTTTTTCCTTCATTACTTGGACCCTAAATTGTTTGGACAAACATTGAATAATGTTTCACATTCACGAATTATGCAATTTGTACATGATTCGTTTCCATTTTTGAGTCCCAGAGTTGCTTCTCTGGTATTTTCACAGTTCCTACCCATTGATGAGTCAACACCACCGGCCAAAACAAGACAAATGTTGTCTGATTTTATCGGTGATTCAACATTCACCTGTCCATTGACTTTTTTCGCTCAACTATTCCAGAAAAATGAGAATCGAGCTTATTTTTACATATTTGATCATCATCCAAGTAATTCACCATGGCCAGAATGGATGGGAATATTGCATTTTGATGAAGTTCAATTCATTTTCGGCGTTCCACTTCGATATCCACATCTGTATACTCCACAAGAAGTCGAATTCAGTAAACGATTGATGAGAACATGGGTTTCATTCGCTAAAAATGGGTGAGTTCTCAAAAAATTTTCAAAAACATTTCTGATAATTAGCCAGGAAAAAGTGATCAGGTATCATAGATTTTGTGGAAAATTTTTCAACCTTAAGCATTCTTAAGCATTCGTGTATACTTGATACATTCGCTACACACGCTCTTAAAATCAGTCATATCGTTCAGATCGTTCTTGATCAATACATATATAAGTCATAATGATCATGACTTGGAGGTGAACTAAGCTTAATCACAATCGTTGAAAAAATTTTTTACTTGAATCGAGGAGAGACTCATAATTCTTTCAATATTTTCCTTATCGTCTTCTGCTCTCTCATCTTCTTTCAGAATACCTGAGTCACAATTCGGCATATCATGGCCTGAATATAGTGCGGAGAATCCACACTATGTTAGCCTTTATCCAGGTAATGTGACCATTGAAAGTGGACCCAAAGAAGCGACTTGCACACGATGGCACATAATGTTACAAACATCATAGTTTTCTCGAGTGTCACCAACATCATTTTTCGGTATTATCTTTGTCATCGGTTTTTGACATCGGATAGAAAAAGAGAGAGAGAGAGAGATCAAGTAGCGTTGATCACTTTGAACGAAAATTTCACCGTAACGATCATGATGAACGAAGGAGAAAAGTTTCAGTTATCTCTCTCACATGAACTCATCATTCATATTCAGTGTAAATGGAACATTTCTTGAAAAGTGGGACAAAGAGTTGTATCTTGTTTGATTCCATTAATATTTCACTTCTCATTCAATGAATCTTCTACATGTTCATTTTCATCCCATCGTTCAGGCCAAATCAATGCCATTATTTGTAATTGTAATTGTAATGAATTTGCTCATCATCTTTCATCGATACATTAGCCCATCTTGTTCATTTACAAACCTTATTTTAAGTCGAAAATTATGGATGTTTGATCTGCAGGACAGAGAAACATCTTTGACATATCTTCATGTCCAAAGTGAGTGATTTCTCTGTAATATTATTGATATACTTTTTATCATTATGTAATACACGCACTGATTCCAATTTCAACTATTAAAAGTTATTAAATTTGTTTTTGTTGATTAATAACATAAATTTTTTTCTCATTCGAATGGAGACATCGATAACATTCTCTTTTTGATGGGGAATCATCGTCATTAGATGGAAGAAAATTGATTCATTCGATCCTCATAAACGATTGATTCCAGATTAAGTGTGAATCGAGATTCGTTCCAAGGAAGCAATTTTGGCACCAAGTTCTTAACGATACTCAGCTACAGTTTTGAGTGAATGAATGAATGAATATTACAGAATATCGAAGCCTCATGATGATGGTAATCATTTTCTATTGATTGCCCTCAATTCATTGAATCTGATTCCTTAGGAGATGATGATGGAATGATTTTCGAAGGGAGAGAGAATCACATACAGCTCCTTGCGTTTGTGATTAGTGTTATGACCCAAGTTTCTGATACTTACAATTCCCTATCAATGGGAGAAAAAAAATCTATTCAATAGTTTGGCTGCAGATTAAGTCGGCATTGATTAGAAGCATTTAAGTTGAGTAAGATTTGGTAAGCAAATGGGGTCAAAATTCAGTCAAGTTTTCGTTATTTTTTTCAATCACTTCGCTCAAAAGTGTGAAAGTGAAAGTGAGTAAGTGAAAGATGGAGAAAAGAGAGAGAGAAAGATTGGATTTTTCAGACTCGTTTGTTCAATCAAATTTATCATCTCATGCATTCCTCTCTCTCCATCTCCAGACTGTCTTGTTCCAAACGCCTGGACTAAGATGAACCTCAGAATGTTCGGTCATGAAGCGCTTGGACACACACTCAAGTAGAAAATTTTGCGATCATATTACATTCTATTGCAGGCACATGCAAATCATGACACTTATTCACGGACAAATTTTGATTTGATCTCGAGAAAAGCTTCAATTAAACCTCTCTGATTGATGGGAAAATCATTTAAATATAGATGAGTCACCACTTCTCCGGTCAGAATATGACGCTATAAGTGCATAATGACAAAGTGATAATTTTTTTCATTGATCAACTAGTGACCTTCAAAGTTCAGCACATTAATGACCGATATAAAGCTAGCTTGGCGATTGGATCTTTCCATTGGTTCTTCGTTCCTCAAATTGTCCGGCTCTCCAAACGCGTATGGGTCTGTTGCTCAATATCTTGATGACTGGAGATATATCGTTAGCTTTGAGATTCTCACTACTTTCCGCTGCTGGCTCAAACATTATCTTTACCATTCATTATCCAAATACTCCGAAATCAACCATATTCAAAATCTTCTCATTTGATCATGAACGACAAATTCTAATTCTGACTGCTGAGAAGATGGAAAAATTCAATGTTTAGCTGCTTTCGATATTTTCCAATCATTATTTATCAAGAAAAAATATCATGGATTTCTTGTAGGGATAAGAATTTTCTTTTTGTTAGCTATTAAGGACGCCTTTGCACTACTTGGGGAAGAATTCTCGAAAATATTCAAGTATTGGGCATCCAGGAGTAAAAAATTGTTCATTCATATATAATATTCGAGAAGCAAAAGTCAAGAGCACTAAAAGAAAGAATCCAAATACAGTTACATAGCCTTTTAATATCATTCAGAGTTTTAGTTTTTCCTTTCAGAACTTGTGACGTTCGAATGAGATCTCAAATAAATCAAAAGCTTCCTATCAATGTTTTATGACTCACTGTTCTACATTCTAAATTTCAAAATAGTGATCAGTGTTCAAATGTGTTCAAAAGTTGGTGCACAAATTCAATACTTCTCAATTATGCTTAAACTGATCGATTTTGATTTTAATTCTCTCAACTTTTTCGATCCGACATACACAATGAAACAATAGATACCAATTCGAAAAAAGAACACTTTTTCCATGCTCGATCCAATTTTTCCACCACAATAACAAGGGAAAACACAAACAAATGGGAATTCATTGAAATAGAATTGAAAAAAATTAGGCTTTTTGTCCACCAAAATTCGCAATTTCTTTTTCACTTGCGAAAAAAAAACTTTTTTCTTCTGAAAAACTTTTACTCAAAAAAGAGAAAAAAATTTTCCGGTAATTGTACAGTTATAGTTACCAGTTTGTCGTATAGACATCTGGCTTTTCTGTGTGGATACACAGAGCTTTCTAGATACATACAGTTTGCATATACATTTGGAATTCTGTACGAGTGTAACAGAGTTTTCTAGATACTTTTCGAAATTGATAGCTTGACTCTAGAGATATAAAGTCTCTGAAGTTCGCTACAAAACTTTACAAAAGCAGTAACAATATCTTGATCATTTGGATCATCGAAAAACATTTTTGAGACGCTGTATGATAAATAATTATGTAGAAGAGGATCCATTTTCTTGTAGATGGGACGAAAATGTTGACAGCTGTAAAATAATTCGATTAAATTTGAGTGATTGCAGTTACAAAATTTTTTGATTACTTTTTTACAAAAAATGAATTTTAACGCTTGTTTTCTGTGATAAATAAATCTACTACTGATGATACTTTTGATCAGGCTAAATGAAAATCTTTTACATGCTTTTAGATTGAGCGAGTTCCACTTATCATTCTCTATTGTGGTTACAATTGATTTGATTTCCTTTTTGATCGCTGTTTTGCCATATATTTTTGTAACATTGCCGGTGCTAGATGGAGCTGATGGAGCTGATGGAGATGTTGACGCATGCTCAAAAGTAAGGTAAACGTGTATATTGCAGCAATGCAAATGATGATGTTATGAATCGGATTAATTGATCAATTTAAGTATTTAATTGTGTGTTGATTATTCGATCATCAGCCAGCGATGATGATTTCCATCAAATTTGTCATCCAAACTGGACTAGGAATACTTTTTTTGATCCATTTAAGTAATTGTTTATACTTTCATATCGGTGAAACGGAGAGAAAATGTTTCATCGAAGAAGTACCCGATGATACACTTGTGGTCGGTAATTATAAGTGTCAATTGTTTGATCCTCGTACCGGTGGATTTATGCCATCATCTCCTGGAATAGGAATGCATGTAGAGGTACACGATCCAGATGATAAGATTATACTATCCAAGGGTAAGTATTATCAGTTTGTCGATGTACCAGCATGTCGACATGAAATTTTGACATCTTTTTTCTCTATCTCTACAGTCTACAGTTCTGAAGGAAGATTCTCATTCACATCTCACGTACCTGGTGAACATGTGATCTGTTTGTATTCAAATTCATCTCGATGGTTCGCTGGATCCCAACTTCGTGTCCATTTGGACATTCAAGTCGGAGAGCATGCCATTGACTACGCTAATGTCGCTCAAAAAGAGAAACTCACCGAACTTCAATTGCGAGTAAGACAGCTCATTGATCAAGTGGAGCAAATTACTAAGGAGCAAAATTATCAACGTTATCGGGAAGAAAGATTTCGACAAACTAGTGAGAGTACCAATTCACGAGTTCTATGGTGGTCTCTTGGTCAAACTTTCATTCTTGCTGTAATGGGAATATGGCAAATGCGGCATTTGAAAGGCTTTTTCGAAGCCAAAAAACTTGTTTAAAGAGAGAAAGTATTATTTTAGATTATCTAACACCATTTTCTATATTAAAATAATTCATTAACTGTTACTAAAATTTTAATTATCAATCTAAAATTGAAGGTTGTCATCCAGGCCAGTCAATGCACTCACAGTTGCCCGTGTTAGATGACACCACTTTTAGCATTCAGCTCATTTCATGGTTAGAAAGTAGCGCCAAAAGTCAATGTCTCTCCGAACTCAGATCACTGATCTGGCCTAATCTCACTAGCGGTAGAGACAGCTAGGAATGGATTCCATTCAATGGAACCATACTCACACTCTTCAGACACCGAAACCGTCTCAAAAAAAGAATTTTTCCAGATCAAAGATTCTCTAGTCAACCGTTTCTAGACAAAAAAAGAACTTGAGGCATAGCAATTTTTTCTTCGAGTGACTGATAATCAATATTTTTATAGCTGATCATCATAAACTTGAGAGAATCCCGTTGCGGAGGGCTGAATTCAGATTCATATCGATAAATCTCTCAACTTTTATTCATGAATCGTGATCATGCATCTGATCAGAGCTCACTTCTCTCATGCATGATGATTGAAGAGCCCGCTCATTCTGTAGATTGGATCGGCGCTTGGCCCATGTCAGAACTTCTGACTCAGAAGCTCATCGAATGAGACTTCGAATGTATGTGTTCGATTTTTTGCTCTAGAACTGAAGCAGAGGTGGTGGAGAGGAGAAAGAAAGAAAGAGAGAGAGAGAAAAGGAGATAGATAGTGTCAGCCCAAGTGAAAGTGAAATCAGTGTAATCTGTGTGTGTGTTTTTTTCCTCTTCCAAATGATGTGAGATATTCGAAATTGCAATTGTCCAAATATACTTTGACCATTCCAGCGTTTCCGGGTCCAATCTGTAAATTTGTGATGCATTCCTGTGAATTGGATGAGACTGGAAGTGGTCGAGCATTAAATTTCATCATCATAATCTCAGCTATCGGAAGCGAGAGGGTCCTCATTCGAATGTGAGGAAATTCAAGCATTTCGAAGATGGTCGATCTCGGTGGTTATGTGATAGTTTTGGTTGAGCAGAAAGGTAAAATTCGAATACTCGGATCAGCAGCGGAAAAGAGTGATTGTGATGAAATATTGGAAATTAACGGTAAATCGCTTGAAGACGCAAGCCATCAGGACATTGTGCAACACATCCATCAGTGTATACGAAGCCGGACAATTTGTTTACGCGTTAAACGTCGAACCAGTGGAAAGCCAGCCTTAACCACTGATGGAGAAGATGTTACAGGTAAGTGTTGTTGGCCACGAACGAGATGAAGACCGAGAGAGAGAAAGAGAGAGGAAAAATTCCACCGACCATCTCTATTACCTTGCCAGTCCTTCATTCCTCCTCCAGGCCAACCTCTCTCTCTCTCTCTCTCTCTCTCTCTCTCTCTCTCTCTCTCTCTCTC
>QZCP01000723.1:0-209563 GCA_003956705.1 Brevipalpus yothersi
TCTCTCTCTCTCTCTCTCTCTCTCTCTCTCTCTCTCTCTCTCTCTCTCTCTCTCTCTCTCTCTGAATCCTTTTTTCTTCTTCCTCATGTCAACCTTGTGTACCTTGGTGTTTATACAGAATGTGATGATGTGTCTCATCCGCATCTTTATACATGTATTATCATTTTTCTCTCTCTCCCTTTCGTTCATCCATAAAAAATAATCACACTCAGACTGATGGATTAAATATATATAAATATATGAAAGAAAAAGAAGGCATTTCAATAGGAAGCATTATACACACACACACCATGTAGTGTGTTGTGTTCACTTGCTACTTTCTGTCATCACTTGGAAGTGAATACAATAAATGACTTTTCATCTCTCTCTTTCTGCCTCTCTCACTCTCTTACTATTCAAATAAGGTGGACACCATCATCTATTGGGACATTAAGTGACTGGATTTGGGACATCCATAAGGTTCTCTCTCTCGACATTATGAATCTATCGATACTGAAATCGAAATGGTAGGTGAGATAGAGAGAGAGATAGAGAGAGAGAGAGAGAGAGAGAGAGAGAGAGAGAGAGAAGACAAGAGGCTCAACTGAATGATACTACTATCATGGTGATGAGAGAGAGAGAGAGAGAAGATGGTGAAGAAGACGTGGAAGACGATCGAAAGACGCTGAAGATAATCGATTGCGGAAATATTTCTTCGAAAAACTCGAAAACGGAACCGGTTCTCAAAATATTTTGCCTCCGATATTCGGTCACTCAGAACGGGCCATTCTCAACGGGACAGTCCGGAAGAACTCTCTTCATCATCTTTCTTACTCTCTCCCTTCTCCATCCTCCTTCATCCTCCTCCTCCTCTTCGTCCTTCCTCTAGCATACTCTTCGCCTCATCTTTGATCCATTGATTCCACAGGATGAGGTTATAATTTTTCATCTCTTATAATGTGATGTTTGAAAGCATTAAATGAGCATTAAAAATATTATCTGAAGGCTCGTAAGACAACTTGTCATGCATATATACATGTAAATGGGTGGAGAATTTTTGATAACAAAATTTTTTCATCATCAAGTTTCATCATTAATGAGGCGAAGAATGTTGATAAAACTTTCAGTTGAGCTGTGTATATGTACTCTTGAAAGATGTTCTCATCTTTAGAAAGTTTTGGAGCTAATTTTGATCAAGATCAATTTACAAGGATTTCTCGGCTAATTATTGCGAAATATTTCACTGAACTTCCCTTTCTTTTAATCATGTAAATCAGATTGATACGAAAAGAATGAAGTTTAAACGTAAATTAGATGAAATTTTGTGTACACTCAAGATAAGAACTTGAGCACGTAAAAATTTCAAAAATTTTGCATGCTCACATGCCTCAGCTAAACAATAAAATAAGAAATTCATCATGATCATGAACGTTGGTCTTTAGCATTAAATCTCAAGCTCAAGTTCGAGAATTTTTTATCGCTAGAATAAAGTTTCTCAGCCAATATGATGTGTGATTATTCTCTCATATTCTATGCAATGTTATGGGATGAACTTTTTCAGATAATATTTTTCCAGGAGTTTACGAGCTGTTTAGTAACGATGAGTTAATACATAGTGATGAGCGAAAGTGATTCTCTAGCATCCATCTAAGAACCTGAAACGTTAGCAATTTTGGGCGCAAGTTGATTCGGGTTTTTCTGGCTTTATGTTATGCTTAGATATATATTTAAGATATATAGTTGAGAGAGAGAGACGAAAGAAAAATCTTGAAAGGAATAAAAAACTTGTCGCTCCTGATCTTGATGTCGACTTAGTTTGATGGTCATCGATACATGTAATACAATTTTTATATATATCAGCTTGTAGGCATGGAGAGAGAGAGATAAGAAAGCAGAATTTTTCATCCCATCTTATGAACTTTGATCGAAGGTAAACTAGTGGATCGAAGAAGAAGAAAAAGAAAAGTAGCGAAGAGAGAAAATTCTGACCACTCATCAAAATCTCAACTAGATTAATTATCAAAATATGGATTGAGAGGGTGCCAGCATGGACATAATCATAATCATATGGGCTCTGGAGGCTGAGAATTCATCTCTCTCTCTCTCTTGTGATACCTTATAGCATAACAGTAATAGCAAAAACAAAAACAAAGTCTCAAATGATGGCAGAATATATTGCTTTCTAGCCTGATTAAATGTATGGCCTGGAGGATATATAATTCTTTTTCATATTCCAGGGTTACAGATGGAAGGAATTTTCATTGGGTTCGTTTTCTCTCTCTCTCTCTTTCTCTCCTTGTCCACCCACCCAAAGTATCAATATTCTGTAGGATGTTCAAAAGATATATAAGTATCATCATCAAAATTTGCAACACCAGAAGATTGAGGCAAACTGGATAAACAATCATAATTTCCAATCAAAGAAAGGAAAATAAGCAAATAAAATAGGATCATGGAATCCATAAACGTAAAGTTTGAGCGAAAATTAACGGTATTGTTTTTCTCATAATCTCATACTAATTGTTGTTGTTATTGGTTCAAAAGCAATAGAAAATAAAAAGTGACCACTTACTGATGCTTATTGGTCATCATTTTTTTCCATCCAAGTGGTGAAGATTCATCCAAACGCCAATGTACCAGATCAGCATTCACTTCGGCGAACACAAACGGTGCATCATATGCCAAACCGATTTCACCACGTCTCACAGCTTCCACAGATGCTGGACCTGTCCGATACAAACCTTCACTGGTTTCCTGTGGGGTGGCATCGATAACTTGCCACCCACCGTAGCCGGCCGGAAGATCAGGACGTGTCATCCACACATCAGTCCATACATGGAAATTCCAAATTGAATCAGCGTTAACATCACTAATTGGTTGACCTTTGGCATCAAAAAATTTGTCCACAGTTAAACTGTCATCTGTGTCATGGGCGGACACAAAATTGGTCACTGTTCGAGCGGCAATACCCAGAGCACGGGCCACAGTGGTTGTCACACCGGCAAATACCCAACACTGTCCAAATTTAACTGGCTCACCATTGGTGGCCAAATATTGTTCCAATATTGGTGCACTTCCTGTCCAACTCCATGGTGGTGTACCGGATTTATAATCACCTGACCAATTACCCACCAAAAGGCCATTGTCATCGTGACTATTGACCTGTTGGGAAAACCCATGAATTTAAAGCAAATGGAATTTGTCGAATATTTTCACTTACCATTTGAGCAATTGCTCGGACTACTTTGATTGGATTACCTCTAGCAGCATAATCAAGTCGCGTTCGACTCATCATGAACATTATGGCTGGTAACACATCTCTATTAAATTGTCCATAAATCCATTGTCTACCTTTTGGCTGATTGTAGGAGCCAATATATATTTTGCCGATATCTTGCAGGATGAATTCCTGACGATAATCTTCTCGTTCCAAAAAAACTGGATCAAGTTTAGACCATGGATTGAAAAGAATGAATATACTTTCACGAACACTATATGATCGAATATTTCGTGAACCTTGTTGCTTAGTGGACACTCGTAAATTCCAATTGGACACGGCAACATTGGGAGGCACATAAACTTCTGTTAATAGAACATTCTCTTGAACGGACAAAATTTTGGCCCTCCACTTATTGATATCTTTTATTTCGGGAGGATTAAGTGTGACCGGTAGGTAAATTAAGGTTCCCTTGCCCAATTGTGGCCGTGGACCATACATAAATTCTAAACGTATTTTATCCACTGGCGGCTTGTATGGCTTAACAAGAGCAATTGACATCTTGAAAGATGCACCTCGACGAACAATCAGTGGTGGCCGACGGTCATCAAGAAGCTCATATTTGATTGTAAAATGGGATTTAGCATTCTGGCGTGCCAATAAGTCGACAAAATACACTTCATTGGGTGCTGGGCCGATTGATTGACTTTTGGCTACATTTAAAAACAAAAATGTACACACTAATGTGAACACTAATTTAGTGAACATTATTATCGCTGGTCTGTGGGTGGTGATCGGCGAGTAGGAGTGAATATTGATTGTGGTAGATGCAGTATGGAACTTCATGTTCAAAGAGATCATTACAAATCACAGCAAAAGTGAAACAAAAAGAGAAAAATTAATTAATTGTAAGGAAGAGAAGAAGAGATGATGAAGAAGAAGAGGAAAAGATTATGTAAAATGATGATAATCTTTTTTTTGTCCGGAAAAGTTCAAGAGTCAATAATGTTACACTATCGAAGAATTCTAAGTGAGGAAGATAGAGAGGGAGGGAAAGAAATAGATAGATAATAACTATCAAAACCACAGATAACTTGAAGACATTCAACGATTAATATGTACTTGATGAATCACAATTACGAGGCTGATGATGAAGATTTTCGATGAAAAGTTCTGAGCAGATAATACAAAAAAAAAGTTTTTTCCGGTGATTATCACACGCACACACGTATCACTGATGAATTGATGGATTGAATAATCAACAATTAGGTATTATTATTGTATTGATTGAAAATTCGATGTTCACACAGAGATATACACTTAATCAGATATTGGACGGATGTAAGATTTTGGAATCAAGGAATGTTGGCAGCGATGACAAATGTTAAATGAGTGAAAAAAGTAGAAGGGAAAATGAAAGAGAAAGAGAGAGAAAGAGAGAGGAAAAGGAAAAGAGAGAAAGTAATAAGGAGAAAACAGTATATATATAGTTACTAGTGGCCCATGTTGAGGGCCACAGGTCAATGGAAGTATATCGAGTGAGCGGACAAACTTTTCAGGCCACTTCGGCAAAACGGGTTACAATAACGATCCGTTCCCGCGCCATTGAAGGGAACTTATGCTCAAATGGCTGAAACTTTTAAAAGGCTTATTGACCAGACTTAAGAAATGAAGAGAGAGAGAAGAGAAGAGAGAAGAAGAGAGACAGTCGAGTGAGTAAGTCTCTCTCTCTCTCTCTCTTTCATCCTCTTACCTGGAATTTTTCTTTACTCTCGCTTTCTTGATGAGAGAGAGAGCATCTCTCTTACCTGACCTCTCTCTCGAAAACTGCTTTCTCTTTCTCTTTAATCTGTCATCTTGCTCCTCCTCTCTCTCTCTCTCTCTCTCTCTCTCTCTCTCTCTCTCTCTCTCTCTTTCTTTCTTTCTCTTTCTCTTGCCCACTCACTTTCTCTCTCTATTTCACTTGTTTCTTTCTTAAAGAGAGAGAGAGAGAGAGAGAGAGAGAGAGAGAGAGAGCTCTTACTTCCTTTAAGGCGAAGATTTTATCATTATCAGAACATGGTGAAGCAGCGAACATTTCGAAGTGGCGCCTAAAAACATTTTGGCCTGGCCCGGTGGACTGCGGTGGCGGTGGCTGATCGCCTCCAGCATTGATCTACCTTGAAGTTATCATGAACGTCTTTTGCTGCCTTAAATTCTTACATAGTGAGATTAGAGAGTGAGAGAGAGAGAGAGAGAGAGAGAGAGAGAGAGAGAGAGAGAGAGAGAGAACAAGAATGAGAGAAAATAAAGTAGAAAATTGGTATTCTTCCTCATATTTTTTCACAAAGACACATCTTCTTTGAGGGAAAGAAGGCATTTGAATTTAACTTGTTGAAACTTTTCGAAGTTTTTGAGAGTTTTTGTCCTATGCAATGAGATGGTCAGAACCATATCGAGATTGGTGATGCTCCCAGGTCGATGGCACTTCACTGAGAGAGGCCGATAGACCAGAGAGACCAGAGTGTATACCTATGGGATCGATGAACTGAAATGTTGGTATTAATTCATCTCCACTGAATTTTCTGGCCATCGGCCTGAGGGGTTATTGAAATCAGAAAGAGAAGAGAACGTTTACATGCAAAATCGGAGCAAACATTTTCTTGGAAAAGAGAGAGAGAGAGAGAGAGAAAGAAAGATGAAGGGCCTACATTCTGAGAGTTGTAATAATCTTTGATAATATCACTCATGGTCTGGTTTGATGAACTCGTAAGCTGTATTAAAGAGAGAAAATTTTTTGTTATACAGATTGACTGAGTTGTTTAACCCTGGTAACATATAATGAAGTTTCACGATATTTTCATCATGATTATTCCTGTAAGGAACACTATTACATTGTTTATTACGCAATTTTATCTGATATACATATACCTCTTACCTTTCGAGAATGGTAACTTTGAAAGAATTTTCTCTCTCAGATTATCTGCCTATCCTATTAATTGAGGAGCCACGATCCAGACAAAAGAATCAATTAGATAGTCAAAAATCTCTATGATAATCATACAAGATTGTTACATGAATATTAATGAGCAGAGGGATTTCACGAAGTAACATCGGCCGTTGACAGGTTATCGCCGATAGGCCAATGCTTTCTTATATTTCTCTTTCTCTTCCATAATTCTGAAATGAAAAATTTTTCTTCAGCAAAATAGTTATCGTACCAGCATCAACTAACAAGCTACACAAGATAAATGAACTTTGTTAGAGAGAGAGAAATTTTTTTCTCTCTCTTCATTGAGCTTAGAGCCAAGAAGCCATGAGCTAGTTAATGAACATTTCACAACTGAGTCCAGCTATTTTCAATGATTTCAATGACCCTCCATGAGCAGAGATTATTGCCATTGGATTGTGGAAAAAAATGGTCAAGAACCTTTGATAACTTTTTCTAACTAGAAAAACCTTCTACACTTTGTTTGTGAATTCTCAAGCACGGTCATCACTGATAATCATCTTCATACGCTTTATTGCTCTAAACTGTCATAATTAAGATGACAATCTTTCAGATCTCATCATGTGTTTCTACATGATGATGGCAGAAGAACACATTCGCATCGATAGTGATAAAATGTCAATTGGAATCCGGTTTGCATAAGCTTCCGTGATTAACGGCCCCACTTCATTTCATCTATGGAAAGATTTCTTGACATGCCAGCAATTTTGACCGTAGAAATTATCACTGATATTTCCGATCAATGATCATGAAGCACACCAATCATCATATACTTCGATTTCCTTCTCCATCAAGCTTCCAGGATCATCATGAAAACATCTGTTTCGCACTTTCCAACTCATGACCAAAATATTGTTATTATTTCAACTTTTTCCGTTCATATACTGTGTAAGAAAATGTTGAGATTTTTATTTGATTTCAAGAGCAGAAATTTTCTATTAAAGGAAACGAAGGGGCTATGAAGCATTTCGTTCGTCATCCAATCGCATTTCCACTTTGGATTCATATCATCATAAACCCACATCAAGCCTCGAAAAAAATGCTAGCATTCCAGAAGGAGAAGAAGATGTTGATGCAACTTATTTTTGAAGCCACAGCAAGTGAGAAGAGAGAGAGAGAGAGAGAGAGAGAGAGAGAGAGAGAGAGAAAGTGGAAGGAAAAAAACGTTTTAAGGCTGATCGATGATCAGATATCGATAAAACTCACAAAGTGTGAAAAGTTATTCCCTTAAAGCAAATCCAGAAGGACACACACGCCAAGGTGATGATGGTCAGCGGTGTACAAATCTTGTATATATATATGCCAAAAGCCATAATTACACACACCTGTAATAATTCTCATTTAAAGCCCTTTAGAATACAAACATACATACAGGTAAGACAAACGGTGAGAGAGAGGAAGAAGGGATCTTTTGTTTCAGACGTCCATGGATTTTCCACCGAATAGATGGGCATCTCGAAAGCTGCTAGTTGTAAATCCATCATTCCATGAACGGCCTACTTGTCAGCTTAACAATATGCAATAATCCCTATGGAAACCTATTATATGGTGTCCACAAAGTGATTCCATGGGATTGAAAGAGAGGGGATGGTTTGTTCAGCAACTTGTGGCTATTTGAGTGAGATAGTGAGTGAAAAAAATATCAGATATTCCATGCTGATGACGGTAGAAACCCATTCAATACATGAGATGCTGGCTTGTGAATTTTGTTTGGGAATATTTGTGTGTGTGTGAGAGAGAGAGAAAAATTTAACTTACGCATTTTCGGTGGGAAACCGTGTGTGAGTAGGATTGGAATCGCCTCCAAATTTTTATTAAAAATCTGTGTAAATGTACCTTCTTATCTAGCAGTTACCTTTTTTAAATTGGATTTTTTTCTTATATCCGTCAGTCTCGCATAAAGAGAGAGAGAGAGAGAGAGAGAGAGAGAGAGAGAGAGAGAGAGAGAGAATTATTATCATTATTATTAGTATTCTTGGTGTTGAAAATTTTGAATCAAGAGGATCATATTTACTTTGCGATCCATAAAGCCAGCATCCAATGATGATGATCGCTCATCATTGGATTTGTCAGCTCAATGAAACGATAGATGATTATTCGCTTTTATGATTCGTTTTTCATAGCATTTTTTTCGTTCAACGTTTAATCTCTTTTCCATGATCAGATGAGCACATTCAACCACACACATACACATACATGGAACTCACTCACACACAAAAAGTAATCAACAGGAATCCCTTTTGATCCAAAGCTCATGTTCCCATGTGGAGCCCACACAATCGCTTTAATTTTTTTCTTCATCAAAGTATGGAAAGGCCATGAAGTTAATCATGGCGATCATTCTGTGTGTGTTCAGTCACTTGATCATGTCTTTAAATATTGTTAGAACTTTTTACCTATCAACTTCTATCTTTCTCTCTTTCGTTGGCATCAGATTACTATTAGACTTAATCATGTTGATCATCATGGAATCGAGTAGTTATGATTTGAAAAATAAATCAGAATGCATTTTGGCAACTTATCCAAATGATTATTCATCTGAAACCATGAGTATTCAATAATGTGGAGGAAGCTAATAGACGATAGGTTTTCCGGTGCTCAGTCAATACGATTAACTGTATATTGAAGTTCTCAGAATATAACAAAGTTGACCACTGTATTGTTAACAATTGAATTCACTTTCAAGTAAAAGGTATCTCTTGGAAACGAAGAAAAATTTTCTCTTCGAACTTCTTGTTTTCTTCCCTCATCAATTTCATCTCAAAATCACCGGAAGCTGTCTTCATTTTGATCTATCAAATAAGATGGAGAGAGAAAGAATGAGAGAGTTCACTCATATTTATATAAACATATAAGTATTGATGAAAAGTTTGAATCAAAAACAAGAAATTCGTTATCATTTGCATCAAACAAAATTTTTTACTCAAACGAATACTCTCACTCTCTCTCTCTCTCTCTCTCTCTCTCTCTCTCTCTCTCTCTCTCTCTCTCTCTCTCTCTTCTGGTCTGTTGAAAATTAATTTCATGCCGAGAAAAGATGAGAGAGGAAGAAAGAGAAAGTGGATCCAGTTGAGATGAACAATTCTTTTTTCTCTTCCTCCTCTCTTCATCAATGATAGAGAGCTGATGAGACTGATGAGGCTGATAGAGAGAGAGAGAGAGAGAGAGAGAGAGAGAGAGAGAGAGAGAGAGAGAGAGAGAGAGAGAGAAATTCTGACAAGTGGCCGTTGAGTATTGACTTGACCGCAACCATTTACGCCATGCTGATAGCCCGAAGGAAGCTTCGATAAAAGGTGCTGATATTGGCCAGCTCAATCCAGTGCCAATACTATATGTTAGGCATGTGTATGTGTGTATTTGGATGCGTTCACCCTATCACTTAGCAATCTATCGATGAACTGATTGGATCCGGTAGAATTGAAGAATAAGAATATCTCAGAAGAGAGAGAAAAAAAATAATAAGTTTTGCAAATCTTGCTGATTCCAGTTAGATAATGATAAGCTGCATGCTCTCTCTCTCTCTCTCTCTCTCTCTCTCTCTCTCTCTCTCTCTCTCTCTCAGATAGCTCTCTATTCCAACAATTTTCGCCACTTTCGCTTTCATTATAATTGTACAATTTTCGAAAACATATACACACACTTGCTCCAGGCCAACCATAGACATTGTTCATGGGAATATCATCATATCATGCTGAAACTATTAGGTATTCCAGTGGTGAGGAGGCTAGAGCATACAACGTCATTGTTGAAGTTGTAAACTAACTCTCCTGATATCGACTTGATTTGATGATTTTTTTACTGTTCTTCTTCTTCTTCTGTCTCTACTACTAATAGTGATGATCAAAAAGCCACTTTCTCTATGGTATAAGATGAGCTGAAGAAGCTACAAACTGACTGACGAGCCATTGTCAAATGACAACAAGCTTGATTCAGTTGCTTTAAAGGCTGTTTTGCATAGAATGATGGAAGTCCATGCAAGTTGTCTAGTCGATTATGTGGTTAAGACTGAGAGAAAGAGAGAGAGAAAATATTATCCACTCGTCAGAATTAAACAATCAAATGGTCAGCAAGAGAGCGAATGAAACTTTTCTGCCTTCCAGCTCATGGATTGTGCGAATTTGATTCTCTTTGGGAAAAACCCCTTCAAGCCCTTTTTCCGATGGAAAAAAATCTGTGTGATAAAAGCAAAAAACCTGATGAACAGATCTCTGGCGTAATATAGCCCCATGAAATGAAGCCCAGAAACAGAGGGAAAGGAAGAGAGAGAGAGAGAGGCCAAAAGATTAGTTAAGCTTTTCTTCCTTCATTATTAATGGACAAAATTCTTGCAAAATTTGACTGCAATCAATGGTAATACCATTGACTTTTCACGATCTATTTCAACTATTAGATCGTGGAGCTTACAAAATCGAATTATTTTTTGCTACTACTAAGCCTAGCCAATCAATGCGATTGATTTTGGGAAAGTTGTAGTGTATGAGTCAAAAATTACACTTCGACCCGATAATTTGGATCTCAAATCATGGAAAGCCCTTTGCTAAAATGAATATTCACTCCCCTAATAGGGCTGATCGTAAAATGAACCGGAATTAAGGAATCCAAAATATTCTTCTCTCTTCTTTTGCTCACCCTATTTTTGACCACAAATTGGAATTGAATACAATATTCTTGAAACTTTCATCTTCAATCGACTAAATTATCTCGCCTTCACATCTGATGACTACTATTGTCCACATTTATTGATCCTTGGCAGTCATCTCTCTTGATAAAACCTTATATATGTATATATCGGGCAACCTGTTGTATCAGTCAAAATACAATCAACATAATCGCCTTACCCTGTTGTTCTGCTAATCAAAAATTGAAATAAGCTGTATTATCTTCATCAACTTTCGTTTTCCGAAATATACCTCATCTTCATCTCAATCAACGCCAAAAATTCGATAATTCTACATCTCAAGCTACACATCGATTTTCAAATTCGTTTTCAGAATAGTTTCATCTTGATCAACACCATAATTTGGATTCTTTTTCTCTCCCTTCATGATGCAATGAAGGCTTAATTTTGGATCAATTTTGAATGGAAAAAATGTCATGAGTTGATGGACTGAAAAATACTTGAAAAATTTCCATGAAAAATTGGGAACAACATGCCAACAAGATTCAATATTTACACTGATTCATTATGTGATCAATGCTTTTCAAATTTTTCTCTCCTATTAGGGGAATCTTTCGACATTCATCCGAAGCAGAACTGATTTCAAAAAACAAAAAATTAGCTAGAATATATCCTAAGTTAAACCTTGAAATCAATGTTTTGATCTTGATTCAACTAATCAGCTTGTAAGTGCCTGAATAACAATTGTTAAGTTCTGATTGGTGACGATAGATTCAATTTAGGAGTTGAAGACACCAATATTTTCAAATTGATAAGCATTCTGCATCAACTTTTGAACAGAAAAAGTCGAGCCATTCATCATTTTCACTGAGACTTCAACATTCCTATTTGATATCTTACGAGCTAGAATTTTGTCCTCAAAAAGCTTTGCATGGTTGAAAAAATCCATCTCAATTATCCAATTAATTTCACTAAGAATCCATGAAATTCATTGGCTAAGAAGAATTCATGTTCCAATTAGTGAAATAAAATAATAATAATAATAAAAATAATCAATAAGCAATCATTATTGGACTGTTGTCAATCTTTTCTTACTCCTCCAGTTAATTGATTGATTCTTCTCAGAAAATTCAATCTATACAAACTTATATCACGTTAGACACCATGAACCTTCAAAATTCATTTGCCATAGAGCTTGCTCGATGCATATATAAAATTTTATGCAGTTCTCCATGAAAATATCCACATTGATTATATGTGATGAGTTCTCTCTCTCTCTCTCTCTCTCTCTCTCTCTCTCTCTCTCTCTCTCTCTCTCTCTAACTTTTTCCACTTATGAGATCATCATGACACAACAGTAGCTCAAACGGTAAGTTCGATCGGCCTTCTAATGCTCTATCAACCACAACACTCTAGTGTATTTACTTTGACGCTTCCACACACACATAAGTAGGCCCCCTCGAGAGGTAGGAGGACCATTGATTTTATTCACAATCAATCAGCACGAATCAATTCATTCCTGTGTATGATTAAAATTTTTGAGGAAAAAAATGTACCGTCGCTCACATATACACACACCAGCACTAGCATATGCCGCAATGATTCGTGATCAGCACACGCTTACGAGCGAATATGACGTCCATAGAGAGAGAATAAGAAATGAAGAGAGAGCGAAGCTCATAACCACTTTGTCGATATTGGAAGAAAAAATGCTAAGAATTTGCTTTGCCGACTAAGGCCACATTCCTGGACGAAAACTTGAACCAAATGAGAGGTGGCTTTCAGCGTTATCAGCTATCTGAATTTGAAATCATTCAGCATCCATCAATTGGCCCTGAAATCAGAGCAATCGATAGATGATGGAGAATGAGAGAAAGAAAGAAAGAAAGAAAGAAAGAAAGAAAGAAAGAAAGAAAGAAAGAAAGAAAGAGACTGAAGTGAATTATTTTCCGATTGCAATCACATTTGTCTAGATTGGTTTGCATTTATAATTTGCACGTGCCACATGTACGCGGAAGGAATTGGAAAAAGTTTTTCCAATTTCTGTTAGTATTACGAGAATTTTGATTGTTTCCAAGCAGATTATGTTAGTACATTTTTGTTGTTGAGAGAGAAAAGATAATTTCTCTTTTTCTCCAATAATTTTATACTTTTTGGGCATCGAAAGAAAAAAAAAATTCAACAAACTCCATAATTGTATTGATTTGATTTGAGTTTGTGTTTCAGTGTGTATGTATATATTTAAAAAAAATCACAAGGACATTGTGTGAGCGTCTCAAAACACGTTGACACATCAAAACATTTGGATTGCCTTCGCCCTCATGATCGTTTATTATTTGTTCGATTTAATATATCGAAAAGAGAGAGAGAAAGCAGAAAATGATCATCTTACCATCTTATCATTCTAAAATGGGTAGGAAGAAGACGAAGGCAATAAGAAAGAGGAAGATGAATTCAATTCAACTCCCATATCGTGTTTACCATTTCGATTGGATCTTGAATGGAGAAGAAATCAAGAAACCATCGAAGATGCTTTTTACAACAATAAAAGAAAAATAACAACAATAATGATTACTATATCTCATTGACAGTCCGCCAATAAATATATATAAATCTGAAACTTTTTACTATAAACATTCCTGTTGCTCACCAATCGCTTCTCTCTCTCTCTCTCTCCTGGATATAAAATCAGAATTGAATTCTATTAAATCCAATTCGAAACCCTTGATTGGCCTTACACAAATCGCACACTTTGATGGATTCATTTACCTTGCTACTTCCATCCAATCTATCTCTGGCCGCGTAACGAAGTGACCTCCGTTTAGGTATGCAAACTTTGATCGATTATATGTAGAGCAGTTTCATTTATAATCTTTCTTTTTTTCACTCTCTCTTTTCAATCACGGAAGTGATATTACAGTATTATGTAGTAGTGGTCAATATTACATGTAAAAGGTAGTGCAAGATGGAAAGAGAGAGAGAGAGAGAGAGAGAGAGAGAGAGAGAGAGAGAGAGAGAGAGAGAGAGAGAGAGAGAGGAAGGCTTTGTACTGTTAATATACATTCCTCATAAGTATGCATGTATATCCGCAATCATCTAATCTTAATCATGAAAATTCAATACGATCACACACAAACTGATCAACGCTCCTTCTTAGACACAGTTTGTGTGCGTCTCTTTCTTCTTGTTCTTATTTTTGACTTGAAATAATTCCTTGGCCTCAATGTTGGAAGACCCATAATGTGTTTATACAGCGATTGTTGACGCTTAATTTTCCCTTGAATTGATATCTTAATGTGACCAAGAATATTATCAAAAATAAGTAGAAGAAGAAGAAGAAGAAGAAGAAGAAGAAGAAGAAGAAGAAGAAGAGAGAGAGAGAGAGAGAGAGAGAGAGAGAGAGAGAGAGAGAGAGAGAGAGAGAGAGAGAGAGATAAAAATGTGACATGATAGTTAACAAGTACAAGTGTATTTGAATATTTTGAATTTAAGATGCCACTTTATCACCTCTTTCTGATGCCTCCCAACTGATCATGAATATTTTTATTTCAATTTAAATTAAATTTATTACACTTTCACCTTGTTGTGTATGTATACACACATGTGGAAATGGTTGTATCTATCATTTCATCTGATACAAGTGTATTTATATATTTATTTCTCTTCTCTCAATTCTGATCACTAATCTCTAATCACTTTCAATGGTGTCAGACTTTGTGAATATATTCAGAAAGAAGAAAATCTGTTTCCTATCATGTAGAAGAGTTTCAATGATTCAAAAAATTCCATCATCTCAGATTGTGAGGAGGATCTCATGGTGAGGAAAAAGGAGTTCCTAAAGTCAATTCTGTACGTGATCAATTTAATAAAGATTGTGGATGACTTTAGTTTGTTACATGATATTACCTACTATTACCTACATGTATACAAATGTATTTACCTTAAATTTTGCCGAGGCCACCAGTAGAGGATAGTTTTAGGTCTTCCTAGGGTAGTTACATCGGTAAATTTAAATACAAATCCGATTATGTTCTGTCCATCATGATGGCATCAAATATTACCTGTTGAGGTCACACAGGAAGGACATGAAGATGAATAATTAATGGAGAAATTCTGATTAGCGTGCTCATCACACACACACATGTACACTTATATAGTAGCAGTAGCTCATTATGAGAGGAATTTAAAATTCCGAGACATTGAATAACATTTTTTCCTGTCCAATGTCATCGGTTGGCCAGTTTAAGTGAAGTGAACGCAGACCAAAGTGATTGAGGCTACTTTGTTACGCACTTTGATCTTGACCTTATTATCATGATAAGATGTTCATGCATTTTGGTGAGGAAGAGAGAGAAAATAAAAATGATCTTCTTCCATAAAAAAAGTTCCAAGGACTTGTTTACTGGAGGCGTCGAGTAATTATCACTTCACTTCTGGATGATTGAGTCTACTTAAATTTCGGGTAAAAAATGTGATAAATTAACTGGTCCACCATAAAAGATGAGCCTCTCAAATGGAGCGAAGACAAGACTTGGATTGAAGAGAGAATCAAATGAATTGGTAAGAAAAAATAGCCCAAAGTGAGAAGATATTTTCTAACTCAATTTGAAATATATACAGGGTTACCAAGGTTCAAATGTCAAAACTTGCATTAAATGGGGATACGAGACTCACCGTTCGATCCCTAGTAGTCTGGTGTATTTAGATTGAACAGAGAATGAAGTTTATCATAAAAAAATTTGGTTCTAAAATTCCATGTCGTTTCGGAGAAATCGAAAATTTCAAAAGTGATATATTTTTTGGTTTTTTAAAGTTTTTTGAAGCTAAATTCTGCGGTATCTTGGAGGATTCGATAACTAGTGGGCGCACCTAGGAGAAATTAATGTGAAATATTCTACTATCTTTGTAGATTAATGGTATGAGAAAAAAAGGACGGAAATTGTGACCTGATCGAGAAATGAACAGTTTAGATCGAGGGGAATATTGGTGTTTGGAGAAATTGGAAAACGCCATACTAGAAAACCCATAGGTTTCAAAAATCTAAATTCTAATGATCAGGGAAATTTTCGATTTTTTCAGGAACTACTCAGAATTTTGGGATGAAATTTTTTCGTGATATACTTCACCTTTTCTTGATCGAAATATATAAAGTTTGAATAGTTCGAGCGACAGGTTTATTTTTGTTCTTTTATGGGAATTGTGACATTTGAATCTTGGTAACCCTGTATTTACCTCTCTCTCTCTCTCTCTCTCTCTCTCTCTCTCTCTCTCTCTCTCTCTCCATCCATAAGCAACCTTTTAACATTTAAGACTTGGGATTTTCTTTGGAATTAATGGGAACGGAAGAGTTAAATGGCATGGAAGATCTGATGGGATATTCACTCGTGCATTGATACTTGCTAATTGAAAAAAATGAATCTTAGGGCTATTGACAAATATGACATCGGGAAAATCCCAAGACCTAAGCCTCATACTTGAGAGACAGAAAATATTTTTTTCGTCATTTTCGAATGTATTGGAGGAATGAAAAACAATGATTATTTACAGGTTATTAGCTAGGGATTTCTTGGAACTTGGAGAATTAATCCTGTTTTCATTTACCGTGACCTGAGGGAAATGTTTTCCTATCCATTCCAACGTAATCAGCTGGTGAAATAATTTTGTAATAAAGTCAACCATCTAGTATTACGAGAAAATATCAATGATTAATTGCAAATGGACAAGATAACAAGTTGAATTTGCTGATAATTTCTTAGTTTCTTAGTTGAGCCGTTGATTTCATAGTGATCAGGCAGAAATGATGTTTTTTACTCTTTTTCATTGCAGTCTCGTATAGAAAGAACGGTTTTCATTTCGAATTCTCAGCTGACTATTTGAGAGAAAATTTTAATCTAAGATCCAGACGATTAGATGAATCTAACAATTTAGACTTCCGATTACTTTTCATTCAACTGAAAAGATCAATATCGCTTTCAAAACTGAATAGAAATGATGTGTAATCCTAATCCGATTGGTGTGGCTTACCAAAGTATTCGAATTGGATGATATCAGTTTGCAAATGAGCTAGTATGACCAGCAGTCCAATTTGAGTCAGTGTCTGGATGATATCGATCATCCAGCATCCAGCCACTGAACCGCACCTCAGCACTTCCCTGTCAATGAAATCGAAGAATTTGCATTCGATTATCATCTTACGTCTCTCTCTCTCTCTCTCTCTCTCTCTCTCTCTCTCTTTTAACGACCTTGTGGCTTGTTTCGTTGGGAATAATCATTCAAAGATCCAATCAAAAAAGTAGCCAAAGTCGATGCGATTATTTCTTCCTCCACTTTGCATAATCCATAGTGCCAAGAAGCTTTTCACACAGATCGTATGATTGATGGTCATTTGAAAATTCAGTCATATGAGAAAAAATGACTGATATGAAGCCTCAAGATAACGTAAATTGAGTGTATAAAATTCTGGTTAGAAGTTTTTCATAGCTCAATGTGTGCCCACTAGACAAGCATGACGATAACCTTCGAAAATTGTGGTCAAAGATTTTCCTGTGGATTCTGATGAGCTGAGTAAAAGTTATTCAATCGAGATGCAAATTTTATCTATTCGATTTTTTAACTAGTCATGATGGATTGATCAAAACCATTTTCTCAGCCATATCTTTTAGAGTTCAAGAAATGAATTAATGAACTTATCAGGATCATATCATTCCCTGAATGAAGAAAAAATTTTTGGAATAATAATGCATAATAGAGAAAGGGTAGAGAACGTTTGAGTGGAAATTACTGAGCAGTATGGATAGTTATATTATAGTTATATTAATGAAATTCTGTTGGATAAACGTTTAGCTTGACGATTTATATCTCCAGCAATCTGAATCAAGATCTTCATCCATTCCAGGAGAACCCAGGCAAAGTCAATTGCCAAAGCCTAGTGTGAGCCTCATTTCGTGATTTGAGTATTTAAAAAAAAATGATTTCGTAATTTCTCTCGAAAATCTTCTACAATCAGAGCTCGGTCATAATGTTATAATTTTACATCCACTACCAATGCTGATTATATAACTATTTTATGTGTCTAAATATTATAACCACTAGTTTTGAGCCCATAAATCCAAACGGCTATAATACAATGTATTAATGTATCCTGTGGCCAGCCTGAGTCCATTCAATTTTTGAAGGACATCCAACGCACACTAAACCACTGACCACGTTGTCGTTCATCATCATAATTATGAGCCAGAATATTATTTCTATCATGAATCGACAAAGTTTCTGGAATTCTTTTCTCTCTCTCTCTCTCTCTCTCTCTCTCTCTTTTACCCTCTTAGGAAAGAGGGAAACGAATTTGAGTCACAGATTCACACTCATGATTGTGTTAATTGATATTCAAGAGAACGGCAACAAGCAATCATTATAGCAATCAAGAAACAAATGATAGAAAAGATGATGTAAGGTGCATTTAAGTGGAAATATTATATTCAATGCAGTATTACATAAGATGAAGGAGGTAACTTGGAACAAAATCATGATCTCTGAACTTGGAATTCACTTTCTGGTGAGATTAATCGGTGGCAAAAAAAGTGGAATTTAGAGAAGAAAATTCCGAAAGGATGATAAGGAAAAAATATGTAATATTCATTGTTTCTTTCTCTCTTTCACATGAGAGAATTTGTTGAACCTTCGGGTACATATGAGAGAAGAGATAATTTGAGCCTCAATAGAGCATGAAACTTGAAATTATTTGGAAAATTATTCCAGAGGTAAGAAGAGTCTTGAGATTATGACGAGCATCATGATGAATAGTCAAGTAGCGTTGGAACACTGATGTATCTCAACGAATGAATTGGATGGGATTAGATTCTCCACGATTTTGAGGATGGATAATTGATTTTACCTTCATGATAAGAGAGAGAGAGAGAGAGAGAGAGAGAGAGAGAGAGAGAGAGAGAGAGAGAGAGAGAGAGAGAGAGAGAAGCACAATAGTTCACGAGGAATCATCATCCTTTCATCCATAGAAATTTTGACGATACCATCTCCTCATCTGAGGAATGAATATGTTAAAGAGAGAAAGTTCTTTTTCTCGCAATCATTGTGTACAAGTTTTTTCAGAGGAAAAAATGGAAAGGCTGAGAGGATGTTATTCAAATTCTTGCCGCTCAATTGATTTAATCATCACTCGTCCAATGAATGAGCAATAGATGCATACAATTTATTATACAAATTATTCGCGCGCTTTCCCATTCTCTCTCTCGTCATTTTGCCAGATAACATTTGAGCCGATGCATAGTAGTGAGAAAAAGTTTCCAGTAGTATGGATACGCAATCATGGATCAACAATCAATGTAAAAAGATGATAACAATTGGTGTGCATACATTCAAGTGTTCATGCTAATTCAATTGATCATCACGTCTCAAATATTACCTCTTTCTCTACGATCAAAGTTGTGGGAGTTGAGAGAGGAGACAGTAGCAAGATGTTGAGATGGAAAAAAATTTGACTTCACTTGGACGCATAATTTTCATTCATCATTCTCTCTCTCTTTTTCCAATTGAACTTATGATTCTTTTTTTTCATGTCTTAAACACGTTTAACCAATTTTTTTACACACATTTGATCAAATCGACGAATTTTATCCGCCAGACGAACACCTATTGATTGAATAGAATCGAATGTAGAGATGCGAACATTCTGAATTAATGATTGGCTTGACAAGGGTTCAAGGAATTACATGCAAATGCAAGGATGACCATGTGGATGTACCATAATTGTGGCCAAACCTCAAGGATGGAGAATTTATCCTTTTTCTTGTGATGTTATGAATCAATAATTGGTTAGTTCGATAAAACAACAGGAAAATCGAACTTGTGGGGAGTAACAAGATAGATCAGATGAAAATTTCAAGGATCAGGGATTCACTGGAGAACATCTTCTACCTTGAACAAAGAGAGAAAGTTCCGTACATTATCACAATTGTATCAAATCTGATCAATTTGATGAGGAATAGCCCTTTAGAATGATCGTTTGTGTCCTTCATTCCTACAATATACCAGCTATCTGATCAAGGAGAGACAAATTTCGATTTGTTTTAAGGCAGATGAAATTGAAAAATTAAGCCATGAAATGAACAGGGACATTCGTCAAATTTATTTCAAAGAAAATGAGGAAGAGAGAGATGAGATGAAATGAGATGGAACAAAAGAGTAACATAAATTGATCTTTTCCTTCTCTCTGGTTAATTCAATTAACAACTCACATTGTGATGGAGTTAAATTCTTGAAATATCCTTGGAAATTGTGGGAACAAGGGCAATCTTGATAAATCTTCTCTCACCATTATCTGATTCTCAAGGAACCACATACAAGCCAACGGAAGAGAGATAGTGAGAATGAAAGGAAACCCGAAAAATTGTGAAGGTTGTAAGATTAGTCAAATTAACACACTTAACATTTCGTGGGTAGAATTTTTGCTATCATCTAATGTTATCGAGTCTTAATTTGATCTTTATCACACACAGGATTAGCCAATATTCGACGCCTTTATAATCTGATTTGGGTGTGTAACGGAACAGCAGATTGAATATAAGATCAGATTAGAAAGTGATGAGATTGAGTGGGGAAAAAACTGGTGAACAGCATTCTTGAGACTAGTGGAAGAACGATAAATATTCGAAATTTTCTCAACTCTAGCCACTGTCATGTGACATTGTCTGATCAAGTGAGATTTTTGATTTATAAAAATATTGATCGAACATGCTGACAATAATTCGAATCACAATCGAATATCTCAGCATGCTAATCGAACTGTTGGTGATCTTTGAATGGATCCACAATCGTAGTCCATGGAAGTTGAAATATCGTTGAACTTGGGTTCAGACTCATAAGTGGCCTGATCTTTCTCTCTCTCTCTCTCTCTCTCTCTCTCTCTCTCTCTCTCTTTCTCTCTCTCTTTATCATTCAATATACCTTTTCTATTGAAAAGTCATAAGTTACATGATGTGAACAATACTTGAGTGCGAAATATTTCATGTTTCGAGTTCATCTTCATTTTCCTTCAAGCTCTTCAGAAAGAGTGAAAGAGAATGTATCAAAATCATTTTTTGATTCATCAACATGAGTGGTGATACATGTATAAAAGATGAATCTTTAAGATGGTCTGATCGAGAGAAACTCTTTTTTTTTGCATGCTGTTCGCACTCCGTTATATTGATTCGTTGGAGTAGCAACCTTGAAAATAGCCATAAAAAGTTGTCGATTGAGAAGATTGTAAGAGAATTGAGTCTGTTGGTTGGACATCATCATGGTCCAAGATCATGCAGTGAATGAACAGGAAAATGGATTTGGAATCGAATGCAAATGATGGTTATCGGTTTTTTTCTGGATGAAAGATATGAGTGTTGCCCAGTTCGGTCAAGAAGATCATGAATCAAAGACCTAACGAAAAGTTTCGTCATATGGGAAAATTTACTCTATATTGATTTATAGCCTATTGTTTGATATGTCTGATCTGATTGCCATTCATTTTGCTAGAGCTTCTAGTAGAAGGCAATATGCGGGAATTTCTCTCAGCAAATCTCATCAACATTTGCTTATCATTAAATGATACTAGTGACTTTGATTCAATCATTCGAGTCGAAAATTAATTTACAGCTCCTAGAGACAAGATCAAAATTTTTTCACTCTCGAACTTACCGGTACCATAATTGATGCATTTCTCATGTGAAGAGATAGGTGTAGGCAGAAATGAAAGATCATATCGATGTGAAGAAAACAATGATCAACACTTATAATCTAGAATTGTGATATACTGTGTTCTATCCAGTTTTTACGAATATCATATTTGTGAGAATATCGCTTAATTCAATGCTTTTTTGGTCAAAAAGTTTCTCAAAATAGTTAGTGTATCTTACCAATACACACATCAATCAGCCTCAACGGAAAGAGTGAGAACTTTTGATCTTTCTTTACTAGATCTTTCAGTTTTTCAATAATACAATACCGTTTGCAATATTTGATTGAGAAAAATACATTTTTGAGACTATAATGCCTTGTAAGATTATTGCTAAGATCCATGAAAAATGATGGAAAATTTGATCTAAATTTTCATTCTCAAAAATCACTTTTGAACTTGCTGCTTTTGCCGCTCTTTCGAAAACCATTCAAACTGTCAACATTTAAAATACGCAATTGAAAAACCTTCAACATTGTCATTAAGGATTCCTGTGATACTGTTTAACATTAGCCAAAGATTATCCATTGACATCATATTCAGACCATTAAGGTGTACACAGTGATCAACACTCAATTGGTCAATCAACGAGAATAGCTCAACAGTTGATCAATTTTTGGTTGACATCCAGTGTGAAGTGATTGTGTTTCGTACAGTTATTGAATGTTTTGATATCTTGTTGGTTGTTGGTTGTGTTTTATTAGTTTTTATTGTTGTACACATTGAATTCTATTCTGATCATCATCAACATGACCGATAATTGTTCCCAGCCCAAATGTTTGTCAGCCGAAAAGCCAATGGTTGATCATGATGAAAGTGAGGAGAGTGAAGAAGGTAAGTTATCGGTTGAATTTGTATATCGTATTGATGCTCACTTGATGAAAGGGTAACTCTTGTTGATTGATTTAACTTTCCGCAGAGAGAGAAAAAGTTGATGATGCTCCAGGTGGTGATGAGGAAATGTATGAGCTGACACCGGACATGGTTCAAGTGGATCTAACTCATTGTCGAATAAAGCGAATTGAAGGATTCGAGATATTGGAGAGGCTTGAGGTGTTTGGCTTGCGAAATAATTTGATCAAAAAAATTGAGAATCTTGAAAGACTTACCAATCTTAGAGAGCTTGAATTGTATGACAATCAAATAACCAAGATCGAAAATTTGGATTCCCTTGTCAATTTGGAGTGAGTGAATCTATTTATTGGCCTCGATCGTTTGTTATTAATTTTTGTTTAAATTTGATTCGCTTCCAGAGTTTTGGATTTATCTTTCAATCGTATTCGCAAAATTGAAGGCTTGGATCGATTGGTCAAATTGAAGAAACTTTTCTTACCAAGCAATAAGATCACCAAAATAGAGAACCTTGATCATCTTCAAAATTTAACAATGTTAGAGCTTGGTTCCAACAAGATACGAGTCATCGAGAATTTGGACAATCTGGTCAATTTAACCCAACTTTTTTTGGGCAGAAATAAGATTACCAAACTCCAAAATCTCGACAAAGTGACAAACATTACCTTGATAAGTATTCAGAGCAATCGTCTCACCAAAATAGAGGGCCTAGACTCTCTGATCAATTTAGAGGAACTCTACATAAGTCACAATGGTATTGAGAGATTAGAGAATTTGGATCACAATCTAAAGCTGAAAACATTAGACATCGCAAACAATAGGATCAAAACACTTGACAATCTGAATCATCTGAAATCTCTCAATGAAATATGGGCAAACGATAACAAAATTTCTCAATGGAAAGAAATCGAGATGTTGAAACATTTTCCGGAACTGATGGAAGTTTATTTTGAACGAAATCCAATCGAAGAGGATCCTATGTACAGAAAAAAATTGATGCTTCTCTGTCCCCACATCAAGAAGATAGATGCTCTATTGTGTCCATCTTGAGCTTTGACTTCGGCCATGTATTGATCATTATTAATTATTCTAATATCATCTACTTCTTTTTCCAACAATTGTTTTCATAATCCCATTTTGATGAGATACCCTCTACTTCATCAGTGTGATTGACAAGATGATACTTGAGTGCAAGTCGCATGTTGTCCGGTAAAAATGATTCCGGTAGAGGTGGCATGTTGTAAATTTTGTTTAACAAGAAAAGAGTCATTCCCATCGATACACACCAAAGACAACCAGCTAAATATAATTTCCATACACCGGAAGGTGCGAGCAATTCAGCGTATGTACGGCAGAAAGAATGGCGATAAACTGCGAAATGAAGAGAAGAATCATTTAGCATTTAATTGATTATAAAATGACCATCAATAGTAGCCGATAAAAAGTGAAAATACATGTACGAAGCATTCATATTTAGTAAGTGATTTACTCACGTGTTTTCTTCTCCTCTTTGGTGAGCTTTTTCCAGTCACCCTTCTCTTTTTCCTTCAATTTCAATATCTCTGGTGTATCTTGGCGAAATCGTATAGCAGGAAATGGCCTAATAGGTCGATCATAATAGGTGGGATCACCATTGATACCAAATCCAACTACTTCTCGATTACCAACAATGTCTCGCCATTTTTTGGTTACTTGAATGCCATGAATGCCTCTAGATTGCTGCTGTAAACAATTGACTCTATTGATCACTATTAAGCTAAACTCTTTGCTCATCAACGACCGGAAACCATTGTAAGACATTATCAGCCACAGAAGTAAAGTTAATTACTCTCTTCTTTCACAATATATTTCTCAAAAACAAATCAATTTTAACACACAAACACAATTAATCCAAACATACACACACACACAAACATCACAATCCAAGCCAAAAGGACAACTTTTGGAGGAGATACCGGTTTGCGCATGAGCTGTTTATTGGTGCGAGTTTCGAAAATTTACGAAATTGAAAAAACTTAAGTTTTGATTGAGTCAACTACTACTAATAAAATGACCATCGAAGATGGTACCTCTTGACCCACCTCTGTTCACCTTTAACCTTGGCATATTATCGGTGGAAGCCTTGGGTGATCACACACACTGGTATGTGGGTCAATTAGGCCGATTTGTGAAGGTTTTCGAATACGTCAATCCTGTAAGGATGGTCAACCGGTAATTCTGCCTTTTCGTATGACCGGATGTCCACCATGAGTGGGATTAAGGGGGTGAGGGTCAAAGTTTGAATGCAAGTGTGAGATGGGGTGAAAGGGTATTTATAGAGTGGGGTATGTTTGAGGAAGAAGAAGAGGGTGATGAAGGGAGGATGAGAAGCGTCGGTTGTAGACCATGATTCAAAATTATTTATTTCGAAAAAAGAAAACATTCAACATGGACAGAAATTGAGGGATATATTTGTCATAATATTTCTTTTAAGGAGAATTGATCAGAAAGTATAGAGCGTGCTAAATTAAGAGCACATCCTGGCCGATTAATACGAAAAAAGTTTGGTTGAGAGAGATCAATCACAGTAGAGCCCAATTTTTGGGGATCGCCTATTAGGGGGCCTCCATCGAATACATAGTCTAAATTGGACCAGAGATAGGAAAATTCATCTATTTTACCACAGCTTTTGTCAAAACTTTTGTTGGCACTTGTCAGAGCTAGAGGTTCTCGTAATGTGGAACACAGTGACAAAATGAAACTGTGATCTGGTATGCGGATTCCGATCGATTTCACATCAGGATTGATATGTTCACTAAGCTTTGGAGATCGATCAAATATGAGAGTAAATGGTCCAGGAAACATGGCTCGCAGTAGTGATTCAGGAACAGTGACTTGACTCCATTCGAAAATTTCTTCGACACTACCCAAACACAAGGCGAGAGGTTTCTTTCGATCTCGTGATTTGATCTGATAAATACGATTGATTACATCTGGATTCTGAGCTTTACCAGCGATACCGTATATTGTATCAGTGGGAACACTGATAACACCACCACGATTGAGTGTATCAACTGCTAATTCAATAGCTTTGCTGTTGAGTAGATCATTTGGAAGAGTAATAACTTTTGAGTTCATCTTGATGACTCTGGTGAAAAAGTTCATCTTGTGAATGTTGATTGCTCTACTTGAGCAAGAACGGTTAACACATGAGGTGGAGAGAGAGAGAGAAAAAAAAGAGAGCGAAAGAGAAAGATTGATAGATTGAGATCTTTTTGAGACAATATTAATGATGGGGAATATCTATCATCCAATGAGTTTCTCTGATGTTACACTCTTGAAAAACAAATAAGTATCATCATTTTGAATGTTCTCAATTGAATAACTTGTTTGACTACCAATTCTGATGATCGTATTAACACCATAATCTCTGTACATGCAAGACTCATTGATGCGAATATTAACTTCACCAAGTAGTACAACAAAGCGATGACAAACAGGTCCACTAAATTGTGTATGTTTAACACTTTTTGGTTCCATTTTCAATAAGCCAATCATCAATTTTTTGGGCCGCTTTTGATGATACAAATGAGCAACACTAACACCTGAACACTGGAGACTTTGATTCCAGGTAACATCTTTGACAAGTGATAAAAGTTTTTTTCGAATTGACTCATGTTTAGGAGTATTGAGATGACTTATATGTTCGCGTCGACGAAAATCTCCACCTTTTTCTTCGCCAAATGTGATGAATGGTGAAAAATCTGGTGCTGTTGGTATCTCAATGGATAGATCGCTAGTTTCACCCACACCAGAAGTATCACCATCAGTACTACCAGTACCAGCACCACTATTACCACAACCACCACCACCACTACTGCTACTACTGTTATTACTGTCCATTGACGGTGTTTTAATTGGTGAAACCATTAAATAAATATGATAGACAAGAGAAAATGATGGCACACACAGACACAATCAATAAACTCACTTGCAAATGATGGACGAAAATTTTCTCCTCTCTTTTGGTGTGTCTTGAGCTTCAAGACTTCAACTTGAAGTCTTCAAGTGAGAAGATATGAACAGATTAACGATGTTGTTGAGTTGTTGAGATGAATTTTGAATGAGACAACAGATCACGTCAATATTGAGGTCATATAGCACAAATTTGACTGTTGTTAATTAACTCATAAATATTTCTCAAATGATGACCATCAACCAAGAAAAAAAGCCCACCATAAATCCACGATCTCTGATCCTTTACATCACACACTATTGTCCAGTATTCACTAAGCTTCGGTTATCACATTGGCCTTGCCTCCGAAAGCTTATCACACAAAAACCTTCCTCTTTCTTTCTCTCTTCACTTCAACCAGATTAAGCACTAATCTAATCTCACTTAAAGATAAGACACACACCACACATTTGATCTCAAGAACCGGAGAGGAGAGATCAAAAAATTCAACCATTTAAGATGATGAAAACAAGGCGAAAAAAAAGCACATGCTTTGGGGCAAAAAGAAGCAAGAAGAAGAGGACAAAAAAAGCCAACATATCAACATGCTTACTAAACATCAACAGCGTCATCTTTGAAAATTATCACAATAAACAAAAATAATTTTTAAGCCATTTGAATTTTGATGATAATAAATTGGGAAAATATATTTTACTATTGATTGAATCGTTTTGATTAGACTGTTTTAGTTTTGATGAACAAAAGTACTTGGATGTTGTGGTAATTGATTTGGAACGAAAAGTATCATTTAATCATCATCGTCGTCGTCAAAATTCTTTCGACATCATTTTCGATCAGAAGCCGGTAAAAGTGCATGTGTTTTCATTTGTTTACCTTTTCATTTTAAAGACGTAAACACTTTTCAATTGGAATAGTTGAAATTTTTGTCGTGATTCATCGATTGGAAATCATACAAGATAAGAAATTGTGGCCATTCAATTGATTTTATAGTGGTGATAAGTTGTAGTGGAAGTGTGTGTGTAATTGAATACGTAAATATGATGATTGCAAAACCAGATCAAGTTTATCAGGCTGTTGTTGTATGTGATACAACTCGTAATCATTTTGGCCCTATTGGTAAACGGCTAGCACCATGCTTGATACCATTAATTGGTAAACCAATTCTTCATTACACTCTTGATTCTCTTAAAGCTTCCGGTATTCAGGATGTCCATATTTTCTGTTCCCTACATTCGGATCAAGTTCGATTGTTTGTCAAAAATTATCAAGCCACAATTAAGAGTAGCGATTTTAAGTTGACTGTACATTCATCTGAACATAATCCATCTCTAGGAGATACAGTTCGTGATATTTTTGCTAAGTCAATTATTAGTGGTGATTTTATACTCTTGTATGGAGATACTGTATGTAATTTACCATTTAAGCGTCTTTTAGATGAACACAAGTAAGTTGATTGTTACGATACTTTTGAGACCCCCAACCTACCAATTGATTGACTTTTTTTTATTTCTATTTGCTGCAGATCTTTAAGAGCAAAAGACAAACAATGTGTGATGACTTTATTGTATCAGAAAAGCTCACCATCTCATTTAGCTAAGAAAAAATCAGATGAAACATTAATAATTTCTGATGGAAAATCAGACCGCCTATTGTGCTATGAGAGACTTCGTGATCAAGAAGAATCTCGTTCACTCAAATATATGGTACCTTTGGTTAGTAATTCACCGATATTCGATGGGATTTTGATTTAAATTGAAAGTTATTTCATTTACTCTTCTATCTTTACAGTCAATCTTCAAGAACAACTCCAATCTCAAAATTCATTATGATCTATTGGACACTCATATCTCAATATGTGCTCCAGCTGTTATCTCATTGTTTGAGGATAACTTTGATTATCAATCACGATTTGATTTTATTAGAGGCATCATTGATCAAGAAGAGGTTAGCAGTTGGACTTTCCTTTATGATTCATTGTTAGTAATAATCGGTATCTCATTTTTGTGTAGATTTTAGGTAACACGATCTATGTGAAAACATTCAATGAACCATTGTATGCAATCCGAGCTATGAGTCCCATTGATTATGATCGAGTCGCTCAAGATATGCTGAATCGGTGGACATATCCTCTTGTTCCTGACTCAGAAAATCAGTTCACATATCACAGGCATCATATTTACAAACAAGAATCTTCAACTATCCCTTCGTGAGTGATTTTCCATCTGGACTCAGGAAATTTCTCATTTTGCTTTTCTGTTTCAGCGATTCTTCTAAACTGAGAAATGTATGCATAGGAAATAATACAACTATTGGATCACGTGCTAATATCACAAATTCAGTCATTGGCTCAAATTGCCGAATTGGTGAAGATGTGAAGATGAATTGTGTCTATGTTTTAGACAATGCTACGATTGAGAACGATTGTCATCTTGACTCTTGTATTTTGGACGAGAAAACTATCATTAAGAAAAGTGTAGCGATCCTACCTGGTTCCATCATTGGGCAAAACGTTATAATAGGACCGAATTTGAGTGTTGGGAAAAGTTCCCTCATTCATTTAGCTAATGGAGTTAAATCCTTCGATCTGAAAGTTGTTGGAAACGAAGGACAAGGTGCAATTTATGAAAGTGAAGAAGATGAGGAAGAGGAGGAAGATGAAGATTTCATGCCTGAGAAATGGGGCAAGCCTTTAGAAGATCATCATGAAGAGTATCTTAGTTCTGATTCAGAAGATTCAGAATATAGTGTAACGAATGAAGTTTTCCCTGGCAATGTTCCTGATGGCCCTACATTTGAAATGGATGATGCAAGAAGTGAGTAACCTCTTTAATTTTCATTAATATCCTTTAATTTATTCATCTATTTTTTTATTTTCATTTCAGGATATTATATGGAAGCTTTGGATAGTCTTCTTCGGGGAATCTCCGAGAATATCTTGTGTAAAAATCTCATCGTTGAGCTAAATGCTTCCAAGTGAGTTTGTCCATGTGAGGGAAATTCTAAGATACCTTACCGCTGATTTCTCTCCCTCAGACACGCTTACAACATCCAATATTCCGAGTTGAGCAGTCTAATTAGTCGAGCTATCATGGAATCGATTGTTAAATCAGCAAAGATTGAAGGTGAACTGAATCCTGGAAAGATTAAATCAATAGCCATAAAACTTGTTCCTTTGGTTCAAAATTACATCAAAGATCCTCAATCTCAAAAGGATTGTCTAAAAGCCATGGAAGAATTCACTCTATGTGAATACACAACTTCTATGGTAGCAGCCATGGTTCAATTAATCAATGTTTTTTACAATGAAGAAATTTTAGATGAAGAAGTCATATTGCACTGGTTCAAAGCCTCAGAAGCTGTTTATTCGTGTATTCATGGAGTTGAACATGATGCAAGTAAACAAAAGCTACTAAGATCGGAAAAAATTGTCATCAAGCTCATCGAATGGCTCGAAGAGGCTGAGGAAGAATCTGATTCTGAATAAACTGATACATTTGTTTATCATTGTAATGTCTGGTTTCAATTGTACTCGCCTCTAGTTTTCAGAACTTCGAATACCAACAGACAACATACTCTGCTTTTCCATTCGATGTTTATCATCAGCAGAATTTTGACCACCTCTCTTTCTACAGGCGTTCTTGTACGATTTACATGGTTGAAGTCATAGATGAAATAGTTTCCCAATATGATCGAGAAGATGAAGCGAGATCATGTGCTGTTTCATGATTCACTCTCTGTTAATCGACTCTGATGACTCACACTGGGAGAAATGCATGAAAATGAGGTTTAGCAGTGGAATTTGCCCTGCTTTGTCCCAGCCACAGGATTGAGTGCATTGATAAGGTTGGTAAAGTTTTATAATAAAAATCGTTTGATGTCCTGAGTTCACACAACATATATATGCTATAACGCTATACTTATCATCATCATGCAAAGCATTATTCGTAGCAGAAGGTTTAATCTTTAAAAGATGATTTATTCGACGAAAACACACTGAATAGGATCATTATCAGTTCAACTTTCACGTATTCTTTGGCTGCTTTGTTTCCAATCATCGATAAAAATCAATAATAAGTAGAACGGGATTCATTTGTTGAAGCTGATCGATTTATCTACCAAAAAACAATCGAATTTTTTCCATAGAAAGAGAACTAAAAGAGGTGTTAATACATTTACATGGTAGTATAAAATGAGCTCAAAAATAATCAGCAATCACAGTCGATTAGTGTGTATTCAACATGAAGTTTCTCAGTATTTTAGCACTTGTTGTGTCCTGTTTCTGCTGGGCTTCGTCACTACCAGCCCTTCATAAGCTACCTCAAGGTGGACAAAATTATGCTGTTCTGGTCGCTGGATCGAACACATACGACAATTATCGACACCAGGCTGATATATGCCATGCTTTTCAAGATTTGGTTGCCCATGGAATTCCAGCTTCGAATATCATCGTTATGATGTACGATGACATCGCTAATGATCCCGAAAATCCACATAAAGGTGTTGTCATCAATCAACCCAATGGTCCTGATGTGTACCATGGTGTCAACAAGGACTATACCGGTGATGATGTAACTCCTCAGAACTTTTTGAAGGTTCTTGTGGGAGACCCTGGCCTGAAGGCTCAAGGTAAAAAAGTTTTGGAAAGTGGACCAAACGATAACGTCTTCATCTATTTCGCTGACCATGGTGGTACTTTGCTCCTTGGATTCCCTAACGATGTACTTGCAGCCAGTGATTTGATTGCAACTCTCAAGAAGATGAGCGAAATGAAGAACTACAACAAGCTGGTATTCTATGTGGAAGCCTGTGAATCTGGATCAATGTTCGAAAACCTTTTGCCTAGCAATTGGTCAATGTTGGCCACCACCGCTGCTGGTCCTGATGAATCTAGCTATGGTTGCTTCTGCGATGTTCCCGAGGGCACATGTCTTGGTGATCAGTACAGTGTTAACTGGTTGATTGATTCAGATTTTGGTAAAGACTTTGGTGGAGAAACTCTTGAGCAACAATTCGACACTGTTCAGAATGAAACGGATTTGAGTCATGTCCACAAATATGGTGATGTGTCTTTCATGGATTTGCCTCTATCTGATTTCCAAGGCTCCGTGGATCCACCATCCAAGCCTGATCCTATCAAAAAGTGTGACGATGATGCTGTCGAGAGTGGTGATATTCCGATTTATCTCATGAAGCGAAGAATCCAATCAGCAAGTGCTGATAAGAAGCCAATGTTGATTGAAAAACTCAACAAAATGATGGAAGCCCGTGAATTGGTTGACGAATCAGTCCTAAAAGTTTCAAACGATCTGTTCCTCAAGGGTCACATTGTGGTCTCCGCACAAATGTTCACCTCTCGTCCCATCACTCGTCATGAATGCGCTGAGAAATTGATTCGAACATTCCATTCTCACTGCTTCAATTTAGGTAAACATACATATGCTCTCAGATATACTCGATTTATGGCAAACATTGCCGAAAACTTGAGAGCTACAGATATCAATGAGAAGTGTGCTCAAGTTGCTTTCGATCTTGAGGCCGCTTGCAAGCAACATGTTTCGGAGCATAATTACGAAAGGATTGTCTAAACCATGAGATAAAAGTTTTAGTTAATCTCTTGGTTAATGAAATTCATCTCAACAAAATAAATCAGTTTATCTTATTATGAAGCAACTCATGCTTTGCCTTGAAAATTTATTGTGCTTATCGATTCCTCCATCTCATTCAAGATGTTTCCTTCTCGGAAACAAGTGAGAAAATGTTGTTTCATTATTCAAGAACATGTACGATGGCTAAATATTATCTATTTATGTGGTGAATTTCAGTTTCTGGTGAAAATATTCAATCCTGAAGAAAATTCATTAACCCCATAAGTCGCGTTAGAAGCCTTGATGATACCAAAGTTCAAATTTTTCCAAGAGTTGATCAGGGATTTGAAACTCGATCTAGAACTCCTTTCCCGAGAAATGTTGTTTTCCGGGAGATTCTTTCAGATTAGATACCAACTATCTAACCCTTCTTAAAATTCTGTTCATTTTTCAAAAACCCCTTCCCCGAAGAGAGCGGAACGAGTGGAGTGAGCGTATATCCCTAGTTAAGAATGGAAAATTAGTGTTGGTCATGTCCGATTTGGTTAACGGAAAGAGAGATTAGGTCATCGGGTACAAGAGTAGATTCATTTCAGATGGGAATAAGGGTAATGATAGACTCGAGAAAGCTGGAAGGAGTTGGATGTAAAACTTACTGTTCAGTTATATGTATATGTATGGGGCTGTAGTAGTAAACTAGCTGATTTGCTATATCGGTTCTAAAGCAATATTGGTGGCAATCAAAACAATTTAGTTGGCCAAGAGGTGAGCAATGATCAATTTGAAAACTGGTCGGTTTTTTTATCGACCCCTAAGGCTGAGAAAGTGAACTCTATTCCACCTGAGTACAACTCGAATTGATAGGATTTGATGATGCTAGTGTTGATAACACTTTGTGAATCTTCACTAGAATGAATGGAACTGTAACGATAGAAGCAAGAATAGCTGTATCACGATGGTTGAAAGGTGTAGAAAGTGATAGTAAGATGAGGGCAATGAAGAGTAGAAGAAGGATGTGGAATGGCACGATAAGGAAAACGACTGGTTAACGATGAGAAGATGGGCTGAAGGGAATAAACATATTTTGTCAAATTCACAAAGAGAACGGCTGACATGGGTGTTTGTGAGTGGATTTAACTTACACTAACTTATACTGGAGTGGGAAAAGTGGAAGAAACGAGAATGGAAAAATGGTCAAAGGAAAAGTAAAAAGCAACTGAACGGAGTAGAAGGACGGAAATTGGAATAAAAGCGAAAGAAAGAATATGACGTGATTTTGTATGAGAAAGGAGAAAAATCAGAGAATGGGAAGAAGAACGGACATTGGAGAACGAGTAGCCTGAAGAGGTCATCAAATATTCCTCTCTCGTTTTGCCTATGAATGGCTATAGGAGAAATGAGGAGAATAGAGAAAAATTTTTCCTTCTGTTTCCGGCATTCTAGTTTTGGGCCTGATCTAGCAATTAATAGTTCCCACGATTATCGAGTGAAACAAAACATTCTAGTCTTCCTTCAAGTTTGGAGGTTTCCCAGAAAAGGAAAACTTTCATCAATTAGAGGAACTTCCTCTCTCGTTTACCTCATCACAAATGGAAGTCCTCATACACCTCATAAGCTGCCTCCACTGGTCTTTTCTTGAGAATTTCGCTTTGTATAGCTGCTGGAGATGAGTCAACGATGTAGGGATGTTGTCCAAAGTATTTGTCATCTTGGTAAGATTTTGGACAATTTGATGTTGTTACTTACAAATTATACGTCTCATCGCTTTTGCCGAAAAAATCTTTCCTAGAGGCTTGTATCAGATTACTCACATCGTTTTCGACTATCGACTGTCACCATTAAAATCTTTATATAGCTCCAAATATTTGGGTAATGTCTCAGGAGCTTTCATGTTTGTCTTCGATAAATTTCGAGTAAAATTCCTAGCATTTTTTATAACATTGTCCTTTCACCCAAATCGAAGATTGAATATCATACCTCTAATTGATCAAGCTTGACTAATTTTTTCATCGAACTTTGCTGGAAAGAAATCCATGAAATATTCAACCAGAAATTGAATTTCAGCATAACTCGCGTCACCATAGAGATAATGCTAATTGATTCCAATTTAAGAATAAACTTCTCAATTAATCTGAGTCAAAATATTTTTTTTCCTCATGTTAGAAAATTTTTCAGAAGTAAATTTATCATCAGATAGTGACGTTCTTCTCTGAAAAAATTTTCTTGCTCACAAACTGATTTTTTCTGAGCTCCAAAGCGACTGAAAGAAACATACACGAAATTCGATAGGAAAATGCCAAAATTTCAAAATGGAGGAAGCAAAATAACTATTGAACTTTTTCAGAGTTGATTAACAATTCCAGCAAATAATGTGATGGAATTTGATCGATCTCGAATCAAGAAGATAAAGGGGCTCGACACAAGAAGAACAACTATACCAACTTTACTGGATGAGAGCATTGCTTGATTGTTGGTCGATACTGAAGCTTGAGAGCCTTCAGGTTGAATTTCAATCCCAGCTTTTTGCATGGAATTTGTGACTTCCAGTTTCTTTTCAGATATTCCTGAAAAGTCAGCTTTATCGGAGAAGGGAAGTTTCATTCCCATCATGGGTAAAATTTCCTTCAAGTCATATGATTTGTTGAGCTTCACGATAGGCATTCCAATACTGTTTATCTTAAGAGGCTCTAGTGAGTCAATCAAGGAGGAAATTTTCTTCAGATCTACTTTCTGGAATACGTCTTTCATTTTCAAATATGTCCCAGATTTAATGATCAGTATGGTGATCGAATCTTTGAGGGATACCTCTGTGAGCTGTTCGAGAGAGGAAATTGACTTAGGACATTATTCTGAGCCAATCATTTAAAAACCTTCAGACTTCGGCAAACTTACTCTTATCAGGGGTTCCACCTGGCCCTGTTCACGGATTTCAGCAGATCGAGTATTGATAAACTTCCTAGGAGACTCCGGTGCCCACATCCAAGGAACTTTCTTGGTCGATCCATCAGCATTGAGAAAATTGTACGTTTCGCCTTGCCCTTTCCGGATATAAAAAGATTCATTCCAAATACCTTTGAAATATACGGAATTCAGTATCATCATAGCGGTATCTTTGTCAGGTGCTTCATCAAGGATCTTTGGAATCGTATTTTTTGTCTTCTCGGCAACTAATGAATTGATTTTTTTCTGAACTTTTGCTGGCTCATCGAAATTTTCCTTCAGAACTGAAGCTTTATATTCGTTTGCCATTTTCATGAAATCAGGTTTCACATTGAACTTTTGTGATATTGCCAATATATTGCTGCTTAGGATGCTGGATTCTGGAGTGTCTTTGANCCAAAGACACTCCAGAATCCAGCATCCTAAGCAGCAATATATTGGCAATATCACAAAAGTTCAATGTGAAACCTGATTTCATGAAAATGGCAAACGAATATAAAGCTTCAGTTCTGAAGGAAAATTTCGATGAGCCAGCAAAAGTTCAGAAAAAAATCAATTCATTAGTTGCCGAGAAGACAAAAAATACGATTCCAAAGATCCTTGATGAAGCACCTGACAAAGATACCGCTATGATGATACTGAATTCCGTATATTTCAAAGGTATTTGGAATGAATCTTTTTATATCCGGAAAGGGCAAGGTGAAACGTACAATTTTCTCAATGCTGATGGATCGACCAAGAAAGTCCCTTGGATGTGGGCACCCAAGACTCGTAAGGATTATATTACTTTTCGAGCTGCTGCAATCTATGAGCTTGGCCAACTGATGCTCGAAGTGAGTTCATCAAAATCTGAGAGTTTTGAATAACTCTAATCAATTTTCTCTCTTTAACAGCTAATAGAGTTAACTTTCAAAGATTCCCTTTCCTTAATAATAATCGAGCAAGGGCCAAATTTGAAACTGAAAGATGTTTTCGAGAAAGTAAATTTGATGAAGATTTCTTCGGCAATCGACTCACTATATCCCATCGATGTGAATGTATTGGGAATGCCTATCATAAAGCTCAACAAATCGTATGACTTGAAGGAAATTCTACCCATGATGGGAATGAAACTTCCCTTCTCCGATAAAGCTGACTTCTCAGGAATATCTGAAAAGAAACTGAAAGTCACAAATTCCATGCAAAAAGCCGGGATTGAAATTCAGCCTGAGGGCTCTCAAGCCTCAGCATCGGTTCATAATCAAGCAATGTTCTCGGCCAAAAATTTCTCTATGTTTTATGTTCTTCTGATTGGGAGACCATTCATCTTCTTGATTCGAGATCGATCAAATTCCATCACATTATTTGCTGGGATAGTCAATCAACTCTGAAAAAGTTCAATAATTATTTTGCTTCCTTCATTTTGAAATTCTGGGATTTTCTTATCGAAATTCGTGTTGAGTAAAGAGACTCAAAACCTCAATTTTATGATATATTCCAAAAAAAACCCAAAAGAATTTGCTCGTAAATGTAATTAATTGGGAAATTCTGGGAAGAAATTATTCAACCTGGGGGTAATAGGCATTCAGAATGTTATAGCAAATCCTGCAACTATCTGATCTTTCCTTCAAAAAGCTAGAAATCATGTGTATTAGAATACATGAGCGACTGTGTCAAAAGTTAGTGATTGGAGAGTCAATGAAGTCACATTTTCACCTAATACTATTACTATTACTATTTTCCTCTCAAATTTATTCATCCTTACTACTGCTGATACGATCATTTGAATCAAATTGATCATTCACCAATTCGCCGATAGTTTCATCGAGGGCTCTAGTTATCAAATGTTTCCAATGAAAACTTATACTTCCAGACTTTTATACCCACCAAATTTGCGGTGCATGGACAATCTTTTGACGACTCAGACTTCAATTCAATCTCAGATGAATAATTCGAGATGTCCTCTTATCAACCCTTCCCCCGGTTCAGAATCGTGAATATCTCTTGTTAGTCAGTGAGAGAAATAGAAGTTTATTGAAGAGCGATCACAATGTATATTGCTTAAATTGAAAATGGATTGCATCTTTTCGTGTTAATGAAAGAATTCAGTGAATGGGACCCACAATTTGGCAATGTAAAACTCATGATTGAGAAGCTATCTTGATCCTTTAAATGAGATTTTAGAACATAAAGTTTGGTTGAAAATTTTTGAATGTTTTTTTCATATACAACGATTTTATGGACATGATCTAAGCTCTCCAAGGTCTTGACTATAAATAACATAATATAAATTGATATGCTCACTGTCAAATGGTGAAGATAAAATTCCATCTGAAATTGAAACTTGGATAATTATCCATCCTGTTGATAGTTAAATAATTCCTTCCTCTAGATGGAGATATATAGAAATGGATAATTGTATGCTCCGATTGCATAGGCTGTTCTCGATGTACTAATTATGATTGAAATGTTACTCGATATCGTTCGAATGTAGCAGCTGATGAACCAGTAAAGTTAATAAGCCTTTGGTTAATAATAAGTTGATATTGAAGGCAAATAGAGCCAAAAAAGGTCTCAAAATTTGTGCTGTTATCCTGAGCTTTTCTCGGGATTGATCAACAAGTAACCAATAAAACTTGATGAACTTAAGGAACCTTGTCACTGTTGTGCTAATTTGGTTTCAAGTGTCATCATTAGTACAGTGTCGAGATGAGGAATTGAAAAACAAAACAAAAGATAAAGAAGAGGTGACTAGAGATGTATTGGATCAAAAAAGTAAACTTAAAGACAGAGATGAGATGATCAGAGAAACAACTGATCAACGATTTAAAACCAAGGAAAAAGAAGATGTGTCCAGAGATACTTTGGATCAAAGAAATAAAGAAAAAGTAACAAATAAAGAAAGAGAAGATACAACAAGGGATCCAAGCCTTAGAGTTTCCACTCTTTCAACGAAAAAAGTGGAAAAATCAAATCAAAGTGGTCCACCGCAACCCTCGACAATACACAATGGTGACATTGCCGGAAGAGATGAATTTCCGTATATTGTTGCAATCAGTAATATTACCAGGGAGACATTCTTCTATGGTGCTGGTGTAATTCTTAATCCAAGATGGATTTTGACCGCCAAGCATGTGGCTGCAAATGGCTATTTGGGAGATGGTATTGTAGTCACTCCAAAGTATGATAATAAACGGGCAAATTTGAAAGAAAAATTAAAATATTCAGTTACTGATTACTTTTGCCCTCAGCACAATATTTATGCAGATATTGCTCTCTTGAAGCTGAAAAGAGACCTTCCATTGGATGATGAGAGAAGGAGATTTGACAAAATTCAACTAATTAAAGCAGATCAAAAATTAGATATTGATGAAAATCTGACAGTAGCAGGTTGGGGCTGGGTAAACGTAACCGAGGACACCAAGGATCCCCGAAAACTATCTGGAACAGTAGCAAATGACCTTATGAAGACTGACATTCAAGTGAAACCAGATGACGATTGTGCTTGGTATAATTGGTTTTCTAGCCCGGAAAGATTTTGTACCTCTGGTGAGCTCAATGGTGCCTGTTATGGTGATTCGGGAGGTCCTGTTGTTGTTAGAGGTGATGGACAAATGAAAGATGTTCTGGTTGGAATTGTCGCAGCAGGTGGACGCAAGTGTTCGTATGTAGATTGATTGACACGTGGGATATCGATCTTTTTATTTGATGCTAATTTTATCTTCTGCAGTGATACGGCTCAGATGATGAATGTCACTTATTATAGGCATTGGATTGATGATATCGTACACTATGAAAATTTTTCAGAACGTTGCAAATAAATTCAACTACGTAGCTTTATATGAAATGTCAAAATCAGCTGGGTATCAGTAAACTTTCTCATCACAAACTGATGGAAAGATGTGTATTGTAGGTTATCATCCTGAGCAACCAAAAATTGTCCAAATGATATTATTTGCATATCTAATGAAATAGGAGCCTGGATTGACAATTCTCCTTCTTGATGATTGGAATACTTTTTCATGTCCTAATGGCATCGAAGTAGATTTTCAGCCTTAGAATTTTATAAACTCCCCGTCAGAATTGTAAACAATTCGATTGATTCATACTCTTCTGATATATCAGACTAAATACTTAGGAAATCGGCTTATCCTTGCAAAATCTGTTAAGTTCATTCCCTCACGAATACATAGTGAAGAATAAATTTCGAAAATTGTGACTAAGTTTTCAAACATTTGAAATCATTATCAGGCTCCTCTATGTGATCTTGAAAGCTATAGGCTTGTACAACAAATCAGGATCATAAATCTGATGCTTTTTTTGTGGATGAGATTTTGATAACAAGTCTTAGGCTAAGACTCGCCCATTCACTTTCAAAACAAAGCACGATATCAAACAAATTTCAATGAAATTGGAGAATTTCCCATTCAAGATAAAAGCAATAGAAAAAATAAGGGTCTATCTTGTTTATTGAGTAGTTTGAAAATTCTTATTCTTAATGGTACGCTTTTGATAGGATATTTTCTTGGAATGGATGAATAGGAGCTTGAATCCATTCAATTCTAATTGATCCAAAGATTCACGAGTAGGTCGCAATTAAAACAATTATCCGAGCCAATCACCACCAGATTGCATGATGATCAGAAAGAAGCAGGCAATTAGAATCATGGGAATATATCCCAAAAGATACAAAAAATAAACAGTTTGAGAAACAATCTATCCGGAAAACATTCGATACTGGAAGTAAAGAAAATTTTGTCAATTCAAATCTGAGAAGTAATTGAATATTCTCACGCCCTCAAGCAGTAGAGTGAGCTGAACAAAACAATATAACAAACCAGATTGAACTGTATTTTGTAACGAAAAATAGTACAAAAAAAGCAAAGTGAATGGATTCAAGGAAATACATGTCTAGTAAATTAATTCTTGCTGTGTTTTGTCTTCATTTGTCATTGTCATCTCACTCCCAAATCGAGCAGCAAGGAAAATCAAGTGAATCGATGAATTCAACGAAAGATATCCATTCTCAGGATTTCAAAAAAAATCCTCCACCAGGGAAGGAGATTCAAAATGGGGAAAAAGCTAGAAAAGATGAATTCCGCTATATTGTGTCAATTGGATCCCCATCGAATCCAGTCTCCTTCTTGGCCGCTGGTGTGATAATAGGTGCGAAATGGATTCTTACAGCGAAACATGTAGTTATGCATGGTTTGAGTTTCTCTGGTCTGATTGTGACTCCAAATTATGGGAATAACTTAAAATCGAACCTGGAGAATATCAAAAAATATAAAGTTAACCAATACTTTTGCCCTAATGGATCCCATAAATATAATGACATTGCAATCATGAAGCTGATGGACGATATTCCATTGAATCAGAAGCCATATAAATTTGAGAAAATCGAAATGATTCAAGAGAATTTTAGATTAGATCCAAAAAAAGATTTGATAGTCGCTGGCTGGGGATCTATCAATGTTTCTATAGACCAAGATGGAGTTCCACACGGACCTCTGGCTACTGATCTGATGAAAGTTAAGGTTCAATTGAAACCAGATCAAGACTGCCAAGAAGGTTATAAGGATCGTTTTCGTGCTCCTTCAAAGATGTGTACCTCGGGTTATCCAAAGGGCACTTGTAATGGTGATTCGGGAGGTCCTGTGGTCATTCAGAATGAAGGAAAAGATGTTTTGGTAGGAACTGTCTCCGGAGGCCACATTCTTTGCAAGTGAGTACAAATGAGAGTTCGTGTTCAAAAAAATGGGAATATTGATAAATTGATAACATATAAATTTTTCGCAAACGTTTCATCTCCTTCGTCTACAGGAGCTTAGCTTTCCAAAATAATGTCTCTTATTGGAGACATTGGATTGATGACGTGATGAAGCATGAAAATCCTTCAGATATTTGCGCTCCTGATTATTCTTTCACAATGGAAAATCTTTTCAATAGAAAAGTAGAATAACACTGTGATACAACTCAGTACATTTGAAATTCAGATCAGTAGTAAAGGGAGGGATATTTAATCTCATACCTCATTTAGGCAGGTATTTCTTCAAATTATAAGTTCAAACCAAACTACAGACCATATGATGAGAGGGACTTCGGGCATCAAAAAGATATGCTGCAAAATGAAAAGAAAGGATTTGAAAGAGAAAGATTCGAATTAAATTTTTTTTAAAGATCTTGTTATTTTCTCATAAGTTAGAATGCTACAAGCAATCTGAAAAGCTTAAAAACATATGGAATTGAGCAGATTTTCTGGCAAATTTTTCATGAGATTTATTTTTGGATGAAGAATATTGAATAAACGTGTACGGATGGGAGTAAACTCCACAGGAGGATCAAAGAGAGTAATCAATTTGAGGAAAATGTGAGCCTTTGAGGATCTTCTAGGAGATATTTTTCATATTTCACACTCACACCGAGTTTCTTACCATATTGAGAGTTGAGGTCTAGTAAGATTGGCAAGAGTGGTAAGAGCAACAAAAGACTCAATGATCAAATAGCCAAATTACATTTAATGAGAAAATATATTGGACAGCCTCAAAAGCACCGGTTAAGTTGTCAAAGATACTCAATTCTTCAATATTGAAAAGTGAGCGAGAGTCAGATGCAGGACAATCTGTGATCGGGTACTCATTCTCATGATTGATATTATTTGAAGAGAAGAGTTTGTTGAAGAATCATCCAACACAAGGTTATGAAAATGGATCAAATGAATTATCAATTTTTTCATGTAATTTTCATGTCTTAAAGCTGCTGACCTTTCTCATCCAGTTCTATATGCCAATTGCACACCTTTTGCCAATAGATTAGCTTGTTTCCTGGCACAATTTTGGTCTAGTTTTTTTCATTTCTACATCAAGATTGAGATTTTCATAGTATAACTCGACACACATCGCTATCAACATGATACAAGGAATAAAATAGCCTAACCGATTATCCTCGATTTAGAATTTATTGATAATCCCAGCAAATAATGTGATAGAATTTGAATGACCTCGAATCAAAAAAATGAACGTTGCTGACAACCAGACGATAGTGACGTCTTTGAGAGGAATCGAAGAATGAGAATTTGAAAAAGTGTGAATGGACGAGGAGGCTCCGAGAACCCCGCAGTTTGAATTTCGAACACTGTTTTTTGGATGAATTTGGTGAGTTTAAGTTTCTTTCAGATATTCTTGAGAAGTTAGCTACATCAGAGTAAGAAAGTTTTGAAAAAATCTAGCTTTTGAGGCTTCAACGTGTTAAATAGTGAGAATAGTTTATTTCCATCGAATATTTCGAGAAAACTCTTCACAATTTGGTGCGATTTAGGTTGGAAAGTTAACAGAGTCATCCACTCTTTGGAGGGTAGTTCTGTAACCTGTAATGGATGGAGAGACTTATTAGAGTCAATTTTTCGGGCCAACCTCCGATAAAATTCTCACTTGAACAAGAACTCGATCATCTGACCCGGGAACGAGCACAATAGTAGATCCCATATTCATCGGATTGCCTTGTATTTTGTATGCAGATAACAGAGGAACATTCTTCGTCGTTTCATCAGCATTATAGAATTCAATTGTTTGAGTATCGCTTCTGAAATTACTATTCCAAATTCCTTAGAAATGCAATGAATTCAGTATCATCATAGTTTTTTGGATTCTTAAAACTAAACATAGCTCACAGTACTAAATTTATTTGATTGTTAGTGATTGAATCAAGGATAATTATCAGAGAGAATTTTTGTTCATGATCCAGAAAATGATTCTCTAGCTCTTTCAGAGCGCTCTAAGGTATCAGTTACATCTGAATTAGTTTTCTCAAATTTCATCATCAAATCAAATCACTGTTTTGTGTCAAATAATCATTCTAGTTCACCAAATCATGATCAAAATATTTGGCTTTTGAAGTTTGAGCAAGTTTCTCAGTTCTGATGAGATATACTCTATCAATAGCTGGGAAACAATTTATCACGCATCACATTAGGGCTTATATTTAAACGCATCAAGAGAGAGAGAGAGAGAGAGAGAGAGAGAGAGAGAGAGAGAGAGAGAGTCATAGACCAGCACTCTTTGCCTCATCAATCATGACAGAATTATAACTACGAGTCACTGATCCCAGCATTCTTTGACTTTTGCTTTGATTTTTCTTATTCAATAAGGTATATTTCTTGCAATGATCTGTGATATTTCCATGGTCTATCATATCATCAATCCATTGTCTCCAATAGGACACATTGGCGTTGAAATTTGGTTGACTATAAATCAAAAACTTTTAGTATAATATTCCCAGTTTTTTTTTCAAGAAAATAAATCCTCAAGCACTCACTTGCAAAACGGCCAGCCACCATTTATGAGTCCTACTAGCAGATCTCCATTTTTTCCTTCTTTTTTCAACACAATAGGACCTCCAGCATCGTACCAGCAAGTGCCTCTAATTTGGCCATTGGTACAAAAAAAATCAGGACTTTTGAATTTAGTGTAAATGGTACAATTATCATCTGGCAACAATTCAATATCAGCTTTCATCAAAGTGGAAGGCTTCTCTCCTGGTGGTGGAGAGGGAAAGGTTACTTGGGACACATTAATGTATCCCCAGCCAGCCACTGTGAAGATTTTTTTTGGATCCAATTTACGGTTTGATTCAATCATTTCGATGCTTCTAAATCTGTACGGGTCCTGATTCAATGGAATTGGGTTTCTCAGTTTCATGAGAGTAATGTCTCCGCCTGTAATATTCGGGCAAAGATATTCGCTCACTATATATTTTATTCCGTCTCTAAGCGCCGATATGGAGTTGTCATAATTTGGGACCACATAATGTAGACCAGTTGTCCAAGCACGTCTCACCACATGCTCTGCCGTGAGAATCCAATTTGGGGTTAAAATTACACCAGCACCGATACTAAGTGATGGATCATCAGCGTGACTGATGGACACAATATAAGGGAACTCTTCTTTATCAGCCTCTTTCCCATTAATAATTTTTGATCCTGATGGTGGATATTTTCTTGAATGCTGGATAGAGGGTTTTCCAGTTGAGCTCATTGATTTCCTTAGTTTCTCTTGACCCTTCGTCCCAGAGTGAGAGGAAGGGGGAAGATTGAGGCAAAACACTATAAGAATTAGACTTCTGAGATCCATTTGGATTTTTTTGCTTTTTGTTCAAAATTCTCGGTACATAGTTTGAGCTACAACTGAGTCTCTTTGATTTTTTTTACTTGGCTGATTCTGTCTTCGAGAAAGATGAGAATATTCTGTTAGTCCTTGAAACTTGAACTTGCAGATCTATTCCAATATCATATATCAAATTTCTTCCATTCGAGAATAAATTGGTATAATCACTGGAACGTTCGCTTCCATCTAGAGGAATAGTTTCAAAAATAGTAAAAATAATGATTCAAAGATCAACGTATCAACATGGCAGGGAAAAAAATCTTCAACTTCCAGATTATCAAGATTAAACAAGATAAATGCTATTGCTCATCTCTTGTTTGGCGTTGAGAGCCTCCCAATAGCAATGAGTAAGCAATTCCGATATTCAATGATGAGAAGAGAACATTCCCAAGAGGGTTTTTTTTCTATTGATCTCTCAAAAACCTCCACATAAACCGATCGATTGCTAGCTAGAGGAGATCCCGAATCTGCAATAGCTCATTACATTGATTGTGAAAAACTGGATTGAAGGAGCATTCTGAATACTCAAAAATTGCACAGCTTAACCACAGTCCACAGCATCCATTTTTTTTGAGCGTTATATACTCGATATGGATTCATGGAATCACCAATTCTATCTTGAATGAGCATAATGGTTTGTATTACGTAGTACATATTTTTCAAGAGGAAAGTTCACAATGCTAGCCATAGATGAACATCGATTTTTTGGTACAATCTATCGGACAGCACGAATCATGTTCAATTGCATTTAGAATAGAGCTATCTGATAGAGTTTCACAGTTTCACGAAAATCATTCAAACTAGATAAATTTCATCGATAGGTAAACTGTAATTTTGAAGATTATATGAAGATTTTAGTAAGAATTTGAGAATTTTGGAATACATCAAAAGAAATTAGAATCAATGATGTGCATATCAATGGCTTTTAATCCTATCCCATGCAATCAGATGATGCGTTTGGGATTTGACGCAGTGGAACATGATATAAATATGTATTAGGTTATTCTAGATATCAATAAGTAGACCAATGGAGATTGTTAGTCCATCCCCAATTCATCTTCTTTGAGTTCATGGAGCCATATCGAATCTATGGAAATGATGCCAATATTACTGAAATAGACCCTAATCTCTGAGATATTCGGATATCCTTCTATTTCACTCACAAATTTGTTTTCTCAGTTGATAAAAACACTATCAGTCCTACAAATCGATTGTCAATCAAGTGACAGAGAATCGTAACTTTCATTAGTCGAGTTAACTGAGCTTTAAAAGGGTAAAGTACATGTACATGTATATGAATATCTTTTCTGTAGAAAAGTGATTCGAATAATAATCAATTCTGGTCATCAAATTTCAATACAATTTTAATGCTCATTGCAGTGAGATTACTCAGTGAAACAGATTGGAAGCCTAGAAAAAATTTATGAAATAAGAAATCAGAGAGAGAGAGAGAGAGAGAGTTAAAGAATAATATCTGTGTGAGAGATATCAAAAATTCTTGGTGGACAACAATAATGGTTTCAAAAAAAGTTGCAATAATAGTTTTTGGGATCAGTTTGCTCTCATTTTTGCTCAATCAAGTTGGAGGAGAAAAAAGTGGATCCTCAAATACGAAAAAGACAATATCAGATAGATCCAAACCAAAACCTTCAAGCGTAATTGATGGGGAGAAAGCTGGAAAGGAAGAATTTCCATATATCGTGGCAATTACTGACACATCAATTCAAAACTTTTCATACGGTGCTGGGGTTATTATTGGATCCCAATGGATCTTAACAGCGCACCATGTCTATGAGCAAGGTGCCAAATATAAAAGTCCACTTCTAATTATTCCAAAGTATGACAATCAGCGCTCAATGCTGATGATGAACAAGAAAAAGTATCAAGCTGCAGAGTATTTTTGTCCAAAAGATGTAGATTTTAAAAAAGGAGATATTATTCTCATCAAGCTCAAAGAGCCGATTCCACTCAATCAGGAGCCATATAAATTTCAGAAAATACAAATGATTGAAGCAGATCGTCAATTAGATCATGATAAGCCTGTAACAGTAGCTGGTTGGGGTGCGATTAATATGACAAAACTGATATGGCCTATTGGAATTCCAACAATAGGTGAAGATCTTATGAAGGCTGATCTCAAACTAAGATTAGATTGGGATTGTTATCAGAATTTTTTGATGTTCTATTCTGCTCCTGGCAAATTTTGTACTGATGGTCAGCATAAGGATGCATGTAAAGGTGATTCAGGAGGTCCCGTTGTCTTACGGAATGGAAACAAATCTAAAGATATTCTTGTTGGTATTGTCTCAGCAGGCTCGCCTCTGTGTGAGTGAGTAGACTTTAATTTTAATATCATTGAGAAAATGATACTATCACCTTTTGAAAATTTTTCTTTTACTTAAGCAACATGAGTTTCCACGTCAACGTCACTCATTGGAGACGCTGGATTGATGATGTGATGAAGAATCCAGACCCTTCTCATCATTGCAAAGAAATCGATACGTTATGATGATATCATAGCAATCTTCCCCATCTACATCGACATGATCTCGATTCGATTTGATGAATCCCTGATTATGCGAGATGATGGGAATTTCAGATGTAGTGGACCGAAATTCGTGCTCCTCGGAGGAGACGCAAATAATTGAGTTTTTGGTCTAAAAAATATCTTATATGCCAATTCAGAATGCTGCGTATGATTCTAAGAATAAATGTTCATCAGAGGAAGCTATAAGTGTACCAATATAATACTTGATCTCGCAGGGGTCCTTCAGTCTGATGAATTGTTCGGTTGATACAATTTTGAGCTCATGAATACATTGCTGCCACAGCGGTTCCCGAGAGCCTTAAACAACTAATGATTATGAGTATCAGTTGAAATGACGAGTTGGCACAAAAAATTGAAAAATTTTCTCAGAAGATGGAAGTAGATCAAGTCAAAATTTAATCAAGTTTTTTCAACATTTGTACTGAATTCCCTACTAACATCTATTTGATTAGCTACCAAGAGCTCGAACAAGCGAATAGTTTGAGAATTGAGAAACAATGAGGGAAGAAGGGATCGAAAGTGACAATACAATTTTTTCAGAACCATCTCGATAAATGGTAGACTTCAAGATGAAAAATGGTCATGTCCCTCAGTTGAAAATTGGTTCAGTGCTAACTTGGCTTAAATTACCAGAAAATTACGCAAGGAACAAAGACGAATCCAGAGGGCAATCAAAGGAGTAGGGTATGTAAATCAAAAGCAAGTGATAAAACTTAGACTGCATTAGAATTGGATGAGATCATGGAGACTTCAGATCATTTTTACTATTGGAAATATGATCTGTGGAAAACCCTGTGAAATTCATTCCAAAAAAGTATCTATACACCTTTTTGTGTCCATTTCATTTGGGCTATACGGACAAATCTTTGTTCATCCAGATTCATGAGGATCTATGCATCTGTTTATGGATAAAATTTGTATTTTCCTAAATCTTTTTCAATTATCAAAAAGTATCGTGATTCATGATACATGGTGAATGAATGTAAACCGCATAAAATAACTCGTATAGTACTTTGGTGCGAATCTAGGATTCATATCCTTCCCGTGTCATCAATATTGGTCTATCAAGTTGATTCGATTGGAAAGATTGTTATGGATTGTCACAATGGTGCTTTTATCTGCTTCCAACCTTTAGGAATGGAAAATTCTGGATACCTTATACTCCCTTTGAAATACTCTTATAACAACGCCAAATGTCAGCACTCATTATCCTTCCGAGAAATTTGAACATTTCCACCAGAGATGCTTATGGAACTATGACCACCTGAGCCCATATCGATCTTTGTCTTTTTGCAACCCTTGTGAGCAGAACTCGCTTCAATGGCAACAGGACCTCTAATTCTACCTCTGGTCGTAGATGTTACAGTAGTCCCTGACTCAGAGGTTATTTCATTTGAATGAGAGGAGGATTGATCATGTCCACTAGTAGATGGATTATTCTGGTATCCAGGATTCCCTGAGCCCCCTTGATCCCATGAATCTCCTTGATTCCACTGCCCATCGGTCCCTCCTCCTGAGGGACCTTGTGGTCCTTGTGGTCCTTGTTGACCTTGCGAGCCTTGTGGACCTTGTGAACCTTGTGTACCTTGTGGGCCTTGGGGACCTGGCTGACCTGGCTGACCGGGTTGACCTTGTGGAGCCCCTTGCATCATTCCCGAGGAAGCACTAGAGTAGAAAACACGAGAGAAAATACATGAATTATGAAATATGATTTTAAATTGATCAGAATTATTATCAGTTGATGCAGAGATGAGCATGACCATGATCAATTCTTTGAACACAATTCCACATTCAATTTAACTGAGAAGAGTGAGTCTGAATTAAGTACTTAAATATCAATAAAATTGAGCTTTTTTGCCTTTATCTGAAGATGACAAATGAACCTATTGACTCTGCTATATTAATACTGGGAACTAAACTTTGACATAGAATCATGACGACCTACAACATGCTCTCAATTTTGCTTCAAGTTAAGCTATTTGACCATTTGCTCTTAATTCTGATCAATGGAAACATTGACCTCGTATCAATCCTGTGTGTGCAAATATCATTGAAACTTTCTTTTAATAAGAAATCCGGCTAGAAAGCACAGTATTTTGCCCGTATCAAGACATGGAAAAAATACTCCATGGAAACTCACCTAATTCCTCCTATACTGGGATTATTCTGCCCAGATTGACTAGGGTAACCTCCAATGGGTCCAGATGGACCATTTGGGGGACGAGCATGGTGATTTTGGGCTTTTATAAATGTCCTCGTTGAAGGGAAAACAGCAGAGGGGACAATTAAAAATAATATATGAACAGGAAGACACATAGTTCATATGATGATTGAAGATTTCATCCTCTAAATATCTAAAATTCTATCATGCACTAGACCATTGATTCTCCATGATCGCTAGTTTGATAATCTAGTGTTACTACCATGACTATGAAAGGTTTTCAAATGCTATAGAATAGGATTGATTTCAAGTCTCAAGTTGATCGCGTTAACAGCTTGGCTACAAGAGCTGAGAGAGCCTTCTATGAATAGCTCAGTATTCTTATCTCAAGCCTTATTGTTCATTGTTTTCCATCCCAATCTCATTACTTAAAAATCTCAGTCTAGCCTTAGTCTAGCCTGCAGAATATGAATGAAGAATTTGACCTGATATCAATCCACCGAAGTGCACAAAGTATTGTAACTGTGAACAAAGTTCGTCGGAATAGAGTTAATATGCCTCAAAAACTCCGATTTTGTGACGAAAATAAACTAAACTACATGTATTCAGGGGTATTCTTGTCTGATAATGTGAGAAGTTTCTTTTTTTCTTATGAAAATTTACCGTGTGAAGAATTATCTAGCAATACCAAACTTTTTTCATCCAAATAAAGCCTCTCAAGGCCAATGTCAGTGACAATTCGTTTTACATTTGATTGAATTGAGCAAGAGCCGAGAATCGATCTAACTGTGAAAATTTTTGAATCAAATCATTGACTCCTTTTTCTTCGTTGCAACTTTCAAAAAGTAGAATCAACACATCGCTTTCACCCTTGGAGTATATTTCCTTCATTAATCAAAGAGTAAAAGTTCCACGACCCAGATTGAGTAGCAAAAAAAAATTATAACTGAGAGCTTGATAAAAGAGCTTCTATTTGGGGCAAAATACAATATATACGCAATGATTTCAGCATTCTGCATCACTTCTTGCAACACTAATACTTGAACCATTAATATTCACAGTGTTAGTTACACCCGCTCCCATTTGTATTTTAGATTTTTGACAATTTCCACCGGCACTAGCTGTTTCGATTTTGAGACCTTTTATTTTATTGTGTTGTTTATTTTTCACTTTCATCGTTGATGGTGGTGGCTCATCCCCATTATCGTGAACTGCAGTAATTGAGGGATTTGATTCCACTGGGAAGTAAGGAAAAAAATATAAAAATTTTGTATCAAACGATTTTATACAACCTTTTTCCTCACCTGGACCAGGAGCTCCCATAGATTCGGATTCTTTGGAAGGACCTCCCATACCTGAGCTGCCCATACCTGGGCTTCCCATACCTGAACTACCCATACCAGGACCACCCATATCTGACATACCAGAGGGACCAGGAGGACCACCGAAGGAATTGCTGGGACTTCCTTGATATCCTGAACTCCAATTTCCTCCCTTAGACCCAGAAGAAGATGCACCAGCCTGGCCAGGATCGGGAGCACTATTAGAAATAGTAAACAATAGAATATTGTTGACTATAAAAAAGCAAAAAACTGGGGAAATCATTTCAAATGGTCTTCCTAAACCACGTTTAAAAAGGAAACTATATTCCTTATTCAGATTCAATGATCATTTGATATTAACTTCTCCACCAGCTAATATTAAAGCCTCACAATAAGGTACTAGTATCAGATTGTTTGGTACTCAAGTCCTTGTTACACTCAACTTCACCGCCGAATGGACTCAAATTGATATATATTAATGAGAAATTGAGTATTGCACATTCAATATAATTGACTGAAGTCTCTCAAGGGTGTCAGAATGAATCGTTGCAATTGTTTAGGTGGAAAAAAGATAAAGAAATGGTAAAACACCGCTCTTCAAGCTCAAAATTTAAATTGATTCCAGTATCTTAGAATTGAATTTTATTGATATTTCCATTACAACTAGCTGTCAAACTATGATCGTGCAAATTCTGAAAAAAATTTTTCGGTAGATGGAAGCGTTTGGAATGAAAAACGATATCGTTTGCTTGACAATCATTCGTATTAGACCCATCATTATGCTGATTGATACAAGGTTCACACATAATTTGTGATTGGAAAAGATGAATAGAGGCAGAAATGAATAATAAAGGAAAGAAAACAAAGAGTTCATCCCGAATACCAGAAATTTGAAATAGGCCCCAGGAACATACACTTATTCATCGTGTCTTTGCTCTATGTGTCTTCATCTGTACAATTCTGCGATGGACAATTAATAGACAAATCTTCACATAGGAGAATATTTCAAAGAAAAGCTCATCAAATGACAACAAAACTTGGAAACTCAAGTAAATCCAACCAATTACCCTCTCATGAAAACTTCGGACGAATCAATGTCGTTTCACGTTCAATCTGTCGAAATGGAGCATATTACTGGAAGTTCTGAATCATGGGAAAAGAATTTTTTGGAATGTTTACTATCAAAGATGCTGAGGCTCAAGAATAGCCGAAAATGATCGTAAGTTATTTTTAGTTCTCTCTCAAATTTTCCAATTTTTACATTCAATTTCCTAATCCAAAGGAGAGACTTTCAATGGAACCATTTATCTAGCAATTACTTATCCAGTAGCGATACATTATTGAACATTCTAACTAACTTCTATTCTCTTATTTGGAATCATATCGATTCCCAATGAGATAGTTTTCAGCCAAATTCTTTCGCATTTTCGCAATCGAGGCTTCACCGTGTCTCAACCATGTTTTGTTAGACGAAAGCAAAATGAATTGTGAACGCATTAATGATAGTGAAAAGACAGGAAAAAAGTTATCCCCCTCAACATCAGCTAGAAAATTTTTATACACTGGTGGGACTATATTTGTACCTCCATGTCCCCATGTCTTAACAGCATACTATGGGGTTAGATATGCTGTGAAAAAATCTTATCGTGGTCAAGTTTAGTGCTCACTATTAATGGAAAGAAGGTAAAGAATTGAAAATTGTTAGATGTCGAGATCACTTCTCTCGAACAACAAACAACAAAAATTTCGAAAGCCCATGGATAAAAATGGGAATTTTTTCTAGGTTCTATCAAATCAATTGTTCATTCTCATCGGAGGAAGCGGAAACGATGGAATAGGAGATCCGAATTGAACGAGAACCATGAAATCTCACTAAATAGTATCCATCAGAGACTCTGATGTAATCAGAAAAAAGAGATGCTTATATTGTGATTAATTGGAATTCGGATTCGACTGTCTCTTATTATGATATCAAGTTGATTACACTTTTACTCTCAATCAATAACCCTTCGACCTCAGTATTTTTTAACGATTCCAAGAATCGTCTATTGAACCTCCGTGATGTGTAAAAATATAGATATGAGCATTTATTTGTTTTGAAATTATCAATAATGTACAAATCATTTTATCATCTAATTTAGATGATTCGTTTTGTTAATAGGCGTTTTGTGCACCATAACTCGAAAAATTTCATGCATACCAATCACATGAAATACTCTCACACAAAATCGCACATTCGACACTCAATTGGTCTACCAGCGGAAGAAACTTTCCTAGGCAACGGACACCAGACACACATTATGTACCATGTAATTAAAATGAGATGCCCATAGATACCGATGTATCTGTCATACATACATTACATGTACATTGATACAATACTGTTTTTACAGCATGTTTAATTCTTATCAGTCACTCACTTGTCTTCAAGAATTACTCATCAAGCAATCAGAATATCTTATCTTTCTCTCTCTCTCTCTCTCCCTTTCGAGTGATTACTAGTGCCTTATGTGTGTGTTTTTGTAATCGATACTAGTCAGTGAATGGTTGAAGTTGACACATTTTTTTGAAGAGTTTGGTTAGATTTTGGGCGTTTTTCATCAACTAATGTATTCATTCACACTTATTTCATACAAGATTAGCGTTCAGTTGTGTGGGATTGTTCCATTGTGATTCATGTACATCTCGAATTTCAAATATTTTCAGTACAATTTTCTTGTGTGTATGTGTGTGTGTGCTCGGTGTTCAGCTGGAGCTCGATCTTCTCAGTGTTTTTCATGCAATTCTCATACAACAACAACCGTTACTTTGGTGATTTAATATTGTTAATATTGTTATTGCTGTTTTCATCATCATCTGCATGTGGTGGTAGTGGTATCAGTAAACAACCATGGGAGCAGCATTCGTGTTTCAATTGAAAGCTCTTATGCACAAAGATTTAATTCTTCGACGGCGAAGTTGGATAGGAACTCTGCTCGAATTGGTTATGCCCATACTTTTGGCATGGTTTGCATGTAGGGTAGCAGAAGAATTTGTACCAAAAGAAAAAACAATTAGATTTGTTAATATTTCATATCCAATAATAATTCCTGGTCCAGTATTTTACACACCTAAGTCAGATGAAATTGATGATATCGTAGAAAATTTAACGAATATTGCCCCAGGAGCAAAATTTAGCTACAAAGCATCAGAGGAAGACATGATCAAAACAATCGGAACAAATGAAAAAAATTTCTACGCCATTGTCTTCAATGAAACCAATCCAAAATATAATTTCACCATTCGTGATCAAACAGAAAATGCATCATCACCCAGAGCTTTGAGGGGCAATTCACTTTTTTGGTGGTGGGGTTTCGCGGCAATACATCGAGCTATGGCAGTGATACAACTGAACAGCAAACCAGAAACTCCAAGATATTTCAATCCCACAATCAGTTCCTTCCGGCCGCGAGATCCTAATCCAGCCGATATTGCGGACACAAGTCTCAAAATTTTGGTGTGTATGGTTTGTGTTGGTAATCTGATGAATGTTGTGATTGCTGCCAAAAGGGTAGCTGAAGAGAAAGAGAAAGGTTCCAAGGAATTAATTCGAATGATGGGTGTAGCAGATTATACATACTGGATTGCTGGATTCATAAATTATTTTCCATTATTCATTATTCAAGCCATATTCATCGCATGGGTTGCATACGCCAAGCTAGGTGACAATATACTTGCAGACACATCTTTCATTGGATTATTGTTATTACTTCCGGCCCTGTTCATTTCCAATCTGCTCATCGGTTTTACAGTCACAACTTTTATCAATGAGGTAATCTTGGTGCTAATTGCTACTATCGTCACCATCACTCCTGGTATGATTGAGGTGATGAAACTGCCTTCTGGATCACTTCTTAGTGTTCCAGTGATGTTTTTGTCCCCAGTTGCTCTCACGTACAATTGGTTAATGGAAATTAATGGATTTGCAATCGACGGTCCACCAGGCTGGGTTGCACCTATTATTTTACCATTAAGTTGGATATTCTTTGTATCATTTCTACTTTACGTCGATGCGGTATGTCCATGGCAGCCGGGAACACCGAAACCTTGGTGCTTTTTGTTCAAAAATCATTCAGACATAGTTAATTACTCAAATATTGAAAATGGGCACACAGATTCGAATTCTAGTGTCTCAGCTGAACCGCCAGCGAAAGCGAAAATAATATGCTCAAATGTTAACAAAATTTTCAAATCTTTCGGATCATCCAAGAAAGCTGTGGACAATTTTTCACTCAGAATATTACAAAATCAAATCACTGTACTATTAGGTCACAATGGTGCTGGAAAAACAACACTAATGAACATGATAACTGGATTCATCGGACCAACTTCTGGACACATATTTGTGAATGGATTCGATGTCCAAAGAGATACACTACCAGCGCGTCGAAGTCTCGCTTTGTGTCCTCAGCATGAGTGTTTGTATGAAAATCTTACTGCACGAGAAAATCTTGAACTTTGCTCTAATCTGAGAGGCAATAGTCCTGAAATTGTCTCATCTTCTCTCAAACTTCTTCAATTGGATAGAAAATCGGCGACATTAGCTTCAAAACTGTCCGGAGGAATGAGACGTCGTTTACAGCTGGGAATGGCTCTAGTTACGGATGCTGATACGATAATACTCGATGAACCAACTTCAGGTCTTGATCCGGAGACTCGTCGAACTGTGTGGGACTATTTACTATCTCTTCGAAAAGTGAAAACAATTCTTATATCAACTCATTTTATGGAGGAAGCTGATGCTCTTGCTAATCAAATTGTAATCATTTCCGGTGGTCGTTTGAAGTGTAGCGGAAGTCCAATGTATTTGAAGAAAAAGTTTGGTTCAGGATATGCGATCAAGATGGGAAAATCAGATTTCAACAAAGAAGAGACTTTCAAACTGTTTAATGAGCATTTTCCAAGATCACTGCTATTGTGTGAAACAGCCGAAGAGATCACTATTAATCTTCACGTGAGTGAAGAAGAGGAAAAATCTGAAACTTTTTACACACGATTGGCTGATTTTTGCGATTCACTGGACTCCAAGCAACGAGAGTTGGGAATATCTGCCTACAGTGTTACAAGTGCCACTCTGGAAGATGTTTTTATGAAGATTGCTGTCGATGAAGGAACAGTATCTCAAGATCGAGTCACAATCGCTCAAGTTAAGGAAGCATCTCTCAAAGAGATGAACAATGCTTTCGATTATCCAAAAAGTGGACCAGTGAAAAGTTTCATCAAGGTTTTCCATGGACTAATTAATAAGCGAGTGATTCGGCTACGTCGTGATGTATCATTTATCATGTCTACATTTTTGATACCAGTCATGTTCATCACTTATTTTGGCTGGAGATCCGACATTGATGTTTTGGGTGCAACAAGACCTCATCTTTTCATTGAACGTCGCATATCACCTGAAGCATATGTTCAAGATTTTTCCGATTTAAAAATACTCTTTAGTGGTTCTAGTACCAGTGAATTGATGGAATGTTTTTTCAAAGTGAACAGCAAGTATCCATTCCAAATCATTAACACGACATCCACTGTGGAACAGTTCCAGAACGCGACTGGTCTCGATCAATGGTACTTCGATAAATTGTATCTATTTGCAATTGAGGATCATGGTAACCCAGAAGACGTGGTACTCTATCGAAGCACATCATATGCATACTCTCTACCGATTGCCATCAATAGTTATTTCAACGTGTTACATTGTTACGACAAAGGTTACATTCGACTATTCAATGTCACAGAGCATCCTTTTCCCGGTCTTCCAAGCGCTGCTTCTTTCTACTTTAGATCTCTTTTGAAACGGGTTATTGTTGGTTTTTTCCTCCCAATTTCCATGTCCATGATATTCGCTTCATTCTACATTAATCCTGCCAAAGAAATAATTACCAAAGTTAGTTATGCAGTTATATTGTCTATTCAAATGGATTATGATTATTGATGATTGTTTTGTCCAAATTTTCCCACAGGCAAAACTTATACAGATAATGGCTGGAGCCAATGAATTCATCTTCTGGATTTCGAATTTTATTTTTGATTTACAGTATTATTTATTAATCGCCTTCATTTTGATGATCATTCTAGTGTTCTACATGTCAGATATTCTTCTTTCAGTTGAGATTATTGGTGAGTTATCTTCAGTTCTACTGATAATTGATGAGTAACAGGACCATAAAAAACTTTTCCCCCTCTTCTAGGTGTTTTTTATCTACTTTTTGCAACCTCAGGTTTTGCTGGAATACCGTTTGCATACCTGTTGACTTTCAGCAAACTTCATTTTTCTAGTGGCTACAGAGCTTTATGTATAATTTATTCAACTTTCGGCTCTGTGATGGCTATTTATATCATTGGATCGATTGATGTGATTAGTTTGAAAAATTTATTCCCTCTTCTCTATGATCTTCATTGGCTGATGAGGGCCTTGCCACCGGTTGGCCTGGCTAGTGGTCTTGCCAAAATCATGAAAGTTTCCAGAACTGTTCAAGTTTGTCCTACAATGAACGTATATTTTCAAAATTTTCATAAAATTCCTAATCTTGAGATTAATTTCGAATTCATCCACGAATACTGCCTCGATGGTCATCAACCGAATTATCTGAATATAGTCTCTCCTGAAATTATGTCCATGCTATCTCTGGGTTTTATTACATTGATTTCAACGCTGTTGGTGTCATTCTTTCACAACAAGCTTTCAAAGTTCTTATCTACACTCACCAGTATTCTGATGGCCCCATCTCCTGTTCATGATGGAGTTTTGGATGAAGATGTTATTGCAGAAAAAAAATTTACCAACGAATTGGTCCAAGAGAGAGAATTCTCGAAAGAAGCTCTGATTGTCCATGAAATTGCCAAAGACTATCACAACATCAGACTTTCACGCTTCAGAGCCGTTGATAAAGTTTCATTCACTGTCCACAAAAATGAATGTTTCGGACTCCTTGGTGTCAACGGAGCTGGGAAGACAACCATGTTCTCCATGTTAACTGGAGATATAGCAATCACCGAAGGCGATGCCTATGTTGGTGAATTACATATCCTTAGAAATATTGATGAATATCGATCAAAAATCAGCTATTGTCCACAAGAGGATGCTCTTCTCGAACTTTTGACGCCCAGAGAAACTCTTATGCTTTTCGGAAAGTTGAAGGGTAAGCAATCTTTCATTGTTAACTATACTCAACAGTTTAATTGAACCTTGATCTTTTCTCTTAGGAATTCCATGTAAAAAGATAGGAAAAAGCGTGGATCTCATAATCGCTACCACAGATTTGGAAAAATTCCAGAATACTTTGAATCGTAATCTTAGCGGAGGCAATAAACGAAAACTTGCTTTAGCTATTGCTGCAATCGGTGGACCTTCGGTGATATTCTTGGATGAGCCAACAACTGGGGTTGATCCAGCTTCTCGACGAAAAATATGGGCAACACTCATCGGTCTCAGGGAATCCGGTAAATCTTCAATCGTATTGACCAGCCATTCTATGGATGAATGCGAAGCACTCTGTAATCGTATAGCGATAATGGCAAAAGGACAGATAAGATGTTTAGGTAAGTTCTTTTGAATAGTTTTGTATTCCTATCAAATCCTTATTCATTTTTGTGCCTTCATTCAGGCTCTTCCACTCACTTAAAGAGCAAATATGGACAAGGATTCACCTTAATCATCAAAATGAAAGATGGATCAGATTCTTCCTCTTTCTCTTCTTCCTCCTTTTCTTCTTCCTCTACTTATACTAATGTACACGAGCTGATTAGCTCTCTTTTCCCCTCTGCCAAATTGCATGATCTGCATGGAGCAACTGTCCAATATCATCTAACGGACCCTAAGCTTCGTTGGGGTGAGATGTTTCGTGCCATGGAGCAAGTACAAGAAGAATGTAAAATTGAGAGCTTCTATATCACTGACACATCTATCGAACAAATATTTCTTAGTATGAAACACATACCTACCAGTAGAATTCGGATTCCGATTTGTGATACATCACACATTTATGTGGGAAGCTCCGGAAGCACACCCAGTGTACATGATTGAGATGCGCTGCACAATTCCATATGATTATGGACCCAGAAAGTCTGAAAAAAAGACAAAAAATGAGAACTGAGTAGAAATATTTTCTCCTATGAATATCTTTCCAGCAAGATCAACTCAAAAATTGAACTTCTCTATCATCTCTCAATGATGAGCATCATCAGTTGCTGCTGTTCAAGTTTGAGTCATGAAATGAGACGAAACACAATCTGATTCACAGTCATCTACTTCCTATAGGATATGGATATTCCCCAAGCTCATTATGAACATGAATGTAATGCCTAGAATGTATTTCTCGAAGCACTTATATTGCTACAATGAGAAGGGCCAATTTGATTTAAGCCCAAGAACAAAGAATGGCAACAGGAATTTTCTAGCCTTTTTTCAATTTCCAAGGTTTCAATGGACCATATCTATTGAGTGACTATTATATAATGATTTGATATTAAATTATTTTTCTAACCAATGGTGAGATGTGACGTTTTTCGCCTGTTTCCATTGAGAATAAATTCATTTGGCTCGTTTATCATTGTCTAATTGCCTTCAAAATGGTAAAAGTTCTTAATTTTCTGTGACGTCCATGGTAACGAGTATCGAAAACAGAAATGATATCTAGACAATTCAAGAAAGAACTGAATTTATATTCAGAATCAGAATGAATGTCCAAGCTTTCAAAGTGATTGGAAACTTCTTAATAAAAGAATCAAAAATCGAATCAGATGCCTTTTCACAAAATGCTCATTAAGTTGAGTGCTGAAGGAAAAAGAAAATTAGAGCCTATTGTTCAACCGAGGAACTGAAAAACTATTCTTACCAAGTCGAAAACTTTTCTCGCCAAGAGAGGCTGTCCAAAAGAGAGAGAATCAGAGGTGTATCAGTTTACTTATGAACATTTATCAGTAAATGTCAAAAAATTCAGCTGAATGGAGCTCAGTTGAAAACATTCATAGTTCACTCATTTATAAAGCAAACTTTTCTGGTCCTATCAAATTCCCGGAGAGACATGCGATAAACACGGGGTGTTAAAATGCTCTATTCGCAGTTTTTGGAAACATTTATGGCCTGATAACGCCTCATAATGTGAAGTCAATCGGTAGATGGAAAAAATTCAAAAGTTGAATACATCTACAACTATTTTTGATGATCGATTTGTGAATTTCGAGATAATGGTCTAAAAGAGGATGTTGGTGTTGACCCTCATCTTTTTTGAAATTTTTCTAAGTGAGTCCAATAATTTTAAATGCAAATAATCAAAACTAATATTATTTTGTTAAGTACTATTTTCCCATGCTAGTTTAACCAAAGTGTGGAATGTTGACTACAACAAGCATGAAAGCAATAGCTGGATATGGGATAAAGTGTATTGTCCGAGAGACAAGATAATTATTCCCGATGATTCTGTGATTTTTTTGAATCAATCCATCGTTGGACGTCAGATTGTTAGTAAACTCACAATTTACCAATAATTAAATATCAGAAAGTCAACGACAATTATATTTTCTTGATCTAAAATAGTCATAGTAATCGAGAAACTTATTCTATCTTTCTCATGTTCAAGATTATGCCTCAAAATGGAGAGATAATTCTCGGAGAGGAAGCGACAATTGGCGGTAAAGCTGATCGAAATAGAAAAGGAAGGTGTCAAGGAACAGGTGAGTAATCATAGTGGCATAAGGACTGTAAGCAGTAAGACTAAAAATTTAAGCTGAGAAAGAGCCAGGTTTCAGTAAAAACTTAGAGGATCAGAGTCTTACAGAATGTTTCCTCCATGGAATGGTGTTTAATAGACTACCAAAGTTTCAAGTGAAACTCGATCGGATTCCTTCAAACAGGACCGTTTCCTATCTTGAGATCAATAATGTCAGATGACAAGAATTTCATAAACTCTCTATGAATTAGAACATAGGCCTTGAGAACTGGTCCATTCCTAAAAGACTTTAATTGACTTCGAATCATTATCCTCGAATATTGATGATATTTCTCTGAGGATTTTCTTAATCTTCCATTACGATTAGCAAAACCATTCTTTATAGAAGGAAGAGAGTGGCTCGATTCAAAGAATTGGAATGTAACTCTCCATGAAGTCGGTCTGAATGGTGGTTGGATCAATAATCCCATGCCTCACACTGATCGGATTCCATGTCCAGATGACCACATCATCTTTCCCACTGAGGCTTCTTTCAAAGTGATGGTAAACTTGCCACAAAGTGTCCATGTCAGTACGATCACAATTGGAGGAGCAATTCTAGATGACGAAGGTTTCAAAAGATTCCTAACATCCAAAACGGGTCGCAGTTTATTTAAAATAAGTCAGCAAACAAATAGAGTTGTGATCAGTTCAAAAGAAAGTTGCGGTCAATCTGTATGCCCATGTTCTTTACCACGAACAAACTTTAAAGAGAAGATATGCTCTTTCGTTGATTGTCCAGATCTCGAAGATTTCTGTGATTCACCTCTTCAATTGGATGGATTTTGTTGTCCAATATGTGGAGTAGCCCTCAGAATAGCTTCAAATGAGGACATTAATTTTATCGATTTCAATCAAATTTTCGAAGAGTTCTGGATACAGAAAGAATATGATGGATCTGTAGGTTATGCATACGTTGATGACGGAGGGAATATCATAGGAGTTATCGTTAACATTCATAATGATGGGTCCAAAAGTTTGGAGAACGCAAAAAAACTTATGGAAATATACTCAACAAGTGAGTTGAAAGATTGACAGAAAAAAAGATTGAGTAACAGAACTTCTCTTGCAGATGAAGTTTTCCGGAGCGTTGAAATTGAACTATTGGACAGTGAGAGTAGAGGCATAATCTCGAGAATGATTCTATGGATTATCATAATTCTTGCATTAGTTGGAGCCATTTACGCATTTATCCACCTCCAAGAATACCATATCCAAATTCCTCGACTTGGATTGTGGTTTGGTGATAGACGTCAACCAACAACTAGCCCCCAGTTTACATTCATGCGATTCAATGGACTTGAAGAAATGGAGAGAACGGTTATGGAGCTCGATGCCACGAATCAAGGAGATTCATCGGAAGGAATGATGAGACAGATAGAAATCGGTAGAGAGCCATCCACCATCTCTTCAAGGGTTCAAGATAAGCATCTGTCGTCGATGCACGGTGAACAAAATCAGGCCATGGACTCAGGTGCAGAGCATGTAACTAACTTTTTCATCAACTCGGTGAATGAAAATGAACTCGACACAATTTCATTGGAGCCATTAGTTGATAAAAATTAAAAAATCACAAGTTGACGGTTTCTTCATGAGATATCCGAAATGATTGTTCTGATACTATGTTGAATCCTTGGAAGCCAGTTAACGTGTAGAGAACAAATCAATCGTTTTAGAAAGCCAATTATTTCAGCAGATTAAAAAAACCTTTACTTGAGGATGACCAATTCTAATCAGATGGGTTGTTAGCTTCAACTTTGGTGGATGAATTGCCTTCGGTAGAGTCGGTTACACTTTCTGACTCCAAGAACTTGTTCCATTTTTCAATCCTCTTGGCTGCTTCTTCTTCAGTTTCTTGAGTTTTGTACTTAGTTCGTCCATCCCAATGGAATGCTCTCAGCTTTCTCTGAGCGAACCATCGACCATCCATTACTTCCACACATTTGTCAGCCATATCAAATTCTTTGAACTGAACTGTAACAACACCTTCAGGATGTCTGTCGTAAATTTCAATCCGCTTAACTTCTCCAAACTTTTCGACACATTCATCTCGAACATCATTCTTATACTCGAGAATAAGCGCTGGATTTTCATCAAACTCCGAGGGATCGAACATATTCATGATGACAACTGTTTTTTCACAATTTGATCGTTCTCCAGGCAACTTATCAGGTCTCCAGTCAAATAGTCGTTCAGTTTTCTCCTTAATTTTTCTCTTGTCCTTTGCTTTCCTTTTCTTTGGTCGCTTAGATGGATCATATTCACCCTTCAATTGAAATCTAGCTCTTTCAACTTTTATTACCTTATCTCCCACCAAATATTCATCCAAAATTTGCAATGCCAAATCGACTGACTCCACTTTGATATATGTACATAGAGCGTCACCTTTAAAATTACCACTTTTATCGGTATACAATTTAATCTTAAAATTGCCGGTATCAATGTCTTTCATAATGAGGCCACATTTTTTCATTAGAGCAATAAAATCCTCCTCAGTGGTATCCAATGGTAAGTTGGATACATAAACACTTGTATTGTGATCATCATCGATCTCAAACCAACCTATAAACACAAACATTAATCATTGACCATTTAATCCAAAATAACAATTAATCAAAACAATATTTATTCACATTATTCACTTACCTGGCTTTTGTTCTTCACGCTTTCTCTTGTTATCATTTTTTTCCTCAACTGTACTGCCAGCCTCTTCACCCAAACCACTCACCGACTCAGACATTATGAAATCCAATCACATGAGCTTGTATCACAAGAGAAAAAAATTTACATTCAATTAAATTAAAAACGGAACGATAAACATGATCATTGAATATTTTTATTTGATGTAAACAAAAACTTTCGTTTCAAAAATTTTTTCAAATTTTTTTCATCTCAATTCAATCCTATTCACCAGATGACACTACTAGTTGAATCGAAAATTTTTTTCTCAGTTTTTTCTTCTCTTCAATTCTTGTTCTAATATTTGAGGCTCAAATTTTGAGCTTAAAGCTAGAACTTTTGGCTAGAATAGTGCAAAATGCGTATATAATTGAGCAAATGGATAAGATTGAAGATAGATGAAAGATGGATAGACAGTAATTGGGTTGATGAAATGTGTAAGAGTATGGAATGATAATCCATCAAAAGTATCTGATAGTAGCGAAAATTCTGGCTGATCATGATTACTTATTGATGGATTATTTTTTGCCTTCCATCATCTTCGGTTCCATGGTGTAACGGTTAGCACTCAGGACTTTGAATCCTGCGATCCGAGTTCAAATCTCGGTGGAACCTGTCTTTTTGTAGATTCTAGGGAATCCAGGTGATATTTGATTGATGATTAAAAGTAGATTGTTACAGCTCATCAACGTCCTGGTGAGCTTGAAATCTTCTTGCTAGTGTGTGATATGCGAGCTTGTTAATTGCGATAGATTTTTGATTGATTTTTCAAGAAGCAATTGATCACGATATAGCAGTGAGATAGAATGAACTTTTTTTAGCCCGGAGAATAGCTGTTTTAGCATTCGGAGATGTAATGGCTTCATGATAGAAATTCTGGTACAGAAAGCTTTAGCAAAGAAATGTGATTAGAGGTAGGAAAATATTTGACTTCACTTTGTGTAAAAGAAATTACTTATTGCTCTCCTTAACTAATGATATGCCTAACTTATGCATTTCGACGGCCAGTTTGAACAAATAATCGTAACATTCGGCCATAGTTTTAGCTGTTTTCCAAGTTTTGCCCCACACATAAAAACCATGTCTTCGAACTAGAACGGCATTTGAATTTGGATATTTTTCGATCGCCTCAGCCATACTGGCTGCCAGATCAGCTTCGAAACATGTATTCTCTATGATCGGAACGACAAGTGTTTCATCAAATCGATGAGATATGTCAGATGATCCTTTCTTTATTCCTTTGATCATCTCTTGATGGCTTATTTTGAATTCATTTCCATCCACAATCAGAGTTGCCAAAACAGCGTTTATCGAATGTGCATGGATGACAGAGCCAGCATTACGAAGTTGATAAGCTTTCATGAACAATGGTGTACATTCACTTTGTTTCAAATTTTTGGATGGTGAAGGACATTCCAGACAATCGCCTTTATCATTTAGAACGAATATTTCCTCTTCCCTGATCATCTCTTTCTGTACACCGGATGGAGCGATATAAATTTTATCATCAACTTTAACACTGGAAAAGTGGAGTAAAATTTGAGTTATTCAACTGTCAATGAGCTTTCTCAACAATTACCTCATGCCACCACCGGTTCCTGAGACCCAACCATGATCGTAAAAATTGTTACAAAGTAAGGATATGAGCTTTCTGGGATTTTTTTCATCAATCGAAAGTTGAGACATCATGAAGAGGCTGGCAAGCTTAGAAGCTTTAGTTGGCGAAATTAGTTGAGGTTCTCAATGGTAACTCTGAAAAATTGGTTTTGCAAAAGTTGGCAGAATTGCTCAGAGATGATTATGAGGAAAACGACAATGCTGTAAATGCTTTTAATTCACCAAAGAAACGGCTGTTGTTGAATGATAATTGTATGAAAAACACTGAGAAAATCGAGCTTCAGCTGAACACTGAACACCCACACACACGCGAAAAATGAACTGATAATATTTGAAATAGGAGATATACCTGAATCGCAATGGAATCAACCAACACAACTGAACGTCAATTGAGTACGAAAATAAGCATAAATGGATGTATTAATTGGTGAAAAACATCTAATATCTCATCAAACTCTCCACTAGAATGTGTCAACTTTACCCCATAAACTATACTGACAAGTTGTAAGCAGTAATAACTTAAAAAAACACAAACATTAGTGTCACCAATTTAGTGATAACTTGACAGAGAGTGAGAGAGAGAAAAAAAGTCTGTTCATCGATAAGCCGTAATCTTTCTTGATAATAAAAACTGTTAGTTTCTTGATATTCATATAAAATCATGAGTTCTGGACTTAGGAAGAGAGAAATCAAACATCGTGTCCGTCATTTTGAGGTCACTTCGAGATTTATAAATTTTGCTCCACAGAACTGATTTTCAGAAACTCTTTTTTAAATTGTTTGTAATAAGCTCTACTATCCATTAAAGGTAAGAAAAAATCATATTCAATTGATCACAAATTGATTCATCTCCAAAAGATGGCTTCAAGGAAAAGCATCGATGGGCGAATTTGGGTTACTTTGGCTTACCATGAAGAAGAAAATGCTGCTGCTGTTATTAGAAGATTCAAATTAGAATTTCCTAATGAGAAACTACCCACAGAAGAGACGGTCAAAAGAATTTATGAAAAATTTGTTGCGACTGGTTCAGTTTTGGATCATTACGAGGGTAATGCTGGTAGGCCATCAACTGGTATCTCAGATGAGAATGTGGCTGTACTTGGAGAATTTGATTCACCTATTTTCAATCACAATCTTCTTCTTATATTGACATGGACGGTGGTTTTTCTCTTATTGGCAGTGGAATTTGTGAAATAAAATGTGAGCACTTTCCTTGAAGTTTTCACTTTCCTTGAAGTTTTTTTTTCATTTTTTGAAGAACTATGAATTGTATTTTCTAACTCGACTGTGCTTGCTTAGGCACCAGAATACATAATGTATCATCATAATGTAATAGCCACTCTCATTTACCCCAATTTAAAGGTTCGTATTAGCTTCATCAGTCAGTAAGCTGTTATTTAAATGATCTACTTTGGCACACTCACTTCGATTTGTACTCGAAAATTAAATCATAAGGAGGTAGATCCTTGATTTCATGTGAAGCAATCATGTACATTAAGATGAGCATCAAATAAAGAGATAATGATCAATCAGGATGACTTGATAGATTTTATTTCAGTGATGATCAATTTTCCATTAGAAGAGCCTCTCTTTTAGGTGAAGAATTTTGCTTTCTGGACCATTGAACATCCCCATTTTCCATAATTTAGACTTACATTGCTCAATATTATGTGCCATACAGTATTGTACAGTAAATTTAATCTATTCTTCGAAAGTCTCGCGTAAATGATATCACAGTACAGTGTATTATCGCTTACGGGCTTCGTTGGTCCTAAAAGAAGTTTCATTAGAGGAATCGCCTTTTCTACTTTGAGTATTAAAATTGGTGACTTTGTTCACTTTGTCCTTGTCTTTTTCTAGAATCATCTTGTCTTTTTCTACCGTCGCCTTGTCTTTTTCTGCCATAATTTTGAAGATACTGCTCTGAATCATTCCTTCGCATCTTCTCGTATCAAAGAGGACACGCTTAAATGGTTCAAATATATCGCTAATGAATCCCCGTTCACAAGCAGCACCACTATGCTTGAATTGTGTATCTGAACTTTGATCTGATTTTGAGATCTGAAAAAGAACATGATATGTAGGCCAATATTGGGTTGAAAATGATAGAAAAAAGAATCTTAAATAAACTAGATACTCATACTTTTTGGTTTATATTTTGTGACCTTGGTTCATTGTTTTGTTTGAGAGGAAGACTAGTATTGATTGATGAGGACTTTGGGTTCTCTTCGTTGGCAGATCTTTGAGCTCGATATACTGAGCCTTCGCCTTGATTCTCGGAATCTTCATACATGGCTCTACTGATAGGTGAAGGCAGATATGTCAAGGGGTATGAATGAAAAAACTTGTATTCAGATCCTCTAGGATTACCTGGATATATTGTCATCTTGCCTTGCCATAGGATTCACAAAATTCGTGGAACTCATTTTTGAGTTTGTTCGCTCTGGGGGCATTTTATTCCTGGAAATAAAGTCTATCACCGGGGTTATATAATTATCAGGTACACCAAGATGTTGAAGAATGCTGAGTGAAAAACAAAGCAGTTTGAGTTCTCGCTCTTGGAACAAGGGCCCTTGCTGCGGGGCCCCTGGCTGTGGTGGCTGTTGTGGCTGCGGTGGCCCTGGCTGTGGCTGTCCTGGAAAAGGCTGCCCTGGAAGAGGCTGTCCTGGTTGTGGTTGGCCTGGAAGAGGCTGCCCTGGCTGTGGTTGGCCTGGCTGTAGCTGTGGCTGTCCTGGAAGTGGCTGTTCTGGCTGTCCTGGTTGTCCTGGTTGTCCTGGTTGTCCTGGCTGTCCTGGTTGTCCTGGTTGTCCTGGTTGTCCTGAAAGAGAGCTGATTATCATTTTTCAACATGGGAATATATCCGAGTAACACGAATGTCGCTTGGAAGTTCGTGTCCAGTGCTGATACAGCGTGGATGGCTCCTGAGAGCACTGTTCAGAAACCTATGAACTGAAAAAATTACCCATCCAATGCGAGTCAAGCGAACGTGACTAACCCTCACTGAGTTGGACGAGCGTAACTTAGACTAACATGAGGAATAGTATTAATAGGTAAACGGCGGTACGGCAATCGCTGATGGAATGGTATGCCATCCGAAAATTGTAATTAGGGAACAAATAGGACAATAAAATGGGGCAAGCTACCTGGCACAGACCTCCTGCTCGAACTGTGAGCGAACATTGTGGGAAGACAAATAATAAACGATAGAAAATAACAGTAAAACAATGGTGGTACGGAAATCCTAGGTGGAATGAATTGTCATTTACGATTATAATCAGGGACTTAGATTGAGGGGAGAAGCAAACTGACACAGTCCTCCCGCTTGAATTGTGGGTGAACATTGTGTAATGAATAAATGAGTATCTTTACCTCTGACAAAAGTGAGCCAATTGAGAGAGAATATCAAAAATATTAGGCACCATCGAGGATATGAGCCCATTTCAGGGGCCTTCCTGTTTACCTTCTTGTTTCACGAATTCTTGGGAAATATATGTAAAAGATGCATATATTTGGAAATATGGTTTTGAAAACTATTCAAACGCTGTGAAAACGAAATTCTCGTTTGTCTTGAGTTACGATATCAACACTAGCCCCTACTCATTGAGATATCTCATATGATAGAGTATCATGTTCGTTATTTCATTATCTTCAGTGAAAATCATAAAAATACTATTCGATGATTTGCTCACCGTTGCTTAGGCATTAAGGCTTAGCTTTTTTCAGTGAGCCTTGTCCAATGAATAATACAAATTCAATGAAATGGAGAGACCTCTGATTGAATCAGAAATCAAGCATGAGAGCTCTGTTAATGTGACTTGACGATAGAGTTACTGAGTAATGAAATAAGACCTTTTTATGCTCTTTTCAAGGGATTCTGAGTGGGAAAAAATCAAACAACTCATTGAATCAAGACGCTGATTGATTTGATTCCCTTATTACTTAGATTTTGCGTGATCTCTGATATTTTTTGAAATTTCTCCAAAAAAATACGAGATCGAGAGTTGATCAACGACATGATTCATCTGTGAGAAAGAGTTATCACATTTTGAGTTGTGTTTGTAGAGAGTAAGTCCAGATGATTTCTCACACCAGAAGCTCATTGCCTGAACATCAAAGCATTTGAGACGTTAAATCTTTTTGATCGAATCTTATCTTATCGCTCGTTTATTGAATTCATAGTTTATCCTAGGATATGCAAAATAGCTCAAAATTATGCAACAAGAAGGCGAAACGCTTTCCAACTTGATTTTTGGGATGGAGTTATCAACCAAAAGAGAAGTTGTTTCATGTTAGTCCATTCCCATTTCATTTTATTTACCCTGGTTTGATGAAAATTTTCAGATAGCTGCAGAGAGATTCCAAACCATTGAACCGTTTTGATCATGATTAAGCCAAACATTGGCCGCAAGGTAGCATCGATTAGCGTAATTGATTGCAAGCTCCTCATGCATCATAATCAGCATCATGTGATCAATAATTGCAATGTTGAAGTCACCTTGTGGAATCGAGGTATGGATGTAATCTAGTCCGAAAAAGGCCTCTGGTTACTTTCATCACTTTTCGCAGTCAAGCTACAGAGATCGATAAAGATCTGTTCAGCTTCATCTCAGACTGGACCAGTTGCTGGACTTATAATAACCATCTCGTATGATAGAGAGAGCAAAGAAAAAAAAGGTGGAGAGATCGTTTAAATTTTTTCACCTTGAGATCTGTAAGCGAGAGCCTAACATTCTAGTTGAATTTCAAGTGCCAAAAGGATTCATTGTCAGATTTGTTGTCAACAAGTCGATAATTTTGATAATTGAATGATGGATTACGAGGAGAAAAGAGACATTCAAGATAGATACTGTATCGGACGTCTGATAAATGTCTCACTTGAGTACCAATATGGATTCAGAAGTAGAACAATTTTGGATGGTGTTAATTTTTCTCTTCCAGAGAAAAGTTTGATCGGTTTAATCGGTCCTTCTGGTTGTGGTAAAACTACTCTTTTACGATCGTTGATTGGTTTGATTAAGGTGAAAAGTGGCTGTGTTTATCTCGCTGGGTATCAGAATGCTGACATCAAATCAAAATTATCTCCATCGTTCATCGGCTACATGCCTCAAGATATTGGCCTCAACGATCTATGGTCTGCTGAGGAAATGTTCAAGTTCGCTGCTCGAGTCTATGGAATACAATGGTCTGATCTTAAGTCTAGAATCAAAGAGCTACAAGAGAACATCGATTTACCCAAACATCTTGGCTGGATGAGCTCAATGAGTGGAGGTGAAAAACGTCGAGTTTCCCTTGCTCTTGCCTTAATCCATCGGCCAAAGTTACTACTTCTCGATGAGCCAACAGTCGGCTCAGATCCTGTAACTAGACTCAAGATATGGAATTATTTGGTTGAATGTCGAGATAAGCTTGGAACCACTATCGTGATCACAACCCACTACATGGATGAAGTTCGAAAAGCGGATACAATTGCTTTCATGTATGAAGGGCAAGTACTTCGACACGAACCACCGAAAAAGCTGATGATGGAATATGGAACAAACAATCTGGAGGAAACAACTCAAATGATTTGTAGAAATTTTATTGGGCAAATCAAGAATTCTAAGCCCAAAGGGCCAATGTGCTTCGATTCTTTGTGTAATTTTCCGATTCGATCATCGGGAAATTCTAGTCGACTACCGTTTACCACTCTTATTCTTGCATCTTTGCTTCGAATAATATCAGAATGGCGCCTATCCATTCCAGCGATTACTTTTTTCGCTTATTGGGTTGTTTTTACAACTCCAATAATTTTATCATTCCTGTGGAAGCCTCCTCTGGATATTCCCATTCACTTAATTTCAGATCAATCTGAGTCTTTCTCAATCGGACAACTCAATTTCATTCATGATTTGAACAATACCATCGAGCTGACACTCAAAATTTCTACACTTGAAGATGCCACCAGCATTGTTCAAAAAGGCAAATCAATTGGGATGATTAGTTTTAATCCTGGTTATGATTCTAATCTTCTTCGTCGATCACTAGATTTTGAGAAAGACCAAGCTATCCCACCTCTTATCCAATTTTATGGAGATTTTTCAGATAAAATCAAGGCACACTACACCGTACGTCTACTTGAAGAAAGAGTTAAACAGCAAATAGTTGATATTCAAAAAAAGAACAATCAAGTCGATCGCTTCTTGGATGTACTGAAAGTTGAGCCAATTGATGGTCGCTCTATACAAGACAATTCTGGAAGAACAATTAATTACTTGGTTCCAATACTTCTCACATACTATTTCTATCAGATAGGCCAAGGTGCTGCTGGTTTTGCGCTTATGATAGACAAATTGAATGGTTTCTATGAGCGACAATTGACTATGGGTATTAAGCCATGGCAATGGTTAGCCTCTCATACCATACGACATGTCATGGTTACGATTCCCATTCATTGTTCCGCATGTTTAGCTCTCCTGATTTTCCTCAATATCTCAATTAATTTGAAAATATGGAAATATATTTTTCTCCTGGTATTTGTTGATATCACAGGTGGTTCTATCGGTATTTTCATGGGATCAGCATTATCCTCTCCATTTTGGGTGATGTGTGCCGTTTTCATGTACAACATATCGTTAATATGGTTCAATGCAGTTATATGGCCAATCGAAAGTTTACCATATTTTGCAGAAATTTTTCTCATCACCTATCCGTATGGAGGAATATCTCGAGCTGGTCAAAGACTACTCAGTGGATTTGATTCACCTATTTTCGATTACAATCTTCTTATTGTATTGGCATGGGCTGTGGTTGTTCTCGTAATGGCAGTGAAAGTTGTGAAATAAAATGTGAGCATTTTCCTTGAAGAAAGTTTTCGCCCATTTTTTGAGATATGAATTGTATTTTCTAACTTGACTGGAACCGAAATATCATCATAATGTGATAGCCACTCTCGTTTGACCCAATTTAAAGATGTTCAATCAGAAATGGAAGAGGCTGTGATAATCTGTGATCCATGTGATTGTGGTCAAAAGTAACAGAAGAAGATCGGCTACCTTAACGAACCTAAGTTTTCTCAAACCATTGTGTGGAAACAAAAATTTGATGATCAAATTTATTTCAAACATATGGTAACAGCTCCAGTTTTAGTCAATTTTCTTCTTTTTGAATAGACTCATCATTCCTGCTAATGGGCCAAGGAAGAAAATTTGGTATAGAATTCCTCCAATCACCATAAATATGCACATCCAAAATTGATGGTACAGCTTCATAAAGAAAATAAAATGATTATCAACTCTGGTCAAGCAAACTGTAAACTTACCCATCTGAATGAAGAGTATTCATAAGGTTCAGTTATCAATCCATAATACCAAATGAGAATAGCCATGTGAGGCCAGTATGTAGCCAGAAGAATTCTCAAACAGATTTCAGTCCATGGAGCTCTTGATTCTTTTTTCATCTTCATCAAATTTTCAGGCATAACTGATTGATTTTTTTCCAACTTTTGATTATGTAAGTGGTTTTTGGTTATATTCAATTCCTTTTCATCACTGTATCTCGCTAATTTGGCCCTAAAATGCTCACTATAACCAAAAGTTGAGATCGTACATAGGAAAAGATGCATTCCGTGTGAAGCTACTAAGTACATGATTCTGGTGAAACGATTGAGATTTGCTCGGAACACATTGAAATAGGATGTAGAGAAAAATAAGAGGACATAGGAGATACTTCCAAGCCACCTGAACATCTGTTTGGTCACCTAAATTGAAAATAAGCTTATCAACATGCTCAATTCTTATTCCAGAAGCAATTCGATTATACCTCAGAGAATTTTTGATCTACTCTTGATTCCAGAAGATCTTTCACCACAAAAGACCGGGCAAAAATATATGCATGTGAAAACGTACGGAAATAAAATTTTTCAGCCCAATCAAGAACGGTTCTGGCAAAAGTATCAATCATCAGTCAGTGAGCTGTTATTCAAATGATCTACTCTGGCATACTCACTTCGATTTGTACTCATAAATTAAATCATAAGGTGGTAGATCCTTGATTTCATGTGAAACAATCATGTAAATGAATCCAATTAATGATGCATACAGAAACACAGTTGGCTTTGAAGAGAATTTGTTGGCTAAATACAATAATATCGATGCCATTGCTAAGAGCTGAAATTCGACTGAGACAGTCCATGCTTGAATAATACACCGAATGAAAGAAAGTTACATATAGAAACGGAAATAGGAAACTATTAACTAACCATATCTTTGACCGGAGGAAAATTGGAAATATGTAGAACATTGTACCAGAAGGTTTTCCGGCAACCTTCATATCGAGTTTGAGCCACGCTCTCATAGGCAGGTCCATAACCTAGTAGAGGTAAACTTATCTCGAATGCTGCTGCTATCGCAAGTGCTGGCTGAATCCTAGTGTGAAATTTGGATAGATTCGATTATTATCAGGTGAGTAGAAGAAATGAGTCTTCATCATTGATAGACATCAGTAAGAAGTAGTAGAAAAGAAAGATTGGCGACATTGTTCTATCATTGTATCGATTTTAAGTTCTGAATCATTTTCAATGATGAAACTCGGAAAACTCAAGCATGAATTGTATGATGGTGAATTCTGTAATAAATTTTGGTCTAACATTATGGGGGGTAGTTTCATGGGTGATGCAACTATTCATTCAACAAGATTCGTGAAATTACTTGGTTCAAGTGAGATTGCGTTCACAATCACTCGTTTTCCATGAAATTCGTTTGATTATGGATTTTGCATATTGTGATCATGCATGTTATGTGATTTTTTAATTAGCTGGATGGAATGAGATCAATTTTCAGAATATCTTTCTATAGAGAATGAAGAGAATGAAGAGAGAGAGAGAGAGAGAGAGAGAGAAAGTTATCTTAATGAGCTAATTTCGACTTACTCAAGGAACCGCCTGGCCAGCATAAATGAGATGATCTTAGCGATGATACCGTGCTCGGCTTCAGTAGAAACATAGCCGCTGCAATTCCACTGATCCGAAGATGAGACTTGAATTATCAAAATGTTGATCATCGAAATTTGCACATCTTTCTTACCCTAAGAATATAATTGCTTCATTTGTGGACCTACTCAGAAACGGCTGGAACCACATGTGACCGAGAACTTTATTGTAGTCTTCAAAGTTGACTGATAAGTGAGACGAAGAGAAAGAGAAAGATGCAATGAACCCCTAGATTGAATTCCAAGATCATCCAGAATTTTAAAATGAAAAAACTGACTTACTCCACGTTGAGGCTCTATTGGCGAACATTGTAATAATAACACCATGGAGATTGAATGCCATCATAAGAGTTAAGAATCGAAATACAATGAGAAATGTTATCTTCTCATGCTTAGATGGTACCCAAAACATTCTTAAACTTTCTTTGGGCGAAAAAATTCTGATGAAATTGGATGACTTTTGCCACTCAGTGCCAGCCATCTGAATAATGCTCGATAATATGACCAATGAAACCATCATGATAAGTGTAAATCTAGAACATAAATTCTTTTCTGGATCGATTCAAATTGAGGGATCGTAATCACTTACAAGCTTACTTTTTGTATTGTTGACGCTTGAATCACACGATCAACAAAAGTATTCCCATTTTGACACACCGTAGGCTTGCCCTGGATCCAAAGATATTTCACGAGAACTAACTCATGTAAGAGTGAAATTTTTTATCAGTCGATAACACATTGTGGTAATACTGATTTTTGATGATTTAAGCTGATCATTTGACTCACTTTTTTCGATGATAATATTTATATCTTGCCCTAAACACGCTGATACTGTGCCAAGTCCTATGTTTAAGTATAAGCCGAGAATTGGATTGAATTCATTGTGGAAAATTCTCTCAACATTTTCATGAGACACATTGAGTTTTCGGAGCTTAACATAGTCTGGCAGTAAATGTGTCAGACAATATCGACTTCCCAGGTTAATTTTCGATGATTCTTGAAATTGTTCCAATTTCAGGCATCCATCATAATCACCAAATTCCAAGTAGACCCTTTGATCGAATCTTTCCGGAAAACTACCAGAGACTTCAATGACTGCAATGAAAGGATCCAATTGATATCTGATATTTTGGAAGAATGAAGTCTATTCTCACATTTTCGATGGAGAGAATCATTTCCATTTGCTGATACAACTTTTTTCAAAGCAACTCGACATTGACCAGAAATTGGTAATGATGTGAGATTCTTTCGCTCGATGAATTTCCAAAACAGTCTACCAAAACCTTTGGAAGCAAACTCACTTTGCCTCAACTCTATTTGTCCAATTATATTCCAACCATTTATCGAAACAATTGGAAAGAATATCAAAACTAGTTCGATTATGTTCCTCATCAGAGATACATGCGATAAATATGAATTTCAAGTTCATATGAACAAAAAATTGCAATTAGAAATAGAGATCAAATTTTTAAAGAGAAATACACATTCAAATAAAGTGGATCACACACACTAGAATAACTTTTTCGAAAATTTTTACTGCCTCTAGCTGGATAAAGTGTATCAAATAAATTTATTAAATTCCTATTTTATGCGAAATTATTCGATTGGCAATAAGATGGATGGACACCATATAATTTTCGAGATTTTTTTTGGTTTTTTTTGTTGATCAACACTTTTTAGTTTAACACGAATAGCCTTCGAGTGACTGTCCATCATCCTGACACTAAATCAACGTCTCAATTACATCAAAAAAACAGAAATTATTTCAATTTTTTGTGAATGATTTTGTTTCTCAAAGCTGAAGCTTTCCTCTTGAACAAAGCTCCTTCAAAGTTTCATCTAGGATCTTGGACTTATTTAATCAAGGAAAAAATTGATAGAAAAACTTCAGACTCCTTCTCGTAACAAAGTCTTTCTCTGATGAATCCATTGAATGTATATCATTATTTATCAGATTGGAGATGCCATTCCTGTTATCTGCTATCTGTTCATCACTTCATCGAATTAAGAGATATCAACTGAGCAACAGGACAAATTTTCTGATTTACTAATTAATGGAAATAGGAAATATGAGAACACTTTTTCAGTCGTATTGATACGGATTAAATTTACCTCCACCTGCAACATTTTCAAATCATCAACCATATTTGACCGTACAAATCTTACTAACATTGCTTCCAGAATCGGAAGGAAACATCTAACAACGTCGTCTTCATTATAAACGTATTAAATTAACAGAATCTTCAACTCATACAACTAAATAAACCTACTCGGTTAGAAATCTCATTTTCGAATCTCAAAATTTTTCCTCGATCTGAGAAGTCTGGCAATGTATTCGATTCTGTTGCTTGCTCTTATGACATCATTGACAAATGCTAAAGACCCATGTCCAAAAATTGGCAAACCACAGGGACCATTTGATATCAACAAAGTGAGATCAATAAATTCCAAGTAATACCGATAAATTATGGCCAAAATTTTCATCAGTTTTCGGGAATTTGGTACGATATTGCAAGAGCTTCCGAACCTGGCTATGCTAACCATTGGGAGGATAATCTAGATTGTATATATGCAAATTACACCAGATTTAATAGGAACGAGTTCAAATTTTATAACGAGGGCAAATATTTGTCGACGTAAGTTGTGTTAATCAACCAGATTGTTATTTTGAGAGACAATCTTTTCAAATAAATTTTCAAATATTCACAGAGGATCTAGTGATAGTTCCACTTATATCGCTCGCCAAACTGACCAACCAAATAGACTTAAGTTACAGTTTAGACATGCCGAAAAAGATTACTACATAGTGGACACTGATTTTGAAACATATGCCATAGTTTGGAGTTGTAGGTGGTATCAGAGTGAGTATAACAGGATCAATCATATTGCTTTCTATTTTATTTCTAAATTGAACATTAAATTTCGACCAGAATATGGATGGATTCTAGGTCGAAAAAAACATTTGCCCGAAGAAATTATCAAAAAAGGAATCAAAAAATTGGTAGACCTTGGAATGCCTGAAGGCCGTTTCATCAGAATTGAGCATTCAGAAACAAAATGTAAGAAGTGATCTTTTGATCATAAAATTTCAATCAAAATTTTCGGATGAATAGTTTTCATGCTCTTCATGTTCCGATCAGGGGTGAAGAAATTAAAGGCTCAATTTGAAGTTTTTCTGTATCAGTGTCTTCTCATTTTTTTGTTCATTATATTATAATATTTTTTTTACATGTATCAAATATATTTATCAACCTAGAAACAGGCCAAATTGTGAGATTGATTAGAATAGGAATAGATGGACATTTTTAGCCATATCAATGTAAGTTTGGTGTAGGAAAGAATATCAAAACTAGTTCGATTATGTTCCTCATCAGAGATACATGCGATAAATATGAATTTCAGTTCCATATGAACAAAAAATTGCAATTAGAAATAGAGATCAAATTTTTAAAGAGAAATACACATTCAAATAAAGTGGATCACACAGACTAGAATAACTTTTTCGAAAATTTTTACTGTCTCTAGTTGGATAAAGTGTATCAGTTGAAATCCTATTTTATGGGAAATCATTCGATTGGCAATCTGATTGATGGACACCATGTAATTTTCGAGATTTTTTTTGGTTTTTTTGTTGATTAACACTTTTTAGTGTAACACGAATAGCCTTCGAGTGACTGTCCATCATCCTGACACTGAATCAACGTCTCAATCACATCAAAAAAGCAGAGAAATCATTTCAATTTTTTTGTGAACGATTGCTATTTTGTTTTTCAAAGCTGAAGCTTTCCTCTTGATTCGCATTCGAGGAATCGGAATGTTAAAAATTACGTTTCTTGAGAGAAAAAAATTATTTAAGTGAAACTTTTTGAGCGATGAATGATGAGAAATAATTAGTTAGATACAGTGATAAGGAAAAATTCAAATAAATCTCAAGATTATTGCTCAACTTTCCACAGAACTGTTTCATGATAATACACTGAATCTTTTCCATCAAGAGATGAGGGCGAATTTTTTAGACGTTTGAAAATGTCATCCCCGAGTGAGAAATAACTTAATGGCCTCTCTAAAATCTATCACGCCAACATTTCACAAGCTCATGCATTCCACTTTCACTGTTTTACTGTTTTCGTGAATATCTGGAACATTGAGTGAGACATCCTCTAGACCTTCGATCTTTTTTCCATCAGATTTTATTTGAGATAAATTATCTATTAATAATAAGCTGTGTGTAAGTATGTTTATAATAATAAACTCATACAAAACACTTGTTCATGCATACATGCATATGTTTTTTCTAATAAAATAATAAGCTATTTGCGATGAGATTTTATTCCCACCAACATATTCAAATTGAGTCAATTTTTGAGACTTTCTGATGGTCATCTTCCGGCTTGATTGCAATCTAGTGACCAATGAGTCAAGTGTAAGTATCCATCCATAACACATGAAATCAATTTTAATCCGCTTCAACTTTTTCAGTATGCTGTAATCACGATAAATATTTCAAGCTCGAAATTCATTCAAATAGTTCAATAACTTACCTAGATGTAGTGTTGTCGGATTAGAAATGACTGTATGTTCATCAAGAAGCATCAACTATGGCTGATTCATGAGCGTAAGATCCAAAGAAAATCAATGTTTTTCGCTCTAATCTAGCTCATCAATTAAACAAATCAGTCACAATATCGTAACTCTTGTACACTTGATTCTTGGAAAGATATGAACCTTCTTATTTCCCATTACAAATAGAGATAAGGTAAGCTGTGTTATTTGAAGAGTTGAGCTTGTTGTTGGGTTAAAAAAATAGGTAAAACGTTTTCACCTCTAAGTGCTGTTCATATTTAAAAATAAGATTTGATCAGCGGTCCGATACAAAGTATATATACAGCGATGGTAATTCATCTTGGAATTCATCATGAAAAAGATTTTTCAATTTTGAAAAGAATAACTCGAGAAAACAGGGTCATTTGAATATTTTTTCCTTCCAAATCCATCATTTCCTCCTGAAGCCAAAAAAATCACATTTATCGAGGCAAACTATGACTTGAGCTTGCTCATATAGCAGTGGAAATTTATTCTGTGTTGATAAAATGATATCAATATTTAGCTTACTAACTTTGGTGAAAAAATTATGGAAAGAATGAGAAAAATAAGATTCCAAGATCTTATTGAGACAAAAATGAAGCCTCACCTGCTCAATATACTTACAAAATCTTAATTTATTCAGAGATGTTCAAATCTCCAGGCAAAATTTCACCAGATACAAGTCACAAGACTAACGTGTTACTTGTTAAATGATGCTGATAGCCTCAGATCGAGCGTTGAAAAAAATTTGCCTCCGAGAACTCAAATATTTCTTTACATTTTTTGGCTAATTGTATAGAATTTTATCTAACAAATTACACCGATTATAACTTTCAAACATTTCCTGATGGTGATGCAGTTTCTCGGTTGTGCCTGAATCATGGAACAATGGTATCATTCTGTAAGAAAACTGATGGATTAGTGAAAAACTCAGAGTTGCACTTCGATAAAATGGAATTGTTACTCCAGAAGTGAGATCTCTCATCCCGAAGAGATACCATGATAGACTGGATTCGGGAGGACATGATGGATTTTTGAGGACTTATTATAAGATAAGAGTTCGATTCTTTTGGAGAGGAATAATGAGAGATATGTATGAATATGTTCTATTTTGTGAAGTATACCAAAGAATGAAGCCACATCAATCTGATGATGAACCTTTGGTGCCAATTCATTCTATCCTTCTATTGGAAACTATCTACATCGATTTTTGTGAGTTATTGGGAAAGAGCGAAGATATTGCAGCCAATCAGTCATTCTTATTAGTTATCGATGAAGCTACCAGAATGGTCCATTGGAAAGCCATGAGAGAAATTCCGAGGAGTGTCATCAGTCTCTCAAGTTCGTTGAAGAATATATATCTTCTGTTTGGAATATCATCCCAGATAATGGAAAAGCTTTTTGCTCAGATGAATATTCGAATCGGGGAAGAAGTCAAGGTATCCAGATAAAACATATCTCACCATATCACCCAGTCTCAAACGGATTAATGAAACGTATGATGAGAGGAGTTAAGAATTGCATGAGAATGTATGAAAAAGAAACCAATTGGAAACAATTATGAAGCAAAACAATCGAGCATCGTGACCAATCATACGGCACAGTATTGGGTTGCTCACCTATTTATAAGCTACATAAAAAACCTGCAATACTGGGAGCTGATTACGAATTCCAGATTAATGACAGAATAACTCATGGAAAACCATTTTCAAATGAGAAAATTCAACTTGTTCGAAAAAGAGCACTTAAAAAAGTTAGATCGAATAGCCATAGAGTGGATGTGGGTAGTAGAATTCTAGTAGAGCTTTTTCAAAGTGGATTGAAGAAAGACATTCGTGGAACATTCATAGTGAAGAAAATTATATATTTTCAGGATATTCCCAAAGCAATCATCTACAAAGCTAATTGAGAAGAGAGCCATATTAATATTTCGGATGTTTTTCCTCTTTTCGAACAGAATGGAAATGCTCAGAAGTCCGGAAATCCTTGTTGTAAATCTTGAAATTGGTTCGGAATTAGAGAAGTTCGGATCAACAACCTTGAATTGTTGGCACTCGGAATTTCTTCAGCGACAAAAGAAATCATACATCAATGAGAGAGATATAAGAAGAAAAAGAGAGGATTGAAAATTTAAAAATGAAGATATAATAAAGTAACAAAACTTGGTTATGAGATTCATTCAATAGCTTTCAAAGTTTCATCTAGGATCTTGGACTTATTTAATCGAGGAAAAAATTGAGAGAAAAACTTCAGACTCCTTCCTGTAACAAAGTCTTTCTCTGATGAATCCATTGAATGTGTATCATTATTTATCAGATTGGAGATGCCATTCCTGTTATCTGCTATCTGTTCATCACTTCATCGAATTAAGAGATATCAACTGAGCAACAGGACAAATTTTCTGATTTACTAATTAATGGAAATAGGAAATATGAGAACACTTTTTTAGTCGTATTGATACGGATTAAATTTACCTCCACCTGCAACATTTTCAAATCATCAACCATATTTGACCGTACAAATCTTACTAACATTGCTTCCAGAATCGGAAGGAAACATCTAACAACGTCGTCTTCATTATAAACGTATTAAATTAACAGAATCTTCAACTCATACAACTAAATAAACCTACTTGGTTAGAAATCTCAGTTTCGAATCTCAAAATTTTTCCTCGATCTGAGAAGTCTGGCTATGTATTCGATTCTGTTGCTTGCTCTTATGACATCTTTGACAGATGCTGATGACCCATGTCCAAAAATTGGCCCACCACAAGGATTATTTGATATCAACAAGGTGAGATCAATAAATTCCAAGTAATACCGATAAATTATGGCCAAAATTTTTATCAGTTTTCGGGAATTTGGTACGATATTGCAAGAGCTTCCGAACCTGGCTATGCTAACCATTGGGAGGATAATCTAGATTGTATATATGCAAATTACACCAGATTTAATAGGAACGAGTTCAAATTTTATAACGAGGGCAAATATTTGTCAACGTAAGTTGTGCTGACCAACCAGATTGTTATTTTGAGAGACAATCTTTTCAAATAAATTTTCAAATATTCACAGAGGATCTAGTGATAGTTCCACTTATATCGCTCGCCAAACTGACCAACCAAATAGACTTAAGTTACAGTTTAGATATGGCGAAAAAAATTACTACATAGTGGACACTGATTTTGAAACATATGCCATAGTTTGGAGTTGTAGAGTTGTCTTAGGATTCCCAAAAAACATTATTATGAGTGAGTATAACAGGATCAATCATATTGCTTTCTATTTTATTTCTAAATTGAACATTAAATTTCGACCAGAATATGGATGGATTCTAGGTCGAAAAAAACATTTGCCCGAAGAAATTATCAAAAAAGGAATCAAAAAATTGGTAGACCTTGGAATGCCTGAAGGCCGTTTCATCAGAATTGAGCATTCAGAAACAAAATGTAAGAAGTGATCTTTTGATCATAAAATTTCAATCAAAATTTTCGGATGAATAGTTTTCATGCTCTTCATGTTCCGATCAGGGGTGAAGAAATTAAAGGCTCAATTTGAAGTTTTTCTGTATCAGTGTCTTCTCATTTTTTTGTTCATTATATTATAATATTTTTTTTACATGTATCAAATATATTTATCAACCTAGAAACAGGCCAAATTGTGAGATTGATTAGAATAGGAATAGATGGACATTTTTAGCCATATCAATGTAAGTTTGGTGTAGGAATGAATTTTCAGAACAAGTGTATGACTCAATGAGATGGTAGTTAAAATTGATTTAATCTGTATCGAGTGTCGTTAACAACTGTTGGATATTAAATGTTTATATCTCACTAAGTAGTGCTTTTCAGTGAATCCCCCATACATTAGTTAACAGTATATTTTATATTGATAAACTTCGATTCTAAGACTGGGACATGTATCAAATATTTTTATCAACCTCGTCCAAGCTTCCCGAAAAAGAGCTCTCCAAAACTGAGCATTCAGAATCAAAATGTACAATATGATCTTTTGATCATAAAATTTCAACCAAAACTTTAGATGAATAGTTTTTATGTTCTCCATTTTCCAATCATGATATGATATGCAGGCCAATATTGGATTGAAGATGATAGGGAAAAAAATCTTAAATAAACTAGATTCTCTCACTGGTTCATTGATTTGCTTAGGAAGGAGACTAGTGCTAATTGCTGACAACTTTGGATTCTCTTCGTTAACAGATCTTTGAGCTCGATATACTGAGCCTTCGCCTTGATTCTCGGAATCTTCATACATGGCTCTACTGATAGATGAAGGCAAATATGTCAAGGGGTATGAATGAAAAAAGTTGTATTCAGATTCTCTAGGATTACCTGGATGAATTATCATCTTGCCTCGCCATAGGATTCACAAGATTCGTGGAACCTATTTTTCCCTCCATTTCTTGATGGAAGAGATGGAGGCAAATTTTTTTAGACGTTTAAAAATGTTATCTCAGAGTGAGAAAGTGACTCAATGGCTTCTCTGAAATCTATCACTTTAAAATTCCACAAGCTCATGCATTCCACTTTTACTGTTTTCGTAAATATCTGGAACATTGAGTGAGACATCCTCTAGACCTTCGATCTTTTTTCCATCAGATTTTAATTTGAGATAAATTATTTATTAATAATAAGCTGTGTGTAGGTATGTTTATAATAATAAACTCATACAAAACACTTGTTCATACATGCATATGTTTTTTCTAATAAAATAATAAGCTATTTGCGATGAGATTTTATTCCCACCAACATATTTAAATTGAGTAAATTTTTGAGACTTTCTGATGGTCATCTTTCGGCTTGATTGCAATCTAGTGACCAATGGGTCAAGTGTAAGTATCCATCCATAACACATGAAAATAATTGTAACTTTTTCAGTGTGCTGTAATCACGATAAATATTTCAAGCTCGAAATTCATTCAAATAGTTCAATAGCTTACCTAGGTGTAGTGTTGTCGGATTAGAACTGACTGTATGTTCATCAAGAAGCATCAACTATGGCTGATTCATGAGCTTAAGATCCAAAGAAAATCAATGTTTTTCGCTCTAATCTAGCCCATCAATTAAACAAATCAGTCACAATATCGTAACTCTTGTCCCTTCTCTCTCGATTATCTCGAGCTCTTTATCATCCAAAATCTCGAAGCGAATTTGAGCACCTCCAGAGCTAACCATATGAAATGGTATTTTCTAGTGATATATTGGTGGAGATTTCAGTCAGTTGAAAAGATACTTGGTAAGAGAGAAACCTTCTTATTTACCAGTACAAATAAAAAAGATAAGGTAAGCTGTACTAATTGAAGAGTTGAGTAAGTTTGTTGTTAGGACAAAATAAATGGGTGAAACTTTTTCATCTCTAACAAGTGTAAATGTTTTCCCTTAAGATAGAAAATAAAATTTGATCAGTGGTCAGATACAAGGTAAATTTACGACGCTAGTAGTTCATCTTGAAATAGATTGCTCAATTTTGAAGGGAATTTATTGGGGAAACAGGCTCATTTGACTATTTTTTCATTCCAAATTCATCATCATCTTGCCCTTTAGCCAAAAAAAACCTCATCTATCAACGCAAATTATGACTTGTGCTTGCTCACTTAGTGGTGGAAACTTATTTTGGGTGTTGATAAAATGATATCAATATTAAATTAATTAATTTTGGTGAAAAAATCATGGAAGGAATGAAAAAAATAAGATTCCAAGACTCTTTTGGAACAAGTATGAAGCCTCACTCGCTCAATATACTTGCTAAATCTCGATTTATCCAAGGATCTTCAAATCACCAGGCAACATTCCACCAGATACACGTCACAAGACCATATGTTAGGTGATGCTGATAGCCTTCGATCTTTGCGTTGAAAAAAACTTCCCTTCGACAATTCAGATATTTTTTTATGTTTTCTGGCAAGTCGTTCAGAATTTTATCCAGAATTTACATTACATTATAACTTTCAAACATTTCCTTATATTTTCAGCTTCTCACAACTTTAGAGCTTTTATTGACAGGAAAAAGAAGACCATTGCCCACACTAGTACCAATGAGAGATTAAAACTGAGAATATTGGAATCGTGACCTTTCAGAAATGTTTGGCCATCTCGCATGAGTCCTTCGTAGGGAAATGTGGCCAAGAATATTCTCATGAAATATGGTAAACTTTCGATGGGCCACAGAAGAGCATTTATCCAGATGATGGCAATGTTGTAGAAAAATACGACACACATCATAGCGGTTGTAGATGCTGTTCGTGAGGCCATATACATACCAACCGATCCACTGGCTAAATCAAGAGCACATATGAACAGGACAACTTTGCAAACATTTAGGCTCATAGGAATATTGGACAGAAATATAAGACCAAAGGTTGCCGGAATTTGAATTGGAATGGTGATAAAAATATGTCGTAACATGTGAGCAGTCACTAATTGCCACGATTTAACACCCATTATCAATTGGCGTTCATAAAAACCATTCAGCTTATCGAACATTAGACCAAAGCCAGCTATTGCCTGTCCAAGGGAATAGTAATTGGCATTCAATAGCATTGGAACTAAATAGTTGGACACTCTTCTGGTGTTATCATCAAGGGGTTCTCCATCCATCGGTTCAATTTTGATGACATCTAAAAAACGATCAACTCGACTGTAGTTTCTCTGGACATTTGATATTTGCTTCCATAACAGATGCTCAAGTAAACGTTCCACGTATCGAACTTTGATGAGATCAGAAAAATCTCCATAAAAGTGAATTAGAGGTGGTATAGCTTCATCCTTTTCGAAATCAAGAGATCTACGAAGTATGTTCGCATCATAACCGGGACTAAAGCTGATCAGCCCAAGAGATTGTCCTCTTTGAACACTTTGAGTTGCCTCATCTAGGCTGGAAATCTTTAGCATAAGTTCAATGGTGTTATTCAAGTCATTAATCAGATTGAGCTGAGGTTGAGAGAATAGTTCCCCTGGCACAGTGGCTACATGAACAGGAATATCAACTGGAGGTTTCCAGAGAAATAGTAGAAGGATGTGATCTACGAACATGAACCAATAAGTGAAACCAATTATCGATACTAGAGAGAATCTCCACTCTGAGACTATTCTTAGAAATGATGCGAGGATAAGCTGTGATGGTGCGTAGTTCTCCGAACTTTGATTGATTTCAGTGATAATCTCATCAGAAAATGGGTCCATAGAGAAGTTACATTCCTGAATCACACCTTTCCTTTGAGCGGAAAAATCTCGACAAATTTTCACTGTTGTTTCCTCCAGATTTTTAGTCCCATATTCTATCATCAACTTGTTGGGTGGTTCGTGTCGAAGTACTTGCCCCTCATACATGAAAGCAATTGTATCCGCTTTTCGAACTTCATCCATGTAGTGGGTTGTGATCACGATAGTAGTTCCAAGCTTATCTCGACATTCAACCAGATAATTCCATATCTTGAGTCTAGTTACAGGATCGGAACCAACTGTGGGTTCATCGAGAAGTAGTAACTTTGGTCGATGAATTAAGGCAAGAGCAAGTGAAACTCGACGTTTTTGGCCTCCACTCATAGAGCTCATTACTCCTAGATCCTTGGGCAAGTCGATCTTCTCTTGAAGCATTTCAATCTTCCTTTCCATGTCATTCCAATCTATTCCATAGACTCTCGCAGCGAACTTGAACATCTCTTTCGCTGACCACAGGTCATGTAGACCAATATCCTGTGGCATGTAACCAATGAACGATGGTGGTAATATCGATCTGATTTCATCGTTCTGATATCCAGCGAGCTTAACGTTGCCACTTTCCACTTCAATCAGACCAATCAGAGATCGTAGGAGAGTAGTTTTACCACAACCAGAAGGACCGATTAAGCCGATTATTGTTCTTTCAGGAAGTGAAAAATTAACACCATTCAAGATTTTCTTTCGTTTCCAACTATCACCACATTCGATGTGCACATGCACCATACGAGCTATACATCGAGTATCAGAAAAAATTACACTTCCATGAGTTTCCATATCAACTCATGCACACAATGTAGAACGAAGCAATTCACATCATCCAACACTGAACCAAAAGAAATCCAATGAACTTTCGCTTTGGACTAGTGTACTTTGTACCATTCGATTTGTTCTAAGATTCACTCCTGTTCATTTGGTCTCTAATCAAGAGAGAAATCGTTTCACTCAGAACATGATCATTAAAAAAGTGGGCGATTCATCTCCTGGGCACTTGGGCAAAATTTTCTGGATGAACATTTCGAGCATTCATTAATTTTATCCCATTCAGCCATATTTTGATGACATCGAACATCTTAGGAAACAAGTTTCAAGCGTATGCAAGCTTATGAATTCAAAACATTCGTTCATATGGCATCGATAAATTATTCTTTATTTAGAGTCGCCTTGATTAACTCAGTTTTTTTTAAGTTTTTTCAATGCTGACCAGTAACTAATTCTTGAATCATGATTGCAAACATATGACGGAGGGAATTTTCTCAGTGATGACAGCAAGATCACTCAAGTTCTTAGGCAAGGTTTTTTAGAAAATTTGGGTTGAATATCTAATTTTTCTTAACATATCTAGGAATTTGATATTTCTTCCTCAAACAGCTTGATGAGCGAGATGAAATTGATCTTGCAAAGGCAGAGTAACCAAGTTTATTCGCTCAATTAAGCGAGAACAGATTCCTGATTTGACAAAAGTTTTATCGAAACATGGTTTTTTAAACAAGATTCGAAGAATCATGTGTAAGCTATAATGGTGTACGATCATTGCATTGAATCAATTTCCAGTTCCATCAGAACATGCATAGTGAGCAATAAAAATCATTGAAAGATCAGTTATATTAATGGAAAACAGTTCTTAGATTTCTTCAAGTTCTGGCTTTAAGCACACTACAGATGTGGATGTAGATGATTAATTAATGTGACCCTAAAATATTATAATATAGATCTGAAAAAATCCATAAAAGAGTGAAAAGTACTGTTACGTAGATTAAAAATCAACGAAATTTATTTCTTCTTCCAGGACCATGATAAATCAACTATTATTGAACCTTTTCTCAGTATAATATATAATCTTGTTGATATGAATGTTGATAGTATTGACTCCACAACTCACTCTGGCTATTTTTGGTTTTGTATTTACCAGAGAAACCTCCTCCTGGACGTCTATCTGGAGACTTTCACTTCCTATCAATTCTATTTACATGTATCTCCATCAAGATAGAATATTCTTCAATTGTATCGTAAGGAACCGAGTGACCAGGCATTCAGCTCACTTGATTTCTTGATTTGCACAATCTTCAATTTCAATTTCTTCTCCTGCGTTCAGAAGATCACAGACTCCCATGTCTTTAAGTCGAGAACATTTTGTTTTCTATTGATGATAGCATTCCAGAACTTTCTCGATCTTCTCTTTTGTCATCATGCTCTCATACAAACTTATTAAGATCCAGTGGTCTCCTTTGATACCTCTTCCGAACCATTTGCGATCGGGCATGGATTGGCAATCGTTAGCAGTCATCCATACATTCTGTATTGCTTTGATATTCCTCACGTCTACCGCTGAATGGCCATTGAATAATAAGTTTGGTAGAAATTTTCATATAATTGATTAATGTGAATCTTTTGGGTAATTTTGTGTGATGAATATCTGGTAATGTAATCGGGAACATCCATCAGAGGTCTACAACTTTCACTCATATTCGATACTAGGGTTTTCTTAAATTATCGAACAAATTTTTTCTCATGCTTATGGTGGGGATTCAGTTTGAGCAAAGCGAAGGAAAATCTGTTCAATTGAAGTATCGTTAATATAGAAACTCTCCACCGGACATCGATTTTTCACTTGCTTCATGGTCCGGAACATATCAGCCCACCGCAGATTGCTGTCAGTTAAATGGTACTGGAGAGATGCTCCGTGTTGATCTTGAAGCTTGGCACATGTGAAAAGAGTAAGGATTGTCTCATGAACTAAGGTGAAAGCTGATTCATTTTGCATTTTGATTAGCAAAGTATATCCTTGACCAAATTTATTTTTCAAGTGAGTTGAAGATCCTGTAATAACAAGAGAAGACAAATAAATTTTAAATATCTCACCATGTGAATATAGAATCAGATGACCTACCAAGACATTTAATTTGACCTTTTGACATGATTGCTATTCGATTACATAGAGCTTCACATTCGTCCATAGAATGACTAGTCAGCACAATTGATGATCGACCAGATTCCCTGAGACCTATCAAAGTGGCCCAAATCTTACGTCGAGATGCTGGATCTACACCAGTAGTAGGCTCATCAAGGAATATCACAGAAGGACCACCGATTGCAGCAATAGCTAGACCCAGTTTTCGTTTATTTCCACCACTAAGATTACCATTCAAAGTTTCGCGGAACTTTATCAGATCCGTGGAATTGATGATGAAATCCACGTTTTTTGAGATATCTTTCTCGGGGATGCCTGGAAAATGAATCATCCTCAGTATCTTCCGCTAAACTCAAGAATTTCACTTACCTCTGAGCCTTGCGAACAGTGTCAACGTTTCCTCTGGTGTAAGAAGATCTAACAAAGCATCAACTTGAGGACAATAGCTCACATTCTCTCGATACTTGACAAGATTTTTTGTCACATGAAGCCTACCAACATAAGCATTCCCATGGGTCATTGGAATATCACCAGTCAGCATTGAGAATGTAGTTGTTTTACCTGCCCCATTGACACCTAGCAATCCAAAACACTCTTTCTTATGGACTGAGAATGATACATCGTGAACAGCTCGAAATCGAATTAATTTCCAATTGATAAAGTCTTTGGTGATTTTACGAACGAGTAAGGCTTCATTCGAAAGTCCATTATTGGCAAATGTCTGTTCAACGTAATCTCTTTCCTTCAAAACATCTTCATCTTGGATAATTTCAGGATGATCAGTTTTGCGAGCAATTTTGTTTATAGCTGATGAAATGTACTTTGAAAATTTGGCAGAAATTGCTGATAAAATCAGAGTGAGAGTGAAAAAGATGAGACCGGAACTGATGATGGGAATCAGATCAGATGAGATGATTTCTAAATACTTTGGCTCTGAACCTTTCAAACAGTATTGGCTTATGTAGTCAAGATCATACAATCGACTATTGTTCACTTCTCGCTGAAAGATGTCCCTCATTGAAGGGCAAACATGAACAATCTGTGATATTTCAAATATCTTCGCAAGAGCACTGCAAACACCAATTGGCGGGATTCCTCTCATGAGTGGCTGGAATTTGGCAAGAGTTGGAAGGTATTCTTTCACGGTTGGAAGATCGAGAGATAGGGTCAAATAGATGGAACCTATTGCCCCACTGATGGAATAGATTGTTGTTAGTATGTTGAAGCCAGAAGAATGTTCAATCCTGGTGAAGCTGAGTAGATAAGCCAAAGAGGTTCCACTGAATCCAGCGATGATCAACAGAATGAGTAGTGTTCCTGAGAAATATTTAATCCAATCAACAATAAAAGGGATAGTTAGACAACATTATTAGTCGTACCTATTATATTGATTTTCAGGAGCATGCCGGGCATCCCTGATACTAGTAAGATGATAGCCAGAGAGGATAGTAGAGTGTGGTAAATCAGATCGAATGTTAGATTTGGAAGCCAATAAAAACAGTTACCAAGACCAGCCATACTTTGGATCAATTTGGCCTAGAATTTTATGATAAAAGACAGTGATCAGGACTTGAAAATCTATTTTTTCATGCTTACCCTTGTAGAGATTTCTTTGGCAGGGAATATGTAGTAGGCACTGAAGATGAAAGCTAAGGCAATCGGAAGTGAGAATAGGAAAACCATTCTCTTTATCAACGAGACACCAAAAAAAGACTCAAAATATGGTGATTGTGGAAATGAGTGCTCAGTTGCATTGACCAAATCTTTGTCATCGAGGCACCTCAAAATATTGATATAATTCGCAAAAGCTATTGGATATGAGTATGAATATGGTGCACTCATGAATAGATTAACATCTTTCGGTTTTCCTGTATCTTGTATGCCAAAAAGATACTGAAGATCAAATTCATCCGGCTCAAGTCCAGATGCTTTCATGTAATCAGATATCGGCAGATTTGTTCGAATGGCCTCTAGTTTGCCATCTTTGTTGACCTTTTGGAAGCAACTATCAAGGGGGCTTTTTTCAGCTCCACTGAATATAAATTTGAGATTTGGATAGTCTTTATAATAAAGATCTGGAGAAATTTGATGCTCCGGAAAGTAAGCTACACGACTCAGCTCAGGATCATCAATCACAATTGCCCGAGCAAGGAAGAAAATAATCGCACATGGAATGATCAAGGAATAGAGGATATACTGGAAATCTCGACGTAAATACTGGAACCTTTTGCAGAATAATCCTCGAAAACTTTGTATGATCGAGCTTATAGCTGAGCCTTTCTGGTAATCGAGGGCACCACTTAGCTCAGCCAATGTATTCTCTCGAACCTGGGAAAACGTTACTCGATCCTCAGAAACGATTCCTTCATCAACAGCAATTTTCATGAACACATCTTCCAATGTTGCTGTTGCTATAGTGTAAGAAGATATTCCAATCTCTTCTTTCTTCGCATCGAGAACATCACAAAAATTTGCAAGATTATCTAGAAAGCTATCAGCATGTTGTTCTGCCTCATCAACATTCAGATTGAAGCAGATTTCCTCGGACGTTTCATTGGTTGTAGATGCATTTGGGTAGAATCTTGATATATTGCGTTGCATGGTATCTGGATTGAAGGAACTTTTTGCTATCTTCACTTGGTATCCAGCACCTAGTTTTGTCTTCAACTGCATGGGAGTTCCAACACATTTGATATGGCCTGCTGACATGATCACAATAGTGTCAGCCAGAGCATCAGCCTCCTCCATAAAATGGGTAGAGATCAAGATCGTTTTTCGCCGTCGAACAGTTAACAAGTAATCCCATACAGTTCGACGAGTCTCTGGGTCTAGGCCTGAAGTTGGTTCATCGAGAATGATTGTCTCAGCATCAGTGACCAATGCCATAGCTAGCTGTAATCGACGACGCATTCCACCAGATAGCTTTGAGGCTAGTACAGATGATTTTTCACTGAGCTCAAGTAAATTTAGAGCAGATGTAACAATTGCTTCACCATTTCCTCGAAGATTGGCACAGAGTTTCAAATTCTCACTGGTAGTTAAATTCTCATACAAACATTCGTGCTGAGGACACAAGGCAAGACTGCGTCGTGCTGCGAGAGTATCAGTTTGAACATCAAAACCATTCACATTAATTTTACCGGAAGTTGACGATGTGAATCCTGTGATCATACTCATTAAGGTTGTTTTTCCCGCTCCATTATGACCAAGAAGGACAGTGATTTGGTTTGGTAATACTTTGAGCGAAAGATCTTCAACTGCTAGCTTTTTCGATCCAAATGAGGAGTAGGATTTATAAACATCAGAACAGATTATGCTTGCTCCACTAGCTTTTCCAGTATCATTTTGATTTCCATCTTCCACTATTTTCAGATTATCTGGTCTTCGTTTCTTACGGAACATAAAGTTCCACTGTTTGGGAGTTCCTGGTTGCCACGGACAGACAGCATCCAAATAGATCAATAAGAATCCAAATATGAGCCAAGTTGAAATAAATATCAGATAGGTGAGAGCTGGAGGTCCTGAGCTATTTTGCCTTCCAATCAGCCAGAAGTAAAGCAAAGAGGAGGGAAAAAATATTATCCGATCGATGCTGGGAACAGCTTTTGAATCTAATTGTAGAACCATACTGAGCCCAGTGATTATGAATACGTTGATAGCGATCTGGACCAGAATAGGTCTATTGATGATTGTTGTGGCAGTAAAAGCAATGAGAAGATTAGACAGAAAGAGTACCAAGACCATGAATAGGAATCCAAAGAAAAAAGTTCCACCAGATCCAGGAAATTTTGTTGTGGCTATCGATGCAATCACAATTCCTTGAATGATGAATATCGGAAGGTAATTGAGGAACTGGGCTATCCAATAGGTGTGATCAGGCACTCCCATCATTCTAAGTAGTTCTTTTGATCCTTTAATTTTTTCATTAGCCACCCTTTTGGCCGCAATGGTGATAATTATTAGATTTCCAAAAGCTATCCCACCGACAATCGCCTTTAACATAATATTTTGAGCTACAGGCCGATACGGTATGTCATCATAGAAGAAAGTATTCAGACGAGGAGCATCTTTCATATATTCTTTCGCCTGAGCTCCAGTTATCAGAGACAAAGTCATTTGCCAGTGTATACTAACGAATGATGACCACCAAGAAATAAACCAGTCTCTTTCAGGATTTTTCAATGATTTGGGAGGACCTGAAGGATTGGGTTCCTGTCGGATGGAGAATTTTGATCTTGGATTATCAGTGTCGAAAACTATCGCTTGAACATAAAAACTGTTTGGTTCGATTTCGGTCAGTATTTCCTCCTCAGATGAGCAGTAAATGAATTTGGAGTAAGTCCTGTTTTTGAATTCATCGATGATCTGCCGTATTTCAGTTGAATCAGGGGTATAGTAGGTGGTTCCGCCGATAGAAGTAGATATCCATGCTGGGAATGGTGAATATTTGGATAGTGATTGAGCCTGAGGTGGTTTGGGAGGCTCTGCCGCAGAGCCAATGTACATTGCCACCCATGCAATTAGTATGGGAAGAGAAAGTTCCAAAAGTGTCACAAACCAGCATCTTCGTCTGATTGTTAAATCTTTACGTACCAAGGCACATAACTGTTGAACAAACGGTCGACTCATTGTGACCAAAAAAAATACCAACCAATTACATACACATCCAAAGACAAGATTGAATTGAGGGCACAGAAAATAGAAATTAAATTAAGTGTTAAGGTGAAGTTTTGGATAAAAAAGTGAACAGTTTCCATGTGTGCAACACATTTTTTTTAGTATATATATTCGAGTAACTCTTCCAGCGAGCTGATGAGACGCCCATGATAATAACACCCAATTTCCAGGAAAAACTCTTAAACCCACAGGCTTGTGAGTATTGTCTCAAAACATCGAGATATCCTTAATCGCAATCTCAATTGTTACTCCACACTAAGTCAATGACTGAGTCGGAAAAATCATGAAAAAAATGTGCAAAAAGCAGGTGAACACATAGTGATTGATCAAGATTTAACCACTATGGATACACATAGATATATATATTTATATATGCATTATTAAGAGTGTTTCGAGTCGAATGAATATCTATCTGTGTCAAGTTTGAGTGGCAATTAATTCATGTCACAGTGGTGACTCTTAAAGTGCATAAATTTCATCGGTAAGTTAATTTCTTACCAATATTCATGGCATTTATTTCCAATTCGAAATTCGAAATAGTTTGGGAGCCGACGAATGGACATTCTCTTGATCGAGTGCCCAATATGATCAAAAATTTTATGAAAATTTGCGCCTCAAAATATGATTGAGTAGAGATTTATTTTCAAATAATTGAAAGAGAAAAAAGCATCATCTTGGTTGAGAAAAGATCGCCAAGGGTGCTAGATATGGCATAAGGATGTGCACTGTGAATTATTGAGGTTGACAAAAGGTGACAGTTAGAAGATTGAGAACATTTGAAAGATTCAATGTTTAATCGATTAACATTTATGTCCAATCAATGAGATTCAAAATTGATTCTGGAATAAAATCTAACTCATGAATGTCGTGAAACATTGCATAAAGTTAATTCAACTGATTAGTTTTTCAAACGATTGCAAATCTCAACTGTAAACCAGAGTAACTAGCGATAGATTGTTGCTACCTGAGAAACAAGTAGAGCGCCAATATTTGAGTCGATTTCAATTGTACAATCAGGAGAGTGAATTATTTTACAATAAAAATTATCAAGTGAATTGTAAAAATCAACAAAATGATTCGTGACTATAGAAAAAAGAGTAATCAGGATGTGTGAGGGAAAATTCATGATCTTCAGAATCTAGGCCAATTTTTTCGGAGAATATGAAGAGGAAAGATAGTTTCAGGTCTTTTTAGCACTTGGAGCAAAAACTATGGTGAAATTGAAATGATTGAAATACGATAATGATGATAATCTTCAAATCAGATGACTAGATGAGACGTTTGATCAGATTAATTACGTGGAAAGGAGATCAGAGCATATCTAGAAAACAAGGAGTTGAGAGAGTTGATAGGAGGGAGGATCAAATTCCTGCTCAGATTGAAATTAAATTGATTAGAAGTGATCTGGACAGCTGACTGGAATGAATAGTTCCAAAAAAATTCAACAAAAGGATCGTTATTAGAGTAAATTCTTGTGATCGGGCTTTGAGAATGGAGTTTTGAATTCAAAGTCTGAATTTTGTGACGAATATTTCGAGTATATTCCCATCTGAGCCCATCTCAACAACTCATACTTTTTGATTTTTTGTTCTTTAAGGAATCTAACGACAGTTAAATAACAATTTTTTAGATCCTTATTGACCTTCCATCAATCAGGTTTTGTCAGTGTTATCGTGATTTAATTTGTTTTGATCGCTTCCAGCTTTCCAGTGATGAATTGAGCTGAGATTGCCTGGCATTTTTTCATTAATTCTTGCCTCAATAGAAACAAAAGTCACCAGTTTGTCTCTCTCAGATGAGATTGTTCAAAATTATCTGCTATGGGCATAGAGATTCACTTACTTAAACTATCAATCATCCCAAGATGAAAAAAGCTTAAAGAATACTGGAATGCAGGTTTAGTGGCCTTGGGAATATCTTTCACCTAAACACATTGTTTAATTGGCTGCTGTAGGGACAGAAACTTCGTGCCCGTAAGCCTAAAACCTTTAAAGTAAACCTCACATTTCCTCTAATGACACTTATATTCTTAATTTCACTTGGTAGCGAGCGGGAAACTTTAAAAACAAACACAATAAATTAGAAAGGCTCAGAATCTACAAAGTTGAACACGACCTTACATTTTCTATGGAAGAATTGATGGTCATATTCCCCGTTTCAGCAATGAGAGCCTCATAATGTATGTGGACACTTGAGATGGCAATTTTTCGTTTCTGTTGATTACAGCTGATTGCATAACACTCATAGCAAGCTGTTTACAAGCTGTTTTTGAAAAATTTGGATTTTTAACTACAAATGGTCCACAATTTTCACCAATTACTATAAACATGAAAGGGAAAACTAAGAGCATTGCTGGATATAAATTCCTTTTGGTAACTTTTTACACTCACAGCATGTACAGTGTAATTCAAAATCCCCTCAACACAATCAGGACTTTCAGTTGCTTCTGATTTGCGATTTCAAATAATTGATGCCCCTTAAAAACTGGGCTTTGGACCTAAAAAATTGTGAAACCCATTATTTACTAGCTGGAAGATTCCAGTTTTATTGGAACGAACTTTAAAATTGCTGCTTCCGGTACTTATAATTGATATCTTGCTACCGTTGGACTGGAGTTGAATACATCTTATTCATGTCAAAATTTTTTACATTCTTTAGTTTCAAAACCAAGATTTTGGGTAATCAACACACATTGCTATTCGTGGCCAAATGTTAAATGCTATTCGTGCCGATTACGGAAAAGAGTGAGCATGATATTGGAGAACTTGGTGGATCATTATGAATCGAACACATCGACGACATACCAATCATTGTCTCTCCATTCGGTCCCAATCTGAACGGCTCATGCTGATGCTAAATTCTGGTTCCGTGTTCAATTTTCTCTTGCAGCAAAGATACAATTCAAGAATGACCAATGGAAAAGGAAGAACTCCAATGATTAGTCGAACTTGAATATAACATGTGTTGCATGCTGTCTTGACTAAGCTGACTCTTGTGAGTAAATTCTTTATCAATATAGTATTTGACCGAATGAAAAAGATTTTCAGTGTTTTAAACTTTTCATAGAGTTAAATCAGAACAAAAATTGAAAGTGTCTCTCCTAATTCTTCATTAATATCAACACTAGATTTGTACTGCCGATCATAGTGTAGATACAATGTAATTGGAAAGAAGTGCGGGAAGAAATCAGATTGAAGGTGAAAAACCACCATACTTTAGTCAATTAAACCAGAAGCGATTAAAGTGCATCTCAATTTGGTTTTACCGATGATAAATCATACGATTCTGTAGCCTCAGTAATTTTAAAAAGAAAAATTTAGAAATCTAGCTGAGTTTTTTCGAAAAATCGCCTCATTTACCTACCTTACTTACCTTGGATGGTGGAACTTGCCGATTGGGTAGGAAATTGACAAGATCTCCATATTCGTTTCGATCTCAGGGATGGATAAAAGAACAAAAATTTTATGATCAATCGCCACTGATTATATCTTCTACACTACTGTACTTCTAAATTTGACTTGTCTATGATGAGAAAAAAGTATTTGGAACATGTTTCTGGCCAAATATAGATATCGATCTACAGAGCATGTATAGCCAACAGCCAACAGTTAATCACTCGCCTAACGAGTTAGTGGCTACTGATGATGTTATTCCTAGGGAATGTAAATTGGAATGTAAAAAATCTTGACTAATGAGACAGGAGGTGAATCTGGGCTGCCAAAAAAATTCGATGAAGTTCCAATAATTTTGAAAACATCAGTATTGAGCATCTACTCCTCTTGAGCCCAGTCTTATCAGGTGATAATTCATGTTATTTCTCAGTAAATTCGTGATACATGTGTACAAAAAACCAGGAGGTAACAAACTAGTTTCATTCCTGTGAATATCTTGAGTAAACTCATTAAGTGGACTCTTAATTATGAGATGATGTTATTTCTGCTTCCTAATCAAATTAGTGAGTATATAAAAGCTGTGAGAAAAACTCATCTCTTCACTCTTCCTCCATCTTCTAAGTTGCTCAGATTCTTGCCTTTCGCCAGTTTTCATATTCAGTATTCATTCTTGTTCTTGTTCGAATTATTGAATCATCTTCTGTCAACATGGACGACAAAAATCGAACAAATCAGTGCAACCCAACTCATACTCCAACTGGACCTGGTCATCAAGCAGGATATGGTGGAACTGGTACAAAAGCCGATTTGGGTAATCATGCAAACCAAATGAATCCCAACAATCCAGCTTACACGTCCAGTCGTGGTGGCCAAGGTGGCCAGGGTGGTCATGGTAAGAAATGATCAATTCTGTAGTTTGTCGACGGGAAGAGCGAGACGAGAAAAAGATCTGAATTAAATTTTCTAAAGGACTGACAAAATAACCCTTGTCCCAGCAACAACAAACCAACTTCAATATTCATAATGTATCCATCTTTTTCCCCTTTTTTGTGTAATATCAGTAACAATATTAGATATTAGATAATCTATTCCTCCTCCAGTTCAATACTGTAAAAACTAGAATTGAGATTTTAAGAATAAAGGTATAATAAAGAAATGAAACTTGATTCTGAGATTCATCCAATAGCTTTCAAAGTTTCATCTAGGATCTTGGACTTACTTAATCAAGGAAAAAATTGAGAGAAAAACTTCAGACTCCTTCCTGAATGTAACAAAGTCTTTCTCTGATGAATCTATTGAATGTGTATCAAATTGAAGATGCTATTCCTGTTATCTGCTATCTGTTCATCACCTCATCAAATTAAGAGATATCAACTGACAACAGGCCGAATTTCCTGATTACTAGGAATAGGAAATATGAGAACACTTTTTCAGTCGTATTGATACCGATTAATATTTACCTCCACCTAGAAAATTTTCAAATCATCAACCATATTTGACCGAAAAAATTTTACTAAAATTGCTTCGAAAATTGAATGAAACTTCTAACAACTTCATTCTGAACCTATTAGAGCAACAGAATCTTCATTTTATACAACTGAACAAACCTACTAAGTTAGGAATCTCATTTTCGAATCACCAAATTTTCCTCGATCTGAGAAGTTTGGCTATGTATTCGATTCTGTTGCTTGCTCTTATGACATCTTTGACAGATGCTGAATGTCCGAAAATTGACCCACCAAAAGGACCTTTTGATATCAACAAGGTGAGATCAATAAATTCAAGCAATGCCGATAAACTATGGCCAAAATTTTCATCAGTATTTGGGAGTTTGGTTCGAGATTGTAAGATCTGGCTATCCTAACGGTTTCGAGTTTACCCAAGGATGTGTATATGCAAATTACACCAGATTTAACAGGAACGAGTTAAAATTCGTTCACAAGGGCCAAAGTGTGCTGTAAGTTGTGTTAACGAGCTAGATTGTCTTTTTGAGTGACAATCTTTTCAAATAAACATTCAAATATTCACAGGACTTGGCAACGGCGAAGTAGCACTTACATCGCTCGCAGAACTGACCAACCAAATTTGCTTAAGTTAAAGTTTGATCGTGTTTCAGATCAAAAAAATTACTTAATACTGGACACTGATTTTGAAAACTATGCAATAGTTTATAACTGTAGAGTTGTCAACGGATACCCAAAAAATTATACTATGAGTGAGTATATCAGGATCAATCATATTGCTTTCTATTTTATTTCTAAATTGAACATTAAATTTCGAACAGAATATGGGTGGATTCTAGGTCGAAAAAAACATTTGCCCAAGGAAATTATCAAAAAAGGGATAAAAAAATTGGTAGACCTTGGAATTCCTGAAAGCAATTTCATCAGAACTCAGCATCCAGAAAGAAAATGTACGATGTGATCTCTTGATCATAAAATTTCAACCAAAATGAATAGTTTTCACGTTCTCCATGTTTCAATCAGGGTTGAAGAAATTAAAGGCTCAATTCAAATTTTTTTGTTCGGTATAATTATTATATCAATTATAATTATCAACCTAGTAACAAGACAAATTTTCTGATTTACTAATTAATGGGAATAAGAAATATGAGAACACTTTTTCAGTCGTATTGATACCGAGAATTGAAGGAAACATCTAACAACTTCATCATAAACGTATTAAAGTAACAGAATCTTCAAATCATACAACTAAACAAACATACTCAGTTAGAGATCTCATTCGAATCAAAATTTTCCTCGATCTGAGAAGTTTGACTATGTATTCGATTCTGTTGCTTTCTCTTATGACATCTTTGACAAATGCTGATGACTCATGTCCAAAAATTGGCCGACCACCAAGCCCATTTGATATCAACAAGGTGAGATCAATAAATTTCAAGTAATACCGATAAATTATGGCCAAAATTTTTTCTTTTCATCAGTATTTGGGAGTTTGGTACGAGATTGCAAGATCACCTAACCAGTTCGAGAATAATCTAGGATGTGTATATGCAACGTATAGCTCAGTAAATACGAGTCATATAAAATTTGAAAACAATGCCATAAATTTGGTGTAAGTTGTGTTAACTCAATAGATTGCCTTTTTGGGTGAAAATCTTTCCAAATAAATATTCACAGGACTGGAGAACGACGAAAAAAGATTGAAATCGCTCGCAAGACTGACAAACCAAATTTGCTCAAGTTAAAGTTTAAAAATCGTACAAGTGAAGCTGATTACCTCATACTGGACACTGATTTCGAGAAATTTGCCGTAGTTTTTAGCTGTAGAATGAGCCTCAAGATACCAGACAAAGTTAAAAGTGAGTATATCAGGATCAATCATACTGCTTTCTATTTTATTTCTAAATTGAAAATTGAATTTCCAACAGGATTTGGGTGGATTCTAGGTCGAAAGAACCATTTGTCCGAAGAAATTTTCAAAAGATCAGTCAAAAAATTGGAAAGCTTTGGAATTCCTGAAAAAGTGCTCACCAAAACTGAGCATTCAGAATCAATATGTAAAAAATGATCTTGTGATCATGAAATTCCAATCAAAATTTTTGGATGAACAGTTTTCATGTTCTCCATGTTCCAATCAGGGTTGAAGAAACTAAAGGGTCAAGTTGAATTTTCTCCGTAATAGTGTCTTCTGATTTTTTTGTTCGGTATAATTATAATTATTCTATCAAATATATTTATCAACCTAGCAACAGGCCAAATTGTAGGATTAATTAGAATAGGAATAGATAAACATTTTCTTAGTATATTAACATTAATTAAACCCACTTCTTCACCTTCAACATTTCCAAATCATCGATCATGTTTCATTGTAGGAATTCTGTAAACCGTTTCAAAAACTCAACAAAATATCATTCAAAACTCTTAAGAGTAACAGTATCTCCATGTTAAGAATCTACTGAATTAAGAGACCGTAATTGACTGATCAACTTTTTCTCAATTTTGGAAGAATTATATTGGAAAAAATCATAAATGAATCTGGTGTTGTTGCTTATTTTTTTGACATCGCTCACCAATGCTGACAAAACAAAGAAAGCAAAAGAAAGGAAAAATTTTTGGGCAGAAAATTGTCCAAAAGTTGATCCACCACCACCATCATTTGAAATTAGCAAGGTATGATTTCCAATTCATAGGAATATCAATGAAATATGGCCAAAATCTAACTTTTTCTATCAGTATATGGGTATTTGGAAGGAGATTGCAAGGTCTTCCAATACATATGAGAATGAACTAGATTGTGTCAAGTTCACATATTCTCAACCACATGGGACTGATATCAAAATTGAAAACAGGGGAAAAAATTTGAAGTGAGTTGAGTTAAGCAAATTGACTATCTGACTGGTGCCCCTTTGAATGCATCTGCAAATATTCACAGAACTGGACTATGGTCAAGTATGACTGGAGAGGCTTTCAGAACTGATCAACCGAATCATCTTAAGTTGAAGTTCGACGATGATAAGCGAGGAGGAGAATATTACATAGTAGACACAGATTTTGAAGATTATTCTGTAGTTGTTGGCTGTAGAGCTAAAGATGGAAAAGCTTTGAGTAAGTTTAAGCAATTTTTGAAGATAAGTTATATTATGTTTCATTTCTTTCTCACATCAAACATCCAATCTTAAATAGAGTTTGCATGGATTTTGTCTCGAAAATCACATTTGTCTAGGAAAGTTTACAACAAATTAGTCCAAAAATTGGAGAAATTTGGAATATCTAGGAAAGACCTTCGCATAACTGAGCGGGCAAGACGGAAATGTACAAAATAATCTCGTGGTCATAAAATTCGGAAGAAAAGTTAGTGGTTTCATAATTCTCCATCATTCTTTTTCCATTCAATAATGAAACCATTCAAAAGTGCTCCATGAGCAGTATTGATTGAGATCTGACTTTTCTAAGTGGATCTAAACTATTAACACGTCTCTGAAATAGTTCAAAATTCTTTGGGTAGATCTTATGGAATTCTTGTGACCCAAAATTCCGAGAATTTGATCCCTAGATAGCAAAATGAAATGAAATTATTGAGTCAATAGAACTTGCGAGTGTTAAAGTAACAATAAGTTCATGTATTATCTTGTAATAAGTAATAGAAATAGAAGATTGAATGTTCATAGCCAACATCTGTATTGAAATGAATAAGATTGCAAATTAAATTGCTTATATCGATTTCAAAGCATTCTTTTCCTCAATATTCCAAAAACTCCAGTCATTGGTCCAATCACAAAAATTTGAAAAATCATTGCACCAGCAAAGATCGCCAAGAATGTCATCCCCATGTGATAAAACTAGAATATGGAAGATGAAAGTAGTCAAGATCTGATTTCCTAGATCATACAGAATTATCACTCACCCAAACGCCGGATGGGCAGGAAAGGTTCAGATACTTGGGCTTGCCAGTTTACCATCTTCAAGACTGCACTATTTTTAAAATTAATCTCAATAACGGCCTCACTTTGCCATCTCTCGAAGAGTCACCCTTCAAGACTTGACAATATTGGTAAATGTGATAAGAAACTTGAATCGCAGGAAAAAAGAGGTCACTTTCAGAGGTAAAGGTCAACATGACTAAGCCCATAGAGGTACCCTCTCTCAGGTGGGAGGTACCGGAATGAGATTGGGGAATATAAACCTAGTAAGGTCATCTCAGTGGCCCACAAGAGATTTTGAATTCATTCACTCAACTTTGTCTCTTACAAACTCTTAGTAGTTGTCGAATCTGATAATTGTTTTTTGTTAAAGTGAAACTTGAGGATCGAGACAAATTTATTTCAAAATAAGCCAAACTATGCCATCCAGTTCAATTAAGAGTGTATCTGGTCTCCTCTTGAACGAAGGTAATGGACTAGTGAAGTCTAAGGAAGTCAAAAAGTTTGATTCAAAGAATTTCATCCTTTTATCTAACGTTGTGATCTGGATAACAGTAATTGTGATGGGTTTTATTCTGATGAATCGTAAGTTTTATGATCTCATGATGCCGAATATCCTGATTTCACAGTTTTTATTTGTTTTTCCTTAGTTATGAGAGAGAGCCATGGAAATTCGATCAAACCTCAGGGTAATCATTCCATGTGTAATGAAAGTAGTCCAGAAAATAGAGAGTCTTTCAGGAGGATGGAAGAGCGATTAACTTCTCTTGGAGAGGAGATGCAAGATACATTGGTCTTTGTGAAAAGTAATCTGATTCCCACTGGATTCATTTACGTTCAGCTTCCTCATCAAGATCCTCCAAGTTCTTTGTGGCCCTGGGCCAAATGGAGGGAAGTCACATCGATATATAGTGGATATTTCTTCAGAGCAGAGGGTGGCGACTCAGCGCCTTTTGGTGTACCCCAAGAGGATGCAATTCGACAGCATCAGCATCGTTCAATCGACATTTCAGGATTTACAGAGAAACGTCTAATTCACAGTTTGAAGGATGGACCAGATAACTATATCGATTATGTGAGCAAAACTGGTAATATAACCTCAATTAACAGAAAACATGTGTCCGATAGAGAGACAAGGCCTAAGAATTATGCAGTCAAAATTTGGATGAAACTTGCTTGATCAATAAGTGATCTACTAATTTCGAAATTCGTCAGGTCTTTTGGAGTCAAGTATTGTGGAGGATTTCAAATTAAAAATGTGTACAATTTTTCTTTCTAATTATTCAACTGATCATTCAATGGAATCATCAAACTCCTCATTATGAATCAATCAGATGAACGAGTTGAGCTACCCTATTCACGAAATATTTCTCAAGTTTATAACTCACTTCGCTAACCAATAAAAAGTTCACTTCTTAGATTTAAGGGTTGATGGAATCATGTCATCATATTCGACGAAAACTTTGACTCGAAGTAAGAGGCAAGATTATCTATCAAACGAGAAGATATTTATTAAATTATAGATAAGAATTTCTCATTCGATGAATATTTATCATTCTGAGGTGATTGTAGGAAAGCAAGTGAAGAAGAGTCGACTGATAGAATGTGAAAAGGAAGGAAGGAAGGAACAAATGATGAAAGTTTAGATATCACTTGTGTTGAGCGGCACTGGCAGCCCCTTGTAGTTGTCGCATCATATTCTGTAGGCCCGGTACACCTCCCATTTGTTGCAATATTCTGGGATCCATCATGCGAGCCATTTGCTGATTCAATTTGGCCATTTGAGATGAGTTAACGTTCTTGGACATATCACCACCCTTGAAAAATCCCTTGATTCCTCCCATTTTCTTAACCACGGCAGCGAATTTAGTGTATTGTGTGAGAAGCTCTTGAACTTCACGAGATGTTACACCAGCCCCTCGAGCTACCCTTGTCACTCGAGTGGGTTGCTTAGAAAATAATTTTGCACCTTCTTTATGGTCTAATTCACTATCACTCATTGAGTCCATGATTGTCATTAGCCGCTTCAATCGTGCCATCGAATCGGCTTCCGATGCACCACGAGCTAATTCTTGCCCAAAACCGGGAATCATTTGAAGTATTTGATTAAAAGGTCCCATTTTCATTATATTAGTAAACTGTTCATACATATCTCTCAGGGTAAACTCTCCATGCTTCAATTTGTCTATTAACTCTTCATTTTCCTCTAATTTCAATTCATTCACTTTATCTATGAGACCCTCAATATCACCCATACCTAACAATTTAGACACAAAAGGTTTCACTTTGAACGGCTCAAAATCGTCCATATGTTCGCCGGTTCCTATGAATATGATTGGAGATTGAGTAACTGCCACCGCACTCAGTGCACCACCACCTTTTGCGTGGCCATCTAATTTGGTCACAATGACCGCTCCGACGTTCACTTTTGACTTGAAGGCACGAGCTTGGGCTTCACAAGCGTGTCCAATGGATGCATCCATCACAAAAATTGCCAAATTCGGATTAACCGCATTGCTTATAGCTAACATTTCCTCGAACAAGGCACTCTCCTGTTTATGCCTTCCACTGGTGTCCACAATAATTATTTCGAAACCTTCTTGCTTAAATTTTTCCACACCTTCCATGGCGACCACCACTGGATCAGATTCAGTGTATGATCCATAAAATGGAATGCGTGCTTTGGATGCATTCTGTTTCAATTGATCAAATGCACCAGCACGAAAAGTGTCCGCACACACAAGGCAACATTTCCAACCTTTACGCTGATAATGGTATGCCATTTTTGTACATGTTGTCGTTTTACCGGCACCCTGTAGACCGACAAACATAACCACATTGGGCTTTCCCTTGGTTGGCTGCCATCCCTTTACACCAGGATCAACCAATTTGACCAATTCTTTGAATACCGCCATTTGAATCATACGCCGCTTATTGAGACCAGCAGCCATCTCATCGAAATCTATTACTTTACGAACATTTTCTCTTAATTGCTTTACAAGCCGTATATTTACATCGGCTTCCAGTAGTGCTGTACAAACTTCTTTCAATAAACCTTCCAATACTTCTTGATTAATTATGGTTGCACTGCCCAGTGAGCGAAGTGCATTGGTTATCTTGCGACCTAGATCAGCTAAAACCATTTTGATTTGATTTCAATCAAAGTCTATCTTTAACGAACAAGATTCAAGGAAGAGAGAGAGAAAGAAAGAGAATCACAGATGTGGAAACACACACAAACACAGTCTTTGAGAGTGTAGAGATGAGGAAGGAGAAGCTCACTATATTATACTGATTGAATTGAATATATGATTAATATTATTATTAAATGATTTCAATCGAATAGAGCACAGAAAATCGAAGAGGAAAAATATCATGAAACAAACACATACACCACACTCACACAATTGATGTAAACTTTTACACTTGACTATACAAAAAAAACATTGTTCCAATTGATCAATAGCTCACTATCAGACCCATAATGACCACCATAAAAAAATGAGTATAAACGAAAATATGGATTAGCACCAATTAATACAATTTGGGAAAGTGATAAAAATGCGATCAGATCTCGTCCTGTGGCCATACATACACACATACATGTAACATCAATCGAATGCCAACATCAACATCAACATCACCACAATATCACGTGGTTCAAGTGATACATCATTCTGATTGGTGGCGGCAAGGACAAGAAGCGGCAAGAATAAATACAGAATTTCGAATATACTTTCATTTTCACCATGAATTCTTGGACAAGGTGTCCATGATATGATTAAGGTGTGACCATTTGGAATTGGACAAGTATGATGTGATGAAGTGTAATTTTGTTTCTGCATGATTTGATGGAATCGATTTTTTTATTCATTCTTTGGGAAGAGTAGATTGCGAAAAGTTGTCCTCAATTTTCTTATGAATTTTTGTCCACAACAATGTTCCTTATGATGAGATTTGAGAGGGTAATATTCGAAAATTTTTGAAATTTTTCAAGAGGTCCAAGTTCTGATCAATTTTGCTAAATGATAGAAAAATAGATTCTCAATTCAATAAGTTTTCTTACCATCTTTAGCTATTCTAGTCTATTTTTTATCTATCCATCTATTATATCATAAAGAATTTGAGAATAAAAAATTGTTTGAAATAAAATAGAATAATTTAATTCTCGGTGGTTCTTGTTGATAATATTATGAAGTATAAAATTTAAAATTGATTATGAGGATGGTGAATGGGAAGGAAGGACGAGAAGATTCAGCCATTTACATTTGATTGGCACCTTTCTAGGAGAGAAGGTTAACTTTTTACAAGATGAGATTAGATAAACTTTGGATTACATCGAGGAAGTTGAGAATACAATCATCATACTGCATGGCGCAATTAGCATGCTCACTTCGTCCATATCGAGCGGCAAGTTGATACTTGGCGATGATTTTGCTTGGAAAATCATTTTCAATGTATGGTCTGTGATTGTAAAAAAGAGAATAGAGAAAAAAATTAGGATAGATAAAATCATATCAATATTCCAAAATTCGCAATAAACTTTGTTATTGATAGCTAGCTGATTATCAATTGAAATTCAAATTGAAGGTTGCCGTAACCATCGTACGGTGATAAGCCACGATGATAGATATATCAATAGAAGCCTATTGAAGATTATCTCATTTTTTTTATTCCCACATCAGCAAATAAAATTCATTGTATTCGGAAAGTTCATGAATGTGGTTATTTCTCATGGCTATAACTGGGTCATTTTCTCATGAACAGCGTGAGGTCATTTTTTTCCACAACTCGTAAAGAATACAGAATGGAGTGGATGAAAAATCATATCCACAATTGGCTAGATGTGTTGGGTAAACAATGCAGCCCTCTGAAAAAATTGTTAACCCGGAATATCCTGAAAATTGTAACACTGTTGATAAGGAATTCACATACACATTATGATCGGCGGGCGGGTAGTATTGCCCTCTAAATTCTCAACATTCAATAGTGGCCTTGTATACTCTTACTGGCCATCATAGAGGTGATTATTCAAGAATAAAAAAATGACTAACCCTCTCATGAAGAAAGAGGTATCATACTGATCGTTCTAATCATTCTGATGCCTTCATACCCTATTCTTGACCCTACCAATTGGAAATCTCAAGTTACCTAATTTCAAATCAACTTGTCCCAGTATCTCATCTGAAGGCGTTCGAGATGATGGACAAAGCTAGGTCAGTGTGCGTCCTACTAGTGGCTAAAAATATTTGCCGATATATCCGTAAATATTGGGCAAATAGAGTGGAAAAGAAAATGCGAGAATTTTCGGCTACTTACGGGAAGAACAGTTGTAGTACCAGTCCGGTGAGACCATATTTTTTTGGCTGATTATGTGCTTCACATATACATCTTTTCATGCATGCTTGAGCTTCCAAACGAGGTAAATTGGGCATATTGTCCAGTGAACGTTCAACATAGGACATTACGCTTTCTGACATGGTCATAAAACGATTGGAAATAAAATCGTGAAGACCAAGACGCTCATCGGATGATTGAGGAGCAGTTGAACGCTTGTTACGCTTATAGTAATAATGATGGCCACGCTGGATTTCATTTTCCAAGAATGGTATCATTTCTGCTGATAAATCATTCAATCCATCCATAAATCGCTGGGGATACAGAGGATAAGACATTGCCGGTAATGGACCAACTCGCCTTCGATAATCGGTAAATAAGCCAGGAGCTGCATAGGCGAGACCACCTAGCACTACAGCACTCAGTAGAGCCAAGTTACCTTGATTAAGGAATCGATATGAAAAGTTTCGATGAAAATACAGGTACAGTATTGAAAGTAGAATATTTGTTTCTGTGTATTCTGGTAATTCTCGAAAAGAGCTAGAGGGGCTGTTTTTTTCGGAAAAAAAATCTATCAAGAGGATTCCAAACTGGCTTGTTAATTAAGAGACAATATCATGGGATAAAAATTTTGGAATCATCCTGGCAAATTGAAAAGTTTTCTAGATGATTCATCTGAAGAATTTCGAATAAAAATGGACTTTCGAAACTCTTTTTCAGTTCAAAAATAATCAAATCTATTAGATTCCAAGGTGAGAGGTTCGGATTGAATTTCTCAATATCACTGTATTCCGAAAGAATTCCAACAATATGATGGCATTTCTTTTGGATGATTAAAATTCAAAATATTTGTAAAACTAACCATAACTGAGAGAAGTTATCGTTGAGGTTGATGCTTTTACAGCTCTGGACAGAGGACTTTTTAAGCCCGTCGCACTCATGGTTCCGTTACCATCCTTGGTGTAGAGAGATAGCACTAGATCCATCATATCGTTGAATAAACTTCTAGACATTGGAGACTTTGGACCCTCATTTAAAACGGTGGTATTTGCACTTGGATGATCACTCGATTGGCTGGACACACAGGAAACAAATGCCAATAGGAGGCACACAATCATAAAATACGAGAGCTTCATTGCTCCAGTAGACGAATAAAGTTTTTTCCTTTCAACTCGAAACTCCCAAATCTTTCAACAAAATAAGTGAAAAAAAACTTCTGAGCTGATATTACGATCAAATAAAATAAAGGCGCTCAAAAATTATCATCAAACGGGCCACACCGAATGATAGAAAAGAAAGAGAGAGGGAGAAAGAAAGAAAGAAAGAGAAAGATCTCAGAGAGCAAGTGAGTAGAAGTGGAAATGATGGAGGTGAAGATGAATCCAGAACTAATCTTGAATCACAAGGAATGGTCTTGCCGAAAAAAAGTAGACTTGGTGTGTATGTCGATAGCGTGAATGATGGTGAAAGGAGGAAGAAGAAATAGTGGAATTAGTAGTAGTAGTGGTAGTGGTAGTAGTTGTGGTAGAAGGGAGAAAAAAGTTGATGATGATCACTTGCAGACGCCTCTGTTTGGACAAAATAACTTCCTCATTTAGGCTTCCTTATGGCGGGTTGATGACCGGTCAACACAGTGAATACGAAATCACATATATCAGTAGTGTAAGCGGCGAAAAGTTCTAACCATCATCATCACCAGATAGATAGACAAAAAATTGGCATGCCTCGACGGGTTTTCGAACCGGCTTTTCTGGCCTGCCCCATCAGTAATTCTTTCTCTCTCTCTCTCTCTTTCTCTCTCTCTCCTCCACCTCATTTGCTTTCCCTGGACATCCCATGCGATGTGATGACCCGTTATTCTTGTGCCCTTCGTCAGTGGAATAGTGTGAAAACAGGGCTCCATAAGAAGATAATAATAGTGATAATAACATATATCACGCTTCTCTCTTTTTTCTTCTCCATTATCTCACCGTTCAAAACATTCTTTTTAGATTTGGAATTCTTATTTTTGCCCCTTTCCTCACCAATATTGCTGCTGCTGATGCAAACATTCTGAGAGAATCATTAGTGCTGAGCATTCAGATGTTCATTCCTGGTGTTGAGTTATTGTCATATCGTTAGACAGGAAAATTTTTTCCGTTACGCTCGGATAAGTATAATCGTTCGGAAAGTTTTGGGTAAAGCACCGTAATAAATCAATTCTGAGATCATGAAATCCTAAAAGCAATGGAAGGATGAGAGTTAAGTCTAAAACGTAGCTGGAATCCTAGTCTAGCAAGGCAGTAATACATGTACTTTGAGGATGTTTGAGGCAATTTTTGATCATTGATTGGCTTATTTTTGGTTCTAGGAACCATTGAATACTGATTGAAGGTCTGGATTAGCTCGATAGAATCCATGAAATTTGCAAAATCCAACCCAGTGAAAATAAACCTTCTAAACCTCGCTTCACGCTGATATGGTTTACTCATTGTGTATTAACAGTTTTAATGTCGAATTATTTCAATGCGAATATATCCGAAAGAATATTTACAATTTACAAAGTTTGAAGCCTATATTTGTCTACAATTTTTCACCAGGCATACGGTCAATAATATTATAATAGGAATGATCTGGAAAGCGATCAAGCTCAATGTAATCGGTCTCTGAGGAGATGAGTTTATCGAGGGAATTCACTAGTTCATCAAATTGAGGCCTTTGATTAGCTATTGATTCCCAACAATAGAACATAATATTATAAAGTTCTCTGCGGCAGTATTCAGGCTTTTCCAAACGATGTCCCTCCAAAACTTTCCTCATTACCTCTTTTGTATCCATTCCAGGATAAGGTGTCGATCCTAGTGTAACTATTTCCCAAAAAAGAACCCCAAAAGACCAAACATCACTTTTCATGGTCCAAAGGCTGTCTTTCAAAGATTCTGGAGCCATCCAACGAATTGGTAAACGTCCCTAGAAACAGAAAATTGAATTGATATCACGAACAATGAATATCATGAATTCAGAATATCGAACAATTGGGAGATTTTCAACTTTCAAAGTAAATTACAACCTCACCACGTAGAGCATTACTTACCTCTGATCGACTTTCATAATCAGAATCACCAGTTACCGTTCTAGAGAATCCAAAATCTGCAATTTTGCAAACTTTGTTACTACTCATCAGTATGTTTCGGGCTGCAAGATCACGATGAATGACCTAATGAAAATGTAAAATAGTTAGAAAATAGTTTAAAAACTAATTTAACGAATAATGTAACATTTTTGAAGCAGTCTTCAACCAGTATTTAAACTATTTGAATTTTTTGATTGTTCTAATAATTTAAGGATCCAAAATAACGATTTTTTGAGATCAAACTTACCCCTCCTGAGGATATATGAGCCATGCCTTTTGCTATCTGATAAGCGAACATTGTCAAATCTTTTGCAGTTAATTCACCAAGATTTTGATTTCCAGGGTTTGACTCACGATCTCGAGCATTTCTCAGATAACTCTGTAGAGTTCCAAAAGGTATATATTCCAGGATCAAAATTTGAGGTTCTTTCTCAGTACAGCAGCCCAATAAGCTCACAACATTGGGATGAGGCTTTAATGTCTTCATGATTGCTAATTCATTAGCTAAGCTTTCTTTTTCTTTACTTGACACTCCTTCCTTTACAGCCTTAACGGCAACAATCGATGCTCCACTATTTGCTCCAATATCGTATGCTTCACACTTCCAAACACGACCAAAGCATCCTTCACCTAGGATTCCCAGAATTCGAATCATATGCCTTGGATGCTCCCATGGATCATTCGAAGACATGGTTGATGCCGTAAAATCGCTAGTATGAGATGATGGACCATTATTTTGAACAGAGAGTGGTTTTTCGTAGTCACTCCATGAAGACGATGACATGAATCCATGATCATATTCATAACCGAATGATAAGCTACTCTGTCTTGTACCAGAACTTTCTGATTTGTTGATGGACAATTTTGCTGTTGACCATAATGAGGATCCATTGGAATTTGATGAAAGCTTGTTTGATAGTGATGAATTAATTTTAGGAATTATTCGACGGTTTTGGGCAATATAAATAGCCATTGTTGAAATAATTACTGAGAGACAGATCAGAATAGCCCAAAGAATTCCAGGAAATGGGCTAAATGTTGGAGAAGATGTTGGAAATGAACGAAATCTTGCAGCTTCAGACTCAGATACGATTCCATTGTGATGATCATTTTCAATCACTTCAGGAAAAGTGAAAGTATTGTTCTCAAACATTGGCAGATTATTGATCGGTAAAACAATATTTCCAGGTAGTCTATTGGTTGGATCTTGAGTATCTTGTGGTTTTGGTTTGATGGTATCAGCAAGTAGTTTATTTGAGGTTTCATTGAATTTTATTGAACTTTCGATTGACTTTTGATTGTTTGAGATGTTCTCTCTCGGTCTATGGGGTGATGGAATACTTGAGACGATCCTAATTCGAACTTCAATCTTTGCTTTATTATGACCATCATATGCTATGACCATTATGTACAAATCTCGGCCAGCCTAACGGAGTAAGATGAAGTTTTCAAATTAAATGGATTGAAAATAGGCAAATCGTCAACAAAATAGCTAGAAATATTTCTGCCTTGAAATTTTACTCTCTTTCCTTGTTTTTCGAAATCTTTACAATTCTCCACATGGATGAAAAGTTCTAACTAAAGCTTTTTTCTTGACTGAAAAAAGCTTCAAACTTAAATCAAGTTTAGATTTTGTCGAAAACAAGAGGAATTAGATAGATTTCTAGTTGTAATCTTGGAAATTTCAATAATGTTTTGCTCCAGACTATTTCTCAAGTTGTTCTGATCAAGTAAGGAATCGAAATAAAAGAGAAAAAATTTTTCCGTAAAGAAGTGGTGAAATGAAATCATCGATAGAAAACAATTTGTTTCGGAAGCAAGTTGAAGAAAATGAGAAAACTTTTCGGTTCACTTCATCGGTTTTCAATGGCCGATCGGCGGAAAAATTTTCTCTCTAGATGGGTGAAGGCCCTGGGTATTGGGCATTAGAGAAAAAATAATAGCTCATAGAGATGATGAGCACAGACGATAATGGTAGAGCAGGTAAAAAGTGGTAGGTTGAAGAGAAGAGAAAAGTCCACTTTCATCCCAAGGCGATGGGGGGCCTGAGGGAGATTCTTTTTTCTCTCTCTCCTCTTACGGAGAAAAATTGTTTGCCCCAACAGAGAGAGAGAGAGAGAGAGAGAGAGAGAGAGAGAGAGAGAGAGAGAGAGAGAGAGAGAGAACCCGGATCTTGGAAAGTGAATCGTCCGACATAGGAGCAAGCAGGTTCTCGGGACGGCAATAGATATTGTGAAGATGATAAAAGATGAGAGAGAGAGAGAAAGAAAGCGAAAGAAAAAGCTAAGTCCTAAGATGAAGATCGTGCATGCAATCAAAAAGTTTTCTCAGAAGCTTTTTCTTCTTCTCTTCTTCTTACTCTCAGTTTGGGCTTCCAGATGCATATTAGGGCACGAGTCTTGATCACGTCTTGCTTCTGAATTCCATGAGAAAGTCATGAAGTGCATCTGAAGAAGCTAAAATTGGCCAGATTTTCGGTAACTCATAGCCCCTATCAATCGCACCCGTTTCGGATCTGGAAGCTAATTTTATGTGTGATTTCTTTGGACCAAAACTAATGTACACTCTATTGGAAATGTCGTCAGCTCTATTTTTCAGCTATTTTTGTAAGAACTCGATTTGATCGATCGGTGGGAATCATTTCATTCATTTCTATTCTTCAATGTTCTAAATTGATGCTGAGCTACATTGATGTAGAATGAAAGTGTTGAAATTTATGGGATAAGTTTGGAATACGTTCATCCCATGTAGGTCTACTAATTTTAACACAATCGACTAGGCTTCGCAATGAAGTTATAGTAACTATGATTTTATAGTAGTAAATCTACAGTGGAGAGCATTTTCAGTTCATTAAATAAATTTCTCAAAATTTCCACCAGAAAATGTTCGCCAGAAATGTTCACATTTCACCATTTTGAATAGAACTTTCCATTCCAAAGGGCTAAAACATCAACTATTCTTGAATAAAATAAGGAAAATTTCACTTACAAGGCCTTTCAAAGACTTTCCGAGAGTGACTTCACCGGTAGTTGAATTGATAGAAAAATATTTTGAACCATCGCGATAGCGGTTGGAGCTTATACTGAATTCGATAGGATCATTTTCCTCATCTTGCACTCTCACCCATGCAATTCGCTTTCCTGTAAAATTAAAAAATTAAAAAATGACCAATCAACAACATCGAACTAATTTATCACCAACAAATTTCATGAAATTGCATTATTTTCCTATTCTTACCTATTGATTCATCCTCGGGAATAATCCATTCTCTCTGGAAATCAAAGAGGGGTGGAGTGTTGAGGCTAGGAAATATAGCACCAACACTTAATCCAAAATTGGAGCACAAAAAGATCACAAGAAATATTGTCCCTAACTTAATCATAGCTAAAAGGCTCTTAGGAATCACAAAATTCACTGGCAGATAGCTCTACAGAAATCGATCAACATGAAGACAAAAGTTCAATCTCATTAGCCATTGGTTTCGTAGACATCATGAACGTTTCACAACATGAGATTTCGTGTCATGTACGAAAATTTTCTGAACACAAGATGGGTATGAAGAGAGAACACACAAGAGCTGAACATTCATAGAACCATTCCTTCAACTCAAATTGCCTGTGTTTGAGAAGATGCAGTCCCAAACAGAGAATGCGAACTGGTCCGAGGCCAGCATCTTTACAAAAACGTTCGGCCCAAAGCCTCTCTCCTATGCTCTCTCTCACTCTCACTCTCTCTCTCTCTTTCATTTACTCTCTGTTCTTTCAGCTCCTTCAATCGGCCGTTTGATGGCCTGAAAACTTGGTTTCCAAATTCCGAAGAACAGTAAGATGTTCTAATATGAGTTGTAGCCCTCGAAAAGCTAGGCGAGGCCAATTCCGTTTGACGTTGGCGGTCACTCCTCACAATGTTTCATTTTTACCGATGAACACAGTCTACACAGGTGAGCCAAGTTTCAAAGTGCTGGAACAATCAAGAGCTTTTGGTATGATGAGAGAGTAAGAAAATTTTGATGAGATTGAGAAAAGTTATAGTGATACATCACTATATTCAAAAGATCGATATTTTTCGACAGTTGGAAAGAATTTTGAAGTAATAGACGGAAAGTTTATTTTATAAAAGAGAAAAAGAAGAGAAAAAGAGTAAATTCACCTAAAAAAGGTGTAAGAAAGCTTGCTCAGCAAGCCTGCAAAAACAATGAATAATTTGGTGGACCACTTTCGATTTCACTATGGCCTCAGGGCAAAACTTTTTCTAATGATCACGATGACGATGATGTATGCAAGAAGCTTGTCAAGAAGCGATGAGAAGGAAGCGAATCAAGAGGAAGGATTATTATTAGAACCTGGAAGACCAAGAACGCCGATCGACTGGCGTAGGAGAGAGAGAGTACACATCACACAGTGAATATCTGGGTCAAAATGTCCAAAATTTTGAAGATGAAAAATCGTCCAAACCAATTATTTGCTATCCCCATTTTCTGACTTTGGCTTTGCGGTTGTGGCGGACTGAGGTGGACTCGCTTGACCAGAGCCAGATTGGGGATAATTGTATGGCCATGCAGGCCATGAAGGATAAGGCCATGCTGGCCACGATGGATATGGCCATGCTGGATAGGAGTTGGAATAAGGTGGGGCAGGTCCTGGTCCTGGTTTGGAATCTCTCGAATCGGTGCCAGAATTACCAGACCAATCATCTTTACTGGACACATCATTCCATATATCTTCCGTATTCTTTTTATTCTTTCTTCGCTTAGCTTCCAACCATTTATCGATACTTTCGCGCTCATTTTCTGATGACCATCCATCTGTGGAACGTAAACGAAATTTTTATCCGATATATAAGAAATTATGCAATACTCTTCTTAGATGATTCACAGACCACAAGAATCACATTTTCTTGTGCAAATTAGAGTTATTGAGATTCACACGTTCCTTACCTTCTGGTTCAGCTTCCGGTTCAGCCCATGGATCCGATGACCATCCTTCTGGCTCTGGCTCAGGCCATGATTCTGGTTCAGGCCATGATTCCCAATCCTTATGCTCTAGTAGGCATGAATAATCAATTAATTAGGTAATTAGTATATTTTATGATTCAATATTTCAAATTTTAGTGATTTTATAGCTATTTGCTTCACCTAGATGTGAAATTTTCTCATAGTAATTACTCACCTATTCCAGCATCTGTATCAAATGCAATACCGGGTAACTTGAGAGTTATTGGTTTGTTCCGTTTTCTACTTCCTTTAATTGAAGTAGTGATCTTTATTTGTGGTAATTTTATTTTGGGCAATGTAATTTTGATCGGCGATAGTTTGACACCAACTTTGACATTGAGGCTGGATTCATAAAGCCATGGTTGAATGAAAACACAGAACAGTAGTATGAAGATCTTCACCAGAAAGAAAAAGTTTCAACAAAAACAAAAATCAAGTGAAATCCAGAAGTAAAACAGTATTTTCTCACCTTCATTATTGACAAACAAATTAGAACAAATCGTTATAGTTGAAATGTATCGATTACAGAGAAAAACTAACGAGCTCCCCTGGTTAGACACAATCAAATGAATCCCAACTATTTTCGGCCTAGAATTTTTTCCACACTTTTACACAATCTTGGAAAGTATAGTGAAACTCTCCTCCAACAACTAAACAAATTCTTTTCTGAACGATGTTTCGATTGATGCAACAGCGATATCAGGTGAGTTAAGATAACATTCACCTCCAGGCGATGGTCACATCGCTCTCATCAGCTTTTCCGTTTACAAGTTTGTCCCGAATTCGAATGTGAGAGTTGATTCATGAGTCGATTGAATTTCACCTATCATGATATGAATTCATTTACCAGAATTTTATAAATGATTACACATCGTTTAGATTGAAAATGATCGGGATCCATTGATTCTTCCATCCGTTTGTGAGAATAGACCTCGGTATTCAATTATCTACTTTGGTGGAATTTTTTTCGATTTCTCCTCGTATAATATATGATTGTAGCAAGTTCGATTGGAACTGTGTATCGAGTAGTGGAATTTATTTATAATCAGCTACCTAGTTATTCTCGGGAGTAATGTTCAATAAGATGTCTATCCTATTTGGAATGTGAAGCCTCGATTGAATAACTAAATGAGTTTTATCCATCCATCATGAAATTTTATGAGCGAGTGTTTGTGTCTTTCCAATTCAGACTGGCATTCCTCAAAGTGATTGATATTCTGGCTTCCGGTTGATGAACAAGTTTCATCGGTTTAAAGTATGTTGCGTAAGTTGTCCCAGTACGATTATTTAATCATCATCATATTAAACTTTTGTAGCTCACACATAACTCTCTCTAACTGGAATGAATGTAAAATAATTAATTTAATTAAATTCCATATGAGATATGACTATTCACAAAATTCCAGATAGAAGTGAAAAATACTGATGAAAACATTTACTTACTACCAAAACGAGATATTATTAATATTATTGGTACCTTCATATAAATCTCCGTCATATGATGTGAAAAATTTTTTTCACACCTCTATTTGAACTTTTATTTCCCATTTATTTTTTCTACTAGAAATATATATATTTTCAACCAGAGAGAAAATCTAGTAGAAAAAGAAGCTATTTCTTCACCCTTTTAATAGATAGCACTATGTGTACTTGTGAGCAAGTGCAAAACTTTTTATTGAGCATTTAAAGCAATACTCTTGACTAGATGTTTGTGAGCATCACTTCGACGAATGTTAGTGTTCGAGATTGAATCATCAGAATTCATTTGATTTGAACGTTGTGTGTGTGTGTGTGTGTGTTCTTGGGTTCCTATTTTTACTCTATTTTCATCATCAAAATTTTTTTAATTACAATTATAAATAGTATTATTTTTCCTTGTTTATTTGATTGAAATAATTGTCTATTACATTCTTCTGGTTGATTAATTATTCAATTACTTGACATCGAAATGGATAGTGAAGATAGTGAAACATTTTGCCATTTCTTTGAGGGTACCGAAAAATCGATGGAAATTTGGTTTGATGATCAATCAAACAATGGCTTCAATTGTGACCTTCGTCTGATTCCTCGCAAAGCGTGGGAATCAATATTGGCATCGGTAAAGTGTGAAATTATTAGTTTCAAAAAAAATGAGCAGCTTGATGCATATGTATTGAGTGAAAGTTCACTGTTTGTCTCCAAAAATCGTGTCATATTGAAGACTTGTGGCTCAACAGCACCACTCAGCTGTATGGAAGGTCTATTGTTTTTGGTTAAACAATTTACCGGTTACGAAGAGGTATTGGATGTATTTTATTCGCGTAAAAATTTTCTTCGACCAGAATTACAACCCAAGCCACACACCAGTTTCGATGATGAAGTAGAGTATCTTGATAATTTCTTCGAAAATGGAGCTGCTTACTGTATGGGTAGAGTGAATCGAGATTGTTGGTATCTGTTCACACTTAATCCTACCGAACCATGTAAACTGATCGAGACACCGGATCAAACGTTGGAAATTATGATGCAAAATTTGGATCCAAAAATAATGAAAATATTTTCTCGTGAAGTATGTTCATCTGGCAAAGAGGCAACAATCAAATCTGGTATCGATAAGATTCTACCCAGTATGACCATTGATGACTTTCTATTCGATCCTTGTGGTTATTCGATGAATGGTCTTCTCAAGGGCGTAAGTGAAACCTATCCACTTTTTGACATTCATATTGATCAACTTGACTCCTATCATAGGAACCTTTCTTTCTCTCTCTCTCTCTCTCCTCCTTAAATCAGCTGCTCTTCATCTTGGTTCCCAAAATCTTAGTTTTTTTCGAGACAAAAATCTCTGATAAAAGTGTGCCTGATTGATGCTTGACTTTTCCTAGTAAATTATCCGTTAATAGCTCCCATATCTTATCATCCTCTCTTTTGTTATATACACACATGTACATCTGTATATTTGTCTCTTTCATTCGGAAATGTAACACAATTTACTCAAAAGATCAATTGACGCAATTATTTTGGATTCATTCCATTCTCTTTTCTTCTCTCTCTCCTTCTCATTTCAGGGTTATTACATCACTATTCACATCACGCCAGAGCATCACTGCTCATATGTCAGCTTTGAGACAAATTATCCACAGGCATCATACCATGATTTGGTTTCACGTTTATTGAAGATTTTCAATCCTGGCAAATTTACACTCACTCTACTCGCCAACGAGGTCAGTATCTCAAATCAATATCTTGATTATTCTTCACTTCTTTTTCTTTTTCTTCTTCTTCCTTTTTGGATATGAGGGCTCACTATCTAGTGATCTTGAAATTCTGTGAATTTCTTTTTCACTTTTCTCCTTGAACTATGAGTGTTTCTTCGTAAGTGAACCACTCGAGTGTTAATCATCATTTGGTAAAAGTAAATATCTTCTCTTTTTCTCTCTCTCTTTAACTAAAACACTAGTTTGGGGTAAGGACAGTGTATTCCAATCTCTTATTCTTTAATTGTTGTCAGTAATTAAGGTCTCTGAGAGGAAGGCTGCTGTAAGACTGTCTAATGCTCAGGGACTGAGTGTACAAAAAAAATCGAGAAGAGAACTGAGACATGTCCTCTTCTCGTAATCCAAATTTTTCTTTTTACATGTTCGCTGACCATTCTGGGCCGGCTGATGATGAGGGTCGTTTAATTATTGTCTCACTGAGCGAGACGTGAGATTTGATTCTTGGCGAAATTGAACTGGCTACATATTCCTGTGAACAGAAAAAAAGCATCGCTGATGGTTTATTTGTCCAATCTGCGCTCACATTACAAGTATCATGAGTTCCATGTGAATTCCGACGATTCATAACTGGAATCTCCTTCTTCTTCATATTTTGACTGTCTATATATGTGTTTCATTAAGCCTCAGATATCAATCGATGATTTTCATCGTTTATACATTTGCTCTCTTTCTCACACACACACATGATCTCCTTCCACCGATTCGTTTGGAATCGAATCATCATGTCTAGTAAAGAGTTTTCTAGAAACACTACTATCGGGGTACACTGCGTACTGATAAGAACGATTTCTCATGTATTCATGGGGCTCGTAATGAATTTAATTGTGGATGGAGAGGGTGCTTGGTAGCTGAACACTTATCTCAATTTCTATCAGCTCATCAGTTCTCTCTTTTCGCAAGTGGTCGCAACATGATGATTACTCTAATCGAATTGGGGGGAGAGACATCCTGTTATTTGAGGCGCGATTGTCTCTCAACCACTTTGCTCGGAATATTCCTAGTGCATAGTATTAGGATATCTCTCTCTCTCTCTCTTTCTTTCTTTCTTTCTTTCTTTCTTTCTTGTTTGGTAAAAAATGTCTCAGCATGTTCTGACTGGATCTCTATATCAATTCAACAGGAGAGCAAACTACAGCCAGCCAGTTGAGGGAGAAAAAAAATTGTCTATGAGATATGAGTCCTCACAACTGATCTATTTTATGATTACCATCGTCTTCTCGAAGGCTTAGATGAAGCTCATCGGTTGTCTCTCTGATTTCCGTCCAGCAATGAAACAACTCATAGAGTAGGTCAAAGTACTTAACTCTAATCAGTGTTCACATATTGTTTCGTTGCTGAACCGGTGTACACAAGTATGATATCTCCATGAACTGCTCTTTCTTTCTCTCTCTATCTATCTCTCTTCCTTACTTACTCTCATGTTATCTCATCGAAAAGCAATTTATCTGACTTTTGCTTCCTCTCTCTAATTTTTTTTATCTCTCTTCTTTTCTCTCTCTCATTCTCTTCCCACAGGCATCAATGGCCGCCGAGTGCATGCAAGACTATCGATCACTGACCTTCAGTGATTATGCCAGCAAAGAGCTCCAATTCTGTCGTCTAAGCAAGAACTATGACCTCACTTATGGATTGTTTGCAAAGGCTCCCAGCTGAGAATTAATAAACCTTCTCCCTTGTCTCGTTGTCTCAGAAGGTTACAAATTTATCCACTACTATCTCGGTGAATGGATCACTTGATTTTCACCCATTTTATTAGGAGAATATTTAATCTTTCCGTTATCTTAATACGTGATTTCAGTGGCCAAATTCTTCTCACCTCTCCTCACCATCACTTCAACCTATTGTTGAATCTATTGAAAATTTAATAGCCGTTACTTCTACTGTCTGTCTACTTTGATCGTTGATTGAATTTTAGAATCATTCTTATTATTATTCACATTTTCGGCCAATTTTTGTGGACCAGATTCTGAAAGAAAAATTCGATTTTCCCTATCTAATTATACATATGTACCAATGTTCAGAATTTTGAAGTTTTTTGGAGTCTCTACAATTTTAAGAGATTTTTTTTCTCCATTCCTTTCATCAAATCAGAATGAACTTTCTGAGGAGCTCAAACTTCAAATGCCTATTATAATACATTCAGGGAATTCCCTAGCACATTTCTAGGGTTGCTTTCACCTCGAGCACTTTGTGGTCAAATTCAATTGAGTTATTCACAGAATATTTCTCAGAATCTGTTCTACAATATTTCCTATTCATACTACTGCTGCTGTTGCTTTTTACAAATGAGACTGAGAAACAAGAGACAAGGGCATTCTCATCAAATTGCTGATATTTTCTCCTGAATTGTAAACGAAATAAATCTTAAACTCTAGTGTTTGAAACTGTGCTTATTTTGATTCATGTTGAAATTGATTATTAGTCAGAATTTTCTATTCAGATATCATTTTGTTTCCCTCAAATAGACTACATCCTATAAACTTTTTCGTTCTAGCTCGTAATTGTCTCTAGATTAGAGCATAAACACATGTGGAAGCATTAATATGCAGATCAGCGCATAAATCGAGCCAAACTTTAGCACGTAATTCACCGAGAACAATAAACAATAAACAATGAGAATAGTCATTCAGATTAGATCTATTTAAATTGGACCCAGCTAACACATTATTTAGTCAAAGATAAAGCATCAAATCGGTGTTATATACATAATACATATTTCAACTCTTGGTGCTATCACTTATAGTTAACGAAGATTGTTTATTCTCCTATCGAAAAAAAAAATACTCAACAAGAGAATCAACTGATTACATGAGAGTAAATTTTCTCATTTTTTGGCCCTCTAAATCAAGTTTGATTCTTAAAGATCTAAAATTATCGCTTGTTCTGGATATAACTATACGCCCTTTAAGTTTATCCCCTCTGGTCACTGTCACTGGTTGGTCTAGGAAAAGAACAGATTGCTTCCAATGTGTAAGCTCACTACACGGTGAAGTGCTAAGTACTATAGGGGAGGCTAGATCAAAAAGACAATCAAACCAAACCACTAGTGCATGAACCGCTCCATTTGCGTTAATGTTAAGTTCGAATTCTTGATCAACTTTTTGAACCTCTTTCAAAGTGCATGTGAGCAAGTCAAAGTGTTTTAAGGGAAAACTTGAGCTGATAATATGGTCACCTCTAACAGGTTCAACTTGAACCTCATGGAGAACTTCTTTTTTGATTGAGGTCATCCTGTATCCATAGACATTGTCCCAAAAAGCAATTTTTTTATGGTGAAAAGACTCATCACAAACAGCGGCCATAAACATGGTACACTTGCCAGGCAGTATGATTCCACCAGGTTTAAGGTACTTGTCACGAGCATGAATGATTGTGTCAAGCATGCCCTCGAAAAGTAAAAAATAGCCCATCCACTCTGAAATTATAATATCAACTTTAGTCCCAAGATTTAAAGATTCTAGTTTGCCCTTCTTGAAATCAATCTTCCTCGATACACTATTCTCTTCCGATATGTCCATCGCAGTGTAAATTATATCACTCTGATCAACGGCAATAACTTTTGATGCACCTGCTGAGATGGCAAAAAGGCTCAAGATGCCTGTACCGCATCCAACGTCCAAGCAAAGTTTTCCTTCGATTAAAGACTTATTGTTCATAATGGCATTTTTGTAGGATTCCGTGCGTACACGGTCTGACAACATTTCATGATGAATTCCATGATGAGAATAACTCCAGCTGTAGAAATAATCTTCAGTTGGATCTGGTTGAGAATTTGGACCATTATTGTCATCATCACAGCCTAGATGAAACAGTAGTTCACGCAATCTTTCAATTTCTGACTCGGCTTGAGAGAGTTTCCTAGCCAGACTCACTGCATCATCTTCAACATTGTTAATCTGGTCCCCAGTACCGTGAGTGGCAGAAGAATTACAGAGAAAACCATCTCTTTCACGCTCATCATCAGAATCACAAAGATCTAGAAAATGAGTTTGATAGAAAATGAGGCATTTGATGATGTACACATTCAAAAGAAAGGGAGAGAGAGAAAGAAGAGCTTACCAATAGTGAGTAAAGCGTCATTTTGAATGACAGGACAACGAATGTATTGTTCATTTTCCCAATCGCTCTTTTTAATCACTTCCTGGACTTCTGAAGCAGGAATTTTGTGAGATCGCACATAATTGATGAATTTAATGTACATGATAGAATCGAATTTATTAGTTGAGCAAAATTCTTTCAGATCTAGTCCGTGAGCTGAGTGGATATGGTGCAGCAATGAGTCGATTGGGTTTTCTTTATGGTCACAGAAAAGACAGATCATTTCGAGTGAATCATCTTCATACGGTTCTTCGATATAATCACCATCATCCGAACTAGAGTCACTAAATGAGCTCATAGTAACAAAAGTCTAGTAAAAGAATCATCATGAGCGATGTGAAAAGAAAAATTGGAGCAGAAAAAAATAAAAATAAAATGAAGATCCATGCAGGTTGATCAGAGAGTAGTGGAAGAGTAATCATAAAAGTTTCAAAATTGCTTCAATCAGAGGCTGAATTACGGAATGGATGACATCTATCACTGCGAAGATCCAATTATGAAGGAATGATTGGAGAAAAGAATGGGATGGGAGGAAGAGTAATTAGTGTAGGAAGATTGTATGATCTGATTATGATCCACCTTTTCCGGTAGTCTCAGTATGCAATTGAAGCATAACTCGTTTGACTTTCTCTTGGAACACTTCGATATCTCGTTCTTTGGTTTTAGATTTTTTCACCTTATTCACCAATCCTTGAAGATATTCTTCGAGATTGTCTTGTGAAGAGTGAGGAACTTGGAATTCACTGATGATAGCGTTCCGAAGAGTTCCAAGATAATTTTTGAGTTTACTGTTGGTATTTTGTTCTCGTATAAGATCACCTTCCAATTTGGTGGTAGTACTTTTGATATTTTCAATATACTTGTTCAACAGTGCGGTTTGTTCTTCATTATCAGTGATTGAAGCTCGAAGTTTTCTCAATTCACTTTCCAAGGCTTTATTGTGATCCAAAAAATGATCAGTGAAAATGGGAATATCAGTCAATGGAGCAGAGGATAGAGTTTGATCGCCATTCGCCATACTGCTGATTGAAGCAAATTTGAAATTGGTGTGTATACATGTGTGTGTCTATGTGAGCTATTACCTGGATACTACGAACTTCACAAACTCACCGGAAAATATAATAATAATCAGAACACCAAAACTAAATCAAAAACAAACAAAAAACGAAAGATTTTTTTCGGAACAATTTAAAGAGCAAAGATAGTCGATCATGTAGATTCCTTCCAATATAAACCAGAGAAGAAGAAAAAATGCTGCGGCTTGTTGAAATAGTATTCTTTAAAAAAAGCGCTTTCTAGGGACTTTTAAAGATACTAAAGCGCATATAAACAAAGTTGCATAATATTGTTCACTTTTGATGCAATTATAATGTCTTGAGAAGTTCCTTTTAATTGTCTTAATTAATTTATTTGACTTATTGTCATTGTTACTTGATTGGTATGCATGTTGAGATGCAAATCTTTTATTGATATGTACATATTGTCATGATTGGTGATTGTGAGATGAGAAAAAGATGAGAAAAGTTTTTCTCTACTTTTTTTGGGAGAAAAATTTTGCTCGCTTCATGAAACAATTGCACGGTAAGTAGTATAATTTTTTTTCCCGGCTATTTTGCATATATGATACTTGAACATTTTTTATTCTTTTGCAGCATATTCATGATGATAGAGGTGAATCTCAGTCTCTAATCAATGGTGATTCCATATGGATTGATCATCACTAGCATTTACCGGCTGATTGTCTATCTGGTTATTGGATGCTCAAATTGATGATTCGATCGATCAGAATGAACTTCAAGCCAATGCTGAGAAAGCGTAATATCGCTTTCTTTTGTCTCATTGTTATCATAATGTTGGTGATCAATGATTTTTTGGATCGAAATTATATGATCATAAGTAAAGTCACCAAAAGGGAGGAAAAAATTCGCCCATACTCGAATGGTAAAAAGGTTATATTGTTGTGGACAAAATTTTGGGATATCCCATGGTCTTCAATGATGAAAGATTCATGTGATTGTCTGATCACTGAGGACCGAACACTATTACCATATGCACATATGGTTGTATTTCATTGGGTAGACACCAACTTTCATGATCTTCCTGCCAAATATACTGGTCAAAAGTGGGTATGGTTCCTCATCGAGTCTCCGGCCAACACTCATCGTAAAGCTGGTCTGAAAAATTTTCAAAAATACGTTGATTGTTGGGCTACTTATAGAAGTGATTCAGACTTTTATCGCCCATACGGATGCCTTCACACACTTTTACCTGCTCATCATCCACTGGTGGATCACAAAAATTCTACTTTTCTCATGGATTCCTTATCGAAAGCCTTCAAAAAGAAGCAGAAACCAATCGCTTGGCTAGTCAGTGCATGTAGCGCTGAAAGTAAGCGTGAAAAATATGTGGAGGAATTATCCAAGTATATACCTGTTGATATTTATGGGCGATGTGGCATGAATTGTGATGATAAGCCGCTTCCATGCTACGAGTATCTGGCTCAGAACTACTTATTTTATTTATCTTTTGAAAATTCTTTGTGTAAAGAATATTTTACTGAAAAAATATTCAACATATTTCCTTACAATCTAGTGCCAATTGTAATGGGATCAGCTGATTATGAGAAAATTTTTCCAAAAAATTCTCTCATCAATGTGGCTGATTATCGGTCACCAAAGGATCTGGCTGAACGCTTATACATGATAGCTGATGATGCATCCCTTTACAATTCTTTTTTCACATGGAAATTCAATTATACACGCAACGAATCTCTCTGTCAATCTCTTGGGTGTTCTATGTGTTCAGCGATCGAAAAAGGTTACCAGTGTCGTGGATCCAATCAAGATCTTGTCGATTGGTGGTTTGATGATGGAAACTGTCATACATGGTATGATATGTGATCAGACCAACTGTTTAAGTTAATTTAACTTTTTTGTTTTGTGATTTTTTTCATTAAATGTTTTTTTTTCTCACAATATTGTATGTTTCTTTGCCATTTTAGTAGAGACAGTTTCGATCAGTTGCTTGATCAAAATGGAAAGAAAAATTGATCAGGTGTAAAAACCATTCGAGTAATTATCCCATCTGACTGACAAACTTGTAAATCATTAATGAAGTTTCAAAAACGGTTCAATATCACCAAAACAACCGGATATGAAGCATAAGATCTTTTTGATCGTCGGAGTTGTATGAACTCGCATCCTTCCTGTGAGTTGATTAGATCAAACGGAGTGTCTAACTGATCCACAGGGTGATCATTTCGAAAATAAATTTTGCAGATTTCAGAATGATCTCTGGGTCAAAAATCATGTATGGGCAAGATAAAGATACTTTATTCAAATTGCAAGATCAGATGTAGGCGTAAACAGTGACACCCAATAGAACAGCGAAAATACTACAAAGCATGGTCAAATTTTTTGAACTCAGCCATTTGGAGAGTCTGGTACCAACACGCTGAGAGATAAGCTTCGAATTCTCTGGTACTTTGCCACTTTTGGAATCAGGCAACTCAAGCATTCGACGGAACATTATTTTCTCATCAGCCAGCTGCTTTTTACGCTCTCGGCGAACTTTTTCTAATTCTCTTTTAAACATTACATTGTCAGGTTCGAGCTTACAGGCTGCTTCCCAAATGGTGACAGCATCCTGGAGTTCTCCTTTAATCTCTAATATCTTTCCTTTGCGGAAAAGGGCTTTGGAATTCTTTTCATTGATCTCGAGCGCAAGGTTAACCGATTCCAATGCCTTATCGTACGATTCGATTTTCATCAATGCTTGAGCTAGATTATTGTGGCAAAGAGCTCGTAATTCCACTACTTGATCCAATAATGTTTGATCAGGTTGGTCACCATCTTTGACTTCACCAGTGTCGGTATTGAGAAATTCGATTGCTCGCTTGTAGGCTGAAATACTGCTTGACCATTCTGAACGTTTGAAGAAATAATTACCTCTCTCTTTTTTTCGAGAAGCTAAAATTGACCGGATACACACAAGAATGTACATGAATGAGAAAATTTTACCATTCAAATTGAGTTGATTGAGGAATGAGAAATGAGGGAAAAGACGTCAAGGCAAGGACATCATGTAAAAACTTACCGATCTTGAATCTTTCAGGTAAACATATCTCATCTACATCCTCGACCCAATCGATTGACACCAATTCAACTTCACATTCGAGTGTAGAATCACCAGGAATATCGGGTTCACGACCTTTGTCACCGAAAGCGAATCGTGGTGCAACCAGGACTTGACATCGTTCATGTAGATGCATCAAGGGTACCACAAGATCTAAGGCATGAAATAGATCACAATCGCCGACAAATATTTCCACTTCATGATAACATTCGGAATCAATTTGCTGTTTGGTGGCTTTGAGTTTAGTGTCCAAGTTTATTTTCACTCGACATCCTCGTTCCGGACGAGGCACTTGTTTATCACCTTCTAGAATAGTCTTTTTGAGAATTTGTTTATTATCTAATATATCCAGCCAGCCATCAGCAGTTAATTCATCATCATCACCCACTTTACCATCACCATTGATTGACTCATGATTTTTGACTGATTCATCTTGTTCAAGATGATTATTTTCCATAATTTTTCCTTGATCACAATGATCCGTACCGTTTGTTGCCGATTTTATTTGACTTGATTCATCTTTTTCGGTAACCATATTTCCTTAATCACCCTTGAGTACCAAATGCACCATAAACATATAAATATATCTTCGGTAGTTAAATTAATTGTTGTAGATACACTTAAGGTCTGCTGATATGCAAACTATATATGCATGAATTGAAACACTTGGATTATACAAAAAAAAATTGGAGGATTAAAAAAAATATTAGTTGTAGACTACTTTCCACTACTATTGACTACCATAAACAGGGAATGTGTATATATGTACTATGTAGTGAGTTGATTGCTGATTGTTGATCATCACCAACATGTATTAAATTTAAATGGATTTAATTTTTCTTGTTTACAATGATAAACGATGATAAACGCAAATGCATTGCATTCTCATCTGCGCCTCTTGAGGAAATTTTATAAAATAAACTGATGTATGTTGTGAAGAACGATTCACAACACACATGATGATAACATAAGATTATTACTATTAGGAGTGATAACTATTCTTGACCAGTGATTTAGTGTAAAATAATCAATTATTTCCTCCTATCATACTTCACCCGTCCCATCATGTCTTCACCATCTTCACCATCATTTTCAATGTTTTTAAAGTGTCTATTCGGACCCCGTCTGTATCGTATACATGATATGGCCCAGACACAAGGAAAAAATTATCAACCAAAATTTTTGGAATCATTTTGCGATGGTCTGATTAAGTTGTTTACCTTCACACTTCAAATGGGTGCTTACACTTCACCCATCATACTGGTGTATCTACTTCGAAGAGGAAATAATTTTACTAATGGCTTCTCTGATTCACTGAGAAATCTGATCAAATTTAGTACTAGTTTTGCTGTCGCATTGTTGAGTGTATATTGTTTAAGGGGTATTGGTCGTGTTAAAAATAACGATTACGTTCGATTTATTTCCAATCTGACTCTCCAGCAAGCTTCATCTTCCTCTTCCACCATCAAGCGGCGATATGATTTCGATTTTTCCCAATGGACAGTCGATTTCAAGTGGAATGAATCACGATTCGCCGATGAAAAAAAGCCTCCATTGCCCATGATGTCAGATGCCAAGACATCAGATGCTCTTGTCGATCGAATGATAGCTGTACCATGTAATTTTGTAACTCATATTATTGCTCATACTGTGGGCCGATGGATGATATATCCTGGCTCGGTTGGCATTTTGCAGGCCTTGATGGCTCCAGCTTTGATTGATGGACGCAAGCTGTTGATAGAACGTCGCAAAGGTATTCGCTATAAGTTACTTGCTCAGAACAATAATGAGATCGATTGTATGTTTATCGATCGTCGTGATTCTGATGAAAGGTTTGGCAAAAAATTGGTCATATGTTGTGAGGGTAATGCTGGCTTCTATGAATCCGGAATAGTGGTCACACCGGTTCATACAGGTAAGTGGTATCATGTTTCTTGACTTGATGATAAATGATAGATGTGAAACTCAGAGATGTTCTTCCATTTTGATTTTCAGGATACTCAACACTTGGATGGAATCATCCTGGATTTGGAGGAAGCAGTGGTTTACCATTCCCAGCGCAAGAAGTTGCTGCAATAGATGTGGTAGTCAAATTTGCACTCGATAAATTAGGTTTTGATGAGAAAGATGTTCTAATAATGGGTTGGTCGATTGGAGGATATACAGCCAGTTGGGCAGCTATGACTTATCCTGATGTGAGAGGACTCATTTTAGATGCTACTTTTGATGATATTGTTCCTCTTGCACTCGCACGAACTCCATCCTGGTGGAAACCATTAACAATCGGCATAATCAGAGGCTATTTTGACTTAAACGTTTCTCGACATCTAGAAAATTATCCAGGACCTGTTCTAATCATCAGAAGAACTGAAGATGAGATGATTATAACAAGAGATGATGAACCGATCGGTACCAACAGAGCAAATAATTTACTCGTTAAGCTTTTTCAAAATCGATTTCCAGTCCTTATGAAGGATCCAAAAGTATGCGATGCTTTAACCTCATGGCTCTCCGGTGGACCTGAAAGTCAAAGTGAGTTTAGTCTTTTTTTCCTTTTCACTAGAAATCCTTTCATCTTGATCTCGTTTTTACTTTTTCTTCCAGGACTTCTTACTCGAATGCATTGGTCAGACTCTGACTTCGCCCTAACTCTTTTAAAGAATTATGAGCAGAAAAAGGGTTCACGGCTTAGTTATCCAATTGAAATTGGTGATGATTTAGATGCTGAGTCGAAAATCAAGTTAATAATATTCCTGGTAAGTTGAATTTCATGCATTCGACTTCACAGCTTAATCTTCCCGTCTTTTTTCTGTTTCAGGCCTCAAAACATTTTAAGGATTTCAATAGTACTCATTGTACACCTCTACCTCCTGAGATGTTCTCAGAACCTTATGATCTCCTTTCATCTCTAAGAAAAATGAGTAATCTCTAACATTCCTGACTATTTTGGGGACAGGTTTGCCACCTTGAAAATATGATCGACTTCGTCGGCTCTATCTGTCCCGTTCCACACACATTCTTTTGATGCTCATGTCTGAATCTTGTGCCTTGGGCAACTCTATAAGTATCAATCCATTCTATCAGAGGCTACATGTATAATATCTTGTAGAAAAATTAAAGGCAACTGTGCCATTGATCACGTCCAAGCGTTTTCGTTGTTTCCTTCAAAAAAATTTCGAGATTTAAAATCTCAGCCATTCGAACACTTAAGCATACTCATTGGAGCGAGCTAACTCTCTAGTTGGAAATATGATGGCATCCAAATTTTTTGAGACTAGGTAATTCTGATGATTTCAAAATATCGAGCTAAGCGTCCGTAACTCCGAGCATTAGTTGAGCATCGGATCTAAAGTCTTCATGCTCGAAGTAAAGTACAGGTCTCATACATGTATGTGCTAAAAGGTTTGCACTATAATTCCTTAGGACGAGGACCTGGGAACACTTGACACATCATCGTCGAAGTAATTTTTTGTCCAGAAATGCAAAAAAATCATTCACTTGATGGAGAATTGTTAAATTTTTAGATCACAGGGTCAAGATTAGTTTCATGTATAAACTAACAAGTCAGATTTACAATCGATTGCATCAGAATGATGGCGCTGTTGAAATTTTGAATCAATATCACATGGTCAAATGTTTTTGTAAACAATCATGGTTAATCAACATGATTAAATAGTGGCATTCAGTGGTCAAACTATGTTTGTGACAATTTTTAATCTGATCATCAAGTCACTGTTTTGATCAATTTTCCAAGTTTCGTTGTGTAACTGATGGCGGCTCTCAGTTTAGTTCGATGTTCACCTAGATTGTTTACGCAATTTGTTCCTGTTTGCAATCGGACAATCGGCATAACGACAATTGCTGCTCGATTATGTAATGTACCAAATCCGAGAGATTGTCTTGGTGAGGTTCCATTCCCGAAAGCTCTTCTTTCGAGAGCCAGTCCAACACATTGTCAAAAATATGATGCACTGGTTGTGGAGCTTAACGAACTGCGTGAAATTTTAAATGATGGCGATGATAGCTTGAGATCTTTGGTTGTTCAAGATTTTGAGCGATTATCGGGAAAATTTGGTGAATTGCAGAACGAAATCATAGAATCATTGACTCAAGATGAATATACTTTTGTTAATCAATGTATTATCGGCATTGAACCTGGAGTTGGTGGTCAAGAAGCTATGCTTTTCGCTGGAGAACTTTTTCAAGTTTACCTTAAATACATCAAATGGAATGGATGGTTGATCAGTTCTGTTGAAGATGATTTCAATGGTATGGGAGGTCTTAAGGGTGCTCAATTGGAAGTCAAAGGAAAACAATGTTTCCGCTATTTAAGACACGAAGCCGGTGTTCATCGGGTTCAAAGAGTTCCAAAAACAGAGCGTACCGGTCGGATTCACACTTCCACTGTGGCCATTTCAGTTATACCGGTGATCAGAGGTGAACATGACATTGAATTGGAAGACAAAGATCTCAAATTTGAAGCGACCACATCCGCCAAGCCCGGTGGCCAAAATGTTAACAAAAAACCAACTTGTATACGAGTTTATCATATTCCCACTGATACTCAGGTGGTTTGTCAAGAGACTCGAAGTGGAGTAGAAAATAAGCAGAAAGCTTTGCAACGATTAAAACAATTGTTAGCTCAGCGAGAAGATGAAAGAATTTATAAACTTCATGAGGAAACAAGAAAAAAACAAGTTGGAGACTTGGGCAGAAGTGAGAAGATCAGAACTTATAATCTGACCCAAGATCGTGTAACCGACCATCGTCTTAGTGAAAATTTTTATGACATAGCAACTTTTTTGGCTGGAGATCCACAGCGTTTACATGAAATCATACTCAAGCTGGAAGGTCAACGTAAACAACAAAAATTGCAAAGCATTTTGACCTGATTTTCAAGTGAATGAATTCATCTTAACATTGTAAAAATGAAATAAAAAGCTGTGTCAGCATCGATTTCAACTTGATAACTCTTTCTAGGCTGAAAGAAGACAGATTGTTTTCAGCTATCCAATCCGAGAAATTCGTTAGGTTTTGTGTCTCACAACGATGAATTTATCTGATAAATTCTTGCTTCTACATTACATGTATTCGTTCCTGAAATGTCAATGAGCGAGTGATTCTCATCACACCAAATACTCATTGAAGATAAATCATTTTATAAGCAACCTTCTGTCAAGTTTACTGGCAGAATTTTTTCAGTAAGAAATTCATCAACGAATAGGAGGTGTTTCTTTACAATCGCTCGATTTACTTTGAAGTGGTACATGGAGACTCAGCATCAGAACGCAGATTTCTGAACCTCAATTACTCTAAAGCTACATTTTCTAGATTGATCTAATTGATTTCTTCAAGCTCTTCTCCCTTAAATTCACTCCAAGCAATTTAGCAATGATACCTCGAATTCTATGGGAAACCAATCAAGCAGAGATTGTAGCGATAGTTTCATATTTCATGGCGCAAGATCAGAGAACTGCACCATTTCTCTTCCTCCTCTGTTCATGAGGATTCAGAAATTTACCGTTATGAGAGAGATGGGTGGAGCATGTTCTATTGCGATATTATTGTGGCAATAATCTATTCATCTGTCAGAGATTAATTTGTGGAGAGGATGATAAAAACCAAGCTGTTTGTATTCTTGAGTTGATAATAATGTAATTTTAAGGAGACGAATCCCTATTGATACCATTGTTCAAGTGTTACTTGCGATTGATGGAACACTTTGTTCTTACTCAAAATTCTGCGTAAATTAGACTCTCTGTCTAATTTTAGTACTCATCTTTTTTTATCATCATTTTGAAAGATTTTATCCCTTGTAAGAACAATTCTATGAAGTAATTCTACTAAAATGACCATTATTATACGACCGGTGGTTGAGGTGATCAAGAAAACCATCGAAAAGGTAAACTATCCTAAATGAAATCATTTTAAATAAATTTTTATAGCTGAATTCCAATAATATTTTACTCCATGTAAATTTCATGAATCTGAATGTCCATAAAATAAGGGATCATTTACCCAACTTGACAAAATTTAGACTTTAATCCTGGAGCCGTCTAATTTACTCTCCAAGGTTCCATTGATTGGTAATTCAAAGCAAAGACAATTGAATGAAGTTGGTGATGTTGAATCTAGAGAACATGATGACAAGCCACCTCTTTTGGCCCCCAAAAGTAAGGCTGGCCAATCTCAACGAGCACCTACTTTCTGTATCTTCATGATGGCCATCTTTATTTCTGCCACTGGTATCATTGGCGGAGTTTATTTGTATCGACAAGTCACTCAACATCGGGTAAGTTGTTTGAATCAATAGAGCTTGCCAGACAATCGTTGCGAATTGAATTATTATGAGATTAGTAAGTATTTTTTCAAGATTTTGGTATCATATGAAATCGATTCGATCAAATATCCCTCAATATTTTGCATTAACAATATTCTTCGGGCCGTTTTGATTAACTAAAATCTCACAAGAAGAAACTCAATTTTTTTTACGGATTCTTAGCTAATTTCTTACTTATTTCATTCCATCTTTTTCGTTATTCCATTCCTTGAGAAATTCTTGAGCAAACAAGTATCACTCTTTTTTAAGTGTTTGTGTTCCCTCTTCCCTTGACTCAACTAGATTAATTCCTCTTAGCGTCATCGACTTGGGAACTTGACTGATGAGAAGATGATTGAATGTTAGATGATACATGTGACTTAATTGCTAGGGAGGAAACACTCGAAACAGTAGAACGGAAATAAACTTTTGATCCCTTTCTAATGGAAAAATTTTTCTCTACCATCACAGTTGCGACACTTTCGTCAATGGTGCAGTGTACCCTATCCTAGGCCAATTCTTGCGGTGAACAGTTTTTCTGAATCATCGAGAACTTTACGACCGGCTTCTTTGGAAAGAAAATTGGACGAGAAGAAAGAGAAAGTTTCCAAGCAGATATTTGAAAAGTTTTTTGATGAAGAATTTGATTTTGATCCAAAGTCTCCCATGGTTGAGCGTATCGAGGTGCCTGACTTTTCTGACGGAAGAAGGGGAAGATATGTACACGATTTCATGATGGTAAGTATGACTGTTGTCCAAAAGATAACATCTTTCTCACCATTTCCGGTATTTATCGAAGTTTGTTCCTGTTCTGTTATCAATACACAGCTGATGCAGCTTTAGATTGTTGAAAAATTGAATTACGAATCAGTAACAGAGCAATGTTAGATTTTATCTTGCCCTTCAGGAATTCAGTATTTTTGATCTCACTTTCTCATCATTCCAGAATAAAACAGGAATTGTTGACTTGGAGGAAGACCGATGTTTTGTGTTGCCTCTCAATCGAAGTATGATTTATCCGCCCCATTCTGCAATTGATCTAATTATCAAGCTCAAATCTGGCTTTTACGATGTGGACACCGAAATCATTCGAGAGTCCTATCGTGTGGTTACTCCACCAGTAACTGATATCAAATCTTATGGATTTTATATTGCTCGTGAATGCGAAAAGTTTCCAACCTATCGATTGGAAAAGATTACATCACGAAGTAAGATGCCTGTTGAAGTCTTGTGAATTTGTTGATAATACAGAAAATTTTTGTTTCCTTACAGTTTTCCGACGTGATACTCACATCGAAGGCGTGAAATCTGTTTTCACCGAACTTGCTGGCCCAAAAATAAGTCAAATCCATATTACCAATTTGGCCAGTATTCCTGGTCGTAAACAGTAGAGCACCTCGAAAAATTTCTTCCTATGGCATTTTTTTCTACCCCTCAGCAATTGTCTCTCTCTTTCTCTCTCTTACTAATTTATTTGTTCATTTTCGTGCAATACACTGATATTATCATCTTGGAATGTTTTTAGCAGCGCATTTATGATAATCGTTCAATGCTTGTACCGTTACTTAGATCTAATTAAAGCTTTCAATTTAGAATACTCGATCTATTCCATATCTTCATACTAAGGTTGTCATGAAAGTTTAGCAAAAAAAAATTTTCTCAGTCGAAACTTGATGAGAATATTCTTCACTTCCTATTGATTACACCAAGTTTTTCTGTTTAAGTTCAGATATGATAGAATTCTAAGAGCGACTAAACAAAGTAATTAGTAATTAGCTCAAGATCAGGCGGTCAGGAACTCATGCTTCTGTGAATTATAGCTAAGAGAACTAAATATGCTTCGATATGAGAAACGCTTCGTGATACCGGAAACTGTTTAGTAATTAATTATCAGCAGCATAAGTTTTTAAGAACAATGAAAAACAGTACAAATTGAATCGGCTATAGAGAAAATCATTCGATATGAGGGGACTTGATGTACAAGTGACTAATGAGTCAAATCATTTTAAATTTTCGAAAATGCCCAAGTTTTACGACACATCTTCAAAAAATCGTATATAAAGTATATAAGAAGCTACTATCAATCCAGCGAAACATGCAATAAATAATACGCAAAGAGAAAGGCCACAAAATCGTACACATGGATCTTTGGGAGTGAAACCAGATTCTACATTGATGCCAATGTTCAATGTTCGTCCGGTTAATTCATCAGCATACAGAACCGTTTTTGGAGCTTCGAAAACTTTCGATTGAAGGTGCTTTATGAGCTCATCTTTTTCGCGTATAGTTTCCTCAAGTTTTCTGATAGTATAGAAAATTTATTGGGAACAATCAAGCATTCGGAAAAAAACAAAAATCGTTAGACATTCAGTAAATACTCACATGACATTGAGTTTCAAAATGTTATCTTCATCCGCTGGAGCACCTTCAAATTCATTTTGTTCAAGGAGATTTTGAACTTCTTGTTTGAATAGTAGGGTCCATTCATTGGCAAAATATTTCAATTCATCGGAAGTACATTTGTGATAGTCTGAATGGGTTTCTTTTCCAGCCAGACTAGCATGCATTGTTGACATCAGTTGGGAAAGATCAGCAATCAAATCTCGAAGCCGCCTAATACTTGGCCTAAGCCAAGCCTTGTCACTCACCTGGAGAGCGCTTCTCTTATCAGATATAGCGAATAATTTAGGTTTGAATTCAAAATTCCATAATGTTCGTTCTAAATACATGAGATTGGTGCGAAATTCCATACAAATAGTCTGGAGAGCTTCATATTCCTCCGGTGAGATATCACACTTGAAGAAACTATTCTGATCACCAAACAGCAAATGACTTAAGGCCATAATGAATTGGTACAATCAAAAATTCGACAACAAAGCTGTTTGACTGATGTCATGGATTGTCGAATCCATAATCTTTGTTTCCCTATCTTGCATTAGATAAGCTTCATCTTGTGAAGTAATGCAATTTGCATGCATCGGTGGAAAAACTCAGTAGCACCTTACATTGTAGATAAGCAATAACTATGCCTCAATTCTTAATCCTGGTTCTTCAACCTTCGCATACAGAACCATCAGGATATATACATAAATGTAAAAGTTAATCCGGGAGTTATCAGCAAACATTTTTTAATTAATAGCTAACAGTCATTGTGTTCCGAAGGGGAAATAGAGAGTAGTACCACATTAATCTTCGATTTCGAGTGTAAGAAAGATGATCTCACAAGGTACAAAAATTTTTCATGCTTCTAAGAAGCAAGCTTATTGGAGTCGTTTAAAAAGAGTAAGATTGCGGTTCATCAGAAAAATATTGTGTGAATTTTCACTTCTTTCATAATCGAATATCATTCCAAGAATTAAGCAATGGGCCATTTTGAATAGTTGCCATTGATTTTGACTAAAGCGAAAAAATTTGAATACAAGATACAATAATAACAACCAGAATTGCTTCTCCAAAAATTTCGATCGTTCTGATGACGGTAGAATTTTCAAAGTTAAGAATCGCTAGGGATCAACATAGATGTATTTATCATAGATGACAAAGTTTCTCACAAAGCAAAGAGTGGGAGATTTTTCAGTACTCTTTGAGCTCCAGAATGCAAAGGCTGATGAGATGAAGGCTGATATGTCGCGAACGAATTCAAACTTTCCATCGAAGCAGCAAATATCAAAGTAATCAGAGACCAAGAAGTTTATCGACCGGAGGATACATCCAACCATCATGTTTCATTCTATCAGCAATTTCTCTCATATTTTTCATCCTCTGTTCATGAAGAGATTTTTCCAATTTTTCAACATCCCTTTGAACCACATTTTCATCACGAGTTTTCTTGGCCAATCTATCGGTAGCCAGCTGTAGCTGTTCCTATAGACAAAAAGAAACATTAAAATAATAAATAGCCGCTCACAATCGACCATCTTCACCCTTTATGATAGGTATGTTGTTGCTAGTTGAAAATCTTACCCTCAGCGAAACAGATTTCCTATCCATGTCCGAATGGAATCAAACCAATTCAACTCAATTGCTTAACCACTAAACACGAATTGAATGGACAAAAAATGTGTGTTTATTTTTGTTTTCCTAAAACGAAATGTTTTTGTTAATAAAAAAATAAAAAGAAGGTAGTTCACATTGTGGCTGTTTGGTGGCGTTTTGTGCCAAGCCCAAAGAGTCTTGTTGAAAGAGAGAGTAAAAAAAAGAAGATGTAAAACAAAAGATGAACAAAATTTAATCAATCAAATTTTAATGTATGTGTGTGTGTTTGATTAAAAATCAACACATTGTTTGCCACTTAAATAATAGTAGTGTCATCATAATTGTGTGTATTGAGCGGCTTTTTTAAAGTTATTTGGTGATCGGGCATTTCTTTTTTTAGACATCCACACACAGTATCAGCAACATCATCATTCAGACACCATAGAAGAGAGACATTCACACACAGGAAAGATACAGATTGACAAACACACACTTACAATCAATAGCCCGGAAATAATGTCTGGAGAGGGAATATCAATACCCTCCAATGTAGTGAGTGGTGTTGGTGGTGGTGGTGGTAGTGTGGTCACTGGTGTGATTACCAACAATTCAACATCATCAACACCTTCTACACCACCGTCACAACAGCAGCAACAATTCTGCTTAAAATGGAACAATTATTCATCCAATATGGTGCGAACTTTTGGTCAAATGATTATGGATCAAGATTTTGTCGATGTCACACTTGCATGCGAAGGTTCCGCCATTAAGGCTCACAAAGTTGTTCTATCGGCGTGTTCAGATTATTTTAAGGAACTTTTTCTCGCCAATCCATGTAAACATCCGATTGTCATTTTGAAAGATATGAAAATGGATGATCTCAAAGCGATCGTTGACTTTATGTACAAAGGTGAAGTGAACGTTTTCAATCATCAATTGGCTGCACTTCTCAAAACAGCGCATATACTTAAAGTTAAAGGTCTAACCGAATCGAAGGATGATGATGAAGATGATTGTCACAATAATCAAGAGAACATACAGCCAAACAGTAATCATGGTAAATGCAATGTTAACACTAATGTCATCAATAATAATCATTCATTGATATCTGATCTCGACAAAACTTCTGGACGAAATATTATTATTGGTGGCTCTAATTTGACACATGTTGAGGATAGACTTATGACAAATGTTGATCGTCACAATGAATCTTCTGTAAATCATATCCTCAATTCTTCACAACAATCCTCAATTATCAGTCAAAATTCATCTACTTTACCTCCTCTTCACCCTCTCTCACAACAGCAATTCCACCAACAGACCCAACCATCTCATCATCAAATTTTGCCCCCTCCTCTTACTAAAACAGTACCACCTCCTGGTCTTCAATCCACTTCAACGATATCTACTTCACACCACCAAGAGATTAATCATCAATTATCATCATCAGCCTCTTCAACGTCTTCAACTTCCTCGCAATCGCATTTAATGGAGAGCTTCAGAAGCTCACAATCGCAATTACAAAAGTCTTGTCATTTAAATCGAGGAAAACGTCGAAGAAGATCCAAGCGAGTTGGAGATGTTTCCGCGATCCTCGAACGGGATGAAAGTGATTCCGGTTCAGGTATAGGATCGGGTGATGAAGAACTGACTATAAAGAAAGAACTTCATCAAGCGCTGGATCACGAACAGTCTATTACCACAACTGCAGCCACAGCAACCTCTACCTCAGCCTTGCAACAAAATGCAAGCAGTACTAATGCACAAATAGGACACAATGTTTCCCAGGAACCACATCATTCTTTCCCAACAACCCGAAAAAAGCTTTCTCTACCACTATTGCATAACATTCAACCCTCATCTAATCAAGATACAATGGGAAATACAATTTTAGCTCACGATGATGTAAGTTATGGCTGAAAATACCTTGGACTAGTGTTTGTAATAGTTTACAGAATGAAAACCATGCTTAAAATTGTCACCCTGTCATTGCTCACATGGTTCTATCAATTTTTGTCATTCTTATTTTTACAGAGCAATGAGCCATGGCACGAAGAAGAGCAAATGGGCATGAACGCTATTGAAGGTGATGATGAATCTAATGGAATGATGAGTAAGTTTTATTGATTCCTCTCTAATATCGTGAATAATTTCTTGATTACTACTTCTTACCACTCGTTCTCTTACAGACATCAAACCGATTGTTTCATTTGATGAAGGAGAATCGATAAGTAATTCACTCTCCGTGCCTACAGAGAATGTGGGAGTTAGTCAAGGGGATTACGATACACATTCTCCGGGATCTAATGATACACCCTCTCAAGGTAAGATGTGGTATTCGGTCGTCGTTTTAGTGTACACTCGGTGTCTCACTGTTTGCCGAACCTCGTCACTATTTGCCAATTTGTAATCAATATCATTTTTTTTCTTCACAGCTTATAAATATAGTAAAAATTGTAGATGTGATGTATGTGATCTAACTTTCACTGCTCTAAGTAGTCTAAGACGTCATCAAGAGCGACATTATCCAGTTCGAAAGCGATATGAGTGTGAGGTGTGTCAAAAATCTTATTCAAGAAAAGACTACCTCAAAGAGCATTGTAAAAACAAGCATCCAGCATGATTTTCTTGCTTTAAAGTCAAGAAAAGTTCCTCAAAACCCCGAATTGGATAGTTTATCCAAAGTCTTCAACAATTTTCATTGTCACCAAAGGACATTTTTGTGAATTTGGGAAATTTGTGAGTACGGGTTTCCCTCGTACAATTGATCTCCTCAAGGTTCTTCATTGCCAGCCCCCTCTTTCACTAAATTCTGAACATTTGCTCATCATCCTTTTCCATATAATTAATCACATTCTATGGTTCTCTCTGGTTGATAAATCGAAAGGATTTGTAGAGATGTAACAAATTTCATAACGAATTTCATTTTCGTTTTATTGAGTGATTCCTAGAATGATGAAAGCTCCTTTTTTCAACTTCCCTTTGATAGGAATTCATTTCTTCTTCCATATCATTCTATATCTTTGTAAGACATGGAATGATTTTTCACAATTTTTTTTCTCTCTGATTTTGTCTATGAATTTTCTTTGAAAGTTTCCCAGCACGTGCTCCCTATAGATTTTTTTTCTCTTGAAAATCTTGTAACCACTTTAGACCATCTAAACATAGCAAACACCGGTTTAGTACCCTCTCTACAAACTATTTAAAATATGTGTGTACGACTTTTTTGTGGAGACTTTCTCCTGTTTATCTTTCCCTTAAATTATGCCATATTTTGAATCAATGACCATAAACTATGGACGATGAATCCCACACGCACGGATCAGTGATCAATTTAGTTATCTCCCGGTACCTCTTTGTATCTTTTTTCGATGCTTCGATTGCTGTTAAAGGCTCTTCAATTACTGGTTGAAGAACAAGCCCCTTTGAAACTTTTTTCCATCAAATTGTAATATAATCATGACCCATGATGTGTAGAATGCATTTCGAAGATCAACAGCCTCAACTAGCAAATTTTTCTGCATCACTCTTCAACACTCATACTAACAGGATGAAACAGGAGGCATTTAAGATTCTTCCTCTTGAAGATGTGCATCGATTTTTTTCCTGCATCTATTTTTCCATTAATTCAATTAATCGAATAAAACCTCATGTATTATTGCCCAAATATTGAGTACTTTCTATCGAAACAGAAATTTTCCACCGATTGTTTACCTCGTATTGATTGAAATTCTCGAACAAGATAGTCAACGTGAAAAATAAATTATTGTAGACGTTTTTTTTCTTGGATCAATTTCTAGATCTTTCACAACAGGCAACACTTGACAAAAATTTTCTGGACATAAATATGAACACTGTTGACACTATGGTACAGGCAGCACTCAGCAAATGGAAATAGATATCTGAAATGAATGTTGCCTTAGATGGACTTGTTTTTGCATCAACTATGTAAAAGAATGAGACGAAAAGAAACAAGATTTAAGAAAATCAATTAATTACTGATTGAGTAGGGACAATTAACTAAGCATTTAAGATGATAGTCTAAGCCGTTGATACCAGATAGATCGATTAAGTGGAACTTATATCTGAGACTTACTTATGAGAGTGAAAGAACTCAAGAGAATCAAAATTCCTGTCAAAAAAAGAGTATTCAATACAATTTGGCAGTAAATGAAGTAACGATTACGCAAATTAACTCCATAATTGGATGATACAAATGCTAATACTGTTAGAGATGTTAATAAGCCAAGAATATTATAATGTTGTGCGTCCTCATAGAAGAAAAAGCTGAGAATCATCAAAAATATGGAAAAAATACCCAAACCAAAATTAATACGTCCAGCTATAATAAGCCTATCGAATGTGAGTTTAATATCAGGCTCTATTTCGATCAGAACGAATAAAGGATCGTCGGAAATATTCCATAAACCCACTTCCCTTACTGTTTGCATCTCACCTATTCAGAGTATTGGAATGTACCACATCGATCGTGAATTTCTTCCTTCGTAACTCTCGAATCCTTTACCAAACACAAATTGAAATCGTAAAGAATATTGAATCTGTATGATGAATCTTTTGTTTGGTGAGAAAAAATGTCTACATTTCCTCTTCCCAATGGAACATGATCTACATGATCCATCAATCATTTGATGTGTATATTCTTCCCAAAATGAAAACATGAAAATTCTTCAGGTATGAGAGAGACCTAAAGGCTTCTAGGTGAATTTCGTGATGAAATAATGAAAGTTTTGGTGAAGCTTTGAATTTGGGTGTTGCTGGTTTAGCAAGCATGTTGTTTCATTGTGTTGAGGCGGTTTGTAAGATAATATTCGTTGGCTTAATCGATTTTGACTCCTAAGCATACATTTTTCTGATTTTCTTTCTCATTCAAGCGAGAAAACTTTTATCTCTCCTCCATAGGCATTTTCGCGTTCAATTTGACAGGTTCTCTCTCTCTCTCGAAATGCTAAGAAAATTTATGATAGCAGCTTGAAAATTATCTTGACATCGATCGTCAGTAAGATGGGCAATCAGCTTTATGTATTATCTCTTCTTTTTGAAAGATCGATGAAAACTTTCAAACTTCATGAAGAAGCCTTTTAACATAGAGATAGAACAAAGTTTACAATTTCGCAGATCAAACAAGATCACCAGAAACCCTATTATTATTCATCCATTTGACTGATTTTCGCCCTTCATTGCTGGCATACAGGGCGAAAAGTTGAGCTCCAATTTGAATTCACGCAAGAGAAAGAAAGAAAGAAAGAAAGAAAGAGAGAGAGAGAGAGAGAGAGAGAGAGAGAGAGAGAGAGAGAGAGAGAGAGAGAGAAGGTGGAGAAAAGAATAACAACAGAGCACTTGTTCTCTCCTCCTTCGTCGAATCACTCCCAAACCTTCTTCTCCTTCTTCTTCTCACCATCGAACTCACTTACCCAGTTATTTTGGTCCTTTTTTGAGAGTAGAACATTTGGCAAGATTGTAGAATGAGAGAGATAGGAAAGAAAATGAGATGTGAGATGGAGGAAAAAATGTTCAAAGAAATGAAGATGACAGTTGAAATGTCTACTTATGATTGTCCAGAAGAAGGAATAATGGTCAGTTCGAATCGGCGACAAGAGTGACTCCCATCATCTTTTCAATAACTAGACGAATTTCATAGTCGCAAAAGTTCTTTTCTCACATCGAAGTTGCTTTTCATAATGTGAACTGAGTTCTTTTTGCATCGGTGAATTTTCATCATCATCGAGATGGCTACCTATGCTAATCCTAAGGCATTGAAATTGATTATCTTGTTCTCCAATTCGATAATATTCCTAATCAACTCAATTATCCTGATAGTCATCATCATCCAATTAATTGGAATTGGTTCTCCAGAAGTTATCACCGATACATCATATATCCCCGGAAGTTCCGATGTCGACCCAATTATGCAGAATTCTACACTTCCGTTACAAGATATTCGTTTGGTTCCGACACCAGTGCTCAGAGATGAGAATTCTCGAAGAGGCAATCCAGATTTAATAATCCAGCGTTTTCCCAGTATTGGATCAGTTTCGGTCAAGTTTCTGCTCATACTGTCCACAATAGGAGTAGCAATATTAGGCTCAGTTGCAGCCAATTCCGAAAGTCCAAAGTTGCTCAACACAAATGGCTATCTCTGTTTTTTGTCATTTTTTGTGAAATATTTGTTTGTTATCGCTTCTCTACACATGGTTGGTCTGAGCAATTCTCTTCACAAATTAGGTTTCTGGTTAGTGTTCCAATTAACAACTGTTGGTGTCTACGAACTTGTGCTTGGTTTGTCCTCTTGTCAATTTGCATCTACACTCAAGCGAGGAGATGCTGCAGAGCCTCAGATACAGAAGTTGGAATTTTTGAAAGATTAAAATCTTAATGAAGGTTGAATCTGATGGTGATCTTGAGTTTCCCTTCAAACTGAGCTTCTTCAAAGATGTTGGACATCTGTGGAAATGGAATCTCATCAATTCTTCCAATTTTCATCATCAAATTGATTTTCAAGAGAGATCATAATTCTGTGTGACTAACGCTTTTATCATTAGGGAAAGAAGATTCAATGTGGAAGAATTCGTTGAAATGAGCGGGAAGTTCTCAGTAAGAGTTCTAATCGATGAAATTGCTCTACTCAACAGTCAATTGAATCCATTGTCTATCATCTCGCAGTAACCACCATTCCTCATGGGAAAATTCTCGACAGCATCCAACATCCGATGAACTTGGTCAATTCTCAGTGAGAGCTCAAAATTCTTTCCTCCCACATTGAATACCTGGAGATAATTTCCTCTAAGTGTTCACCTTTCATGTAATGGGAAGGCAGGATAGGGTTTCATTCAACTATATACCTATATTCTGTGGCCATGAATAGTAAATATTTCCTTTCGAAGCCATTTCCATCCTGATAAACTTACTCTCTCTCTTTCATAGTGTTCACCTCGAACCCTATCAAGTTCATTATTTTCCTTCAGCAAGACAAGCAAGTAGCTATGATAATAAGGTTCGCCTTTGAAGTAAACATATCAGTTTTCTGGGGTTTCCGATCTCTCTCTCTCTCTCTCTCTCTCTCTCTCTCTCTCTCTCTCTCTCTCTCTCTCTCTCTCTCTCTCTCTCTCAATCAAGGGAAGACGGAAAAATTTTCCAATCACTTTCCATGAAACATGGCAAAAAAGCTAAGCTTCCCAGAGGATATATATCTCTTCAGTCTTTTACAACGTCAATTGCAAAGAGTTCCATTCACAAACAGAAAAAAAACACTCAATTTGAACAAAAATTCGATAGTCCTCAATGACTACTATAGATATCTCAGCCACTCATTTGTTTGTTATGAAGATTGTTCATCATCTCAAAATAGCATCCATCCAAATTATCAGAACAGTCATTGATTGGAGAAAAAAAATTTCAAGCAAAAAATAAAATAAAATAAAGTTATGTCAATTGTCATGTTGACCCATCAAAATTTTAACGAAACATTTTTTTCTTTCCCTCCATCAAAAGTTCTGATTCAGAACATCAAATAACATGAACGTTACGACAAGTGTACGTCAACGAAGTGTACGTTGATGATGAGCTTAATTGTCAATTTTTTTCTTGCACACTCACAATTGTCAGTGTGATGAGTATCCTGACATCTTGTGCGGGTACATACGTACATTAATTACACTGTACATTGAAGAAATAGAAAAAAAATTATCATCATTAACCAAGAAAATGATGGAAAAAGATGTAAGAGAACGTTGGGCAGAGAAAAGAAAGGCAGAGAGAGAGAGAGAGAGAGAAAAAAGGTGGAGAACGAAAAGCAAAAAACATCTGATTTGATTTGAAGAATCGCAAATCATTTTGAGCAAAGAGAGAGAGAGAAAGAAATAAAGCTTGTGTATGTTTGTGTTTGTTTCTCGTGATTCCTTGAAGAGTGTACAGTGTATGAATCACTGCATCCACTGATCATAATTCTCGTGCAGACATCGTGATCTCTCTTTACTTATATGTTTTCTCTTTGCTTTGAGTAATTAGTTCTCATGTGTTTAGCATTTATTTTTCGCTTACTTTTGCCTCTGTTCAAACACGATTGATTGGTCAATGAAAAGCAATTCATATGATACACGCGCTTACACCCAAAAAGTGTATAATGTTTAGTTATACTTCAACATTTTAATAGGCGTTGTTGATACATTATTATCTTTCTCTTTCTCTCTCTCTCGAACTCATGTGTTTGGTTTTCAGTTTCTCTCTCTCAACATCATACTTAATTATCATCCATAATCAAATTATTTGAGAGATGTGAGTGTTGATCTTGTGACACCTCTCTCTTTCTCATGTGTTTTTTTTGAGTGAGATTAATTTTCTCTCTCTCTCTTTTGCATTCACAGATTGCTCATTGTTTTGGGAATCTCTTTCTTTCGCCTTTTCGTTCACTACTATTGTATTTTACTTTGTTTTCATATGGTGTCCCATATCCTTTACATGATGACTACTCGAGCTATTGAAGACTTGAACCCTTTCTCATCTGGATCAGGTAATTATTGATTATGATGATGGTGGTAATTGTGGTAGAGTTTAAACCTTAATCACTTTTCATGTTCGCTTGCTGTTTGATGGATTTTAATTATTGTCGTTTTTCTTTATCCATATCTCATTCAACAGATACTGATTCTACCAAAATGTATTCTCATCCAACCATTGATGTTGACGATTTAGGTTCATCAAGTCTCCTGAAATTGGATCCCAAATTTGATGTACTTGAGGAGCCTGAAAATTTGTTTCTGGTTGAAAACAAGGATCGTAAATTGGTTTTTCTTTACATAAAAGATGATATCATTCATGAGCGCGATTGTTTATCGGGAGAGATAGGATTCTGTTATGATTTGAGTGTAATAACGAACATTACCATTGCCAAGGACAATCCGCTTGCGATTATCATGTGTTTCGATTCTCGAGTACAAAGTAAGAAGCTGGCTCGATATGTTTTCGAAGATAAGCAATCATTGGATGATTTCAAGAGTAACTATTGTACACCATCATTAATTCGTCGCAAAAAGAAGCTCTCCAATCAGCAGAAAAAATTTACGTGCCTCAAATGTGGTTATTCTCGTATTCTCGGTGACAAAGAGCCATGCAACAGTAATGAGTGTCCAAAGTGCTCTAGTGTTTTCACTTATTTAAGCTCTACAGATGGTACATCAAGCTCATAATGTGATTAGGAACGCCTTTGTTCCATTATAATTATGGTTTTTTTCTACATATTATCATTCCTCGCTACCTTTTTTTCTTCCTCTCTCTATCTCTCACTCTCTCAACATACTAACCTCAAAGATTCATCCCTCTATTTGCTGAGATGATATTACATCGGCAAATTTTGTCTAAAGTATACTAATTATTACTTTCGATCGTTTGCACAGTTATTGTTATTCATATTTCATTATCCATAAATGAATTGTTATTAGTTACTTTCAATTCATATCAATTGACATTTAGGGTTTCAAATTTCATTACTTGTTCCTATCCCTATTGTAATGAGTCATAATTTTCTTCAGTCAAATATGTAATCTCATTGATCATTTTATGAAATTACATAAGATTTTATTTCATGAACAGATCACATTTCTACACCTTAATCACACGACCAAAAGCTTTATGGACAAATCGAAATCAATATCTCATGTCTGATATATCTCACACAAGTTGATCACAAACCGAAGCAATCTATGATAATCTCTTTCCGTTTTATTTTCACCAATCGATATGATTGAACTTGCTGATGAAGGGAACAAAAAATTTTCCATTCAAAAAACTGTACACTATTTCCTTCCCCTGATATCACTTTTATTTTCGTGGAATTCTCATCCATGATGATGATATTTTATCAGAAGCATCGGAAGTTGCCTACAGCATAGAGCAACCAGTACGATGTTGTGTTTATGTTTATCATGTGATGTTGTGTCGCTGCAGATAGAGAGCAATAAAGCGGCATGTTGATGATGATCGACTTGTCCTGACCGCACAACCAGTGTGATTAGCCTGATTAATTCTTGATTAATTGTGATAAAGTTTGATTGCAATATTTGTTTGATAGTCTTCCCGTTAATGATACTGTTGTGATCCATAATTGAAGGTATGAATCTTTTGAGAAGTCGTTTTCGTGGATGTCTTCTAGGTGTTCATCTGGGTGATACTCTTGGATCTCCATTCGAAGGAGATGCAACCGTGGCCAAAACCGTTTTACGAAACTATCTAAACAATATGCTGGCCAATAAAGGTAGGATATTGTGTGTCTTAGGTGAAGGTTATCAATATTTAGTCTAATGATTGATTCCTCTCTCTCCAACCCATAGGCAATGTCCAAGTATTTTCATTCACAGATGATACATGTATGACAATTTCTCTTGCTGAATCGCTACTCAAAAACAATGGTTTCAATGCAACTGAGCTGGCCAAACAATTTACCGAAGGGTACTTCCAAAATACTCGCCGAGGCTATGGATACAATGTGGTTGATGTTTTTAATGCACTTCATCTTACCAATTATGAGGATCCTTTTCTACCTGCTCAACGGCAATTCAATGGTACAGGTTCCTATGGTAATGGAGCTGCTATGAGAATTGCACCTGTAGCATTGTTCGGTTTAAACTTTACCGATGAACAGATCAATGAACTAGCAGCAAATTGTTCCAAAATAACCCATTCAAATGTGAAAGGAATCAATGGAGCTATACTACAGTGTCATGCAATTCGATTGGCTCTCAAATGTGATGGACCTTTGAATGCAATCGAATTTGTGGAAGAATTGTTAAATAAGATGAGACATGTCGAGGGAAGTACAAATCAAAGTGGTAACATTTATACCACATCTTTGGAAGAAATGTTGAAAATTTTACATGGAACTCATCAAATCAAAAATCCAACCACTGAGCAGATTGTTGAACTTTTTGGCAATAATGTCTCCGCCATGAGATCAGTTCCATCGGCCATCTATTGTGCAATTCGAGCCCAGCAACCTTTAAATGATTTTGAGACAGACAATCCATTTTTAAGAAGTCTTTTCATCTCAATCTCTTTGGGCGGTGATACTGATACTATCGCATCGATGGCATGTGCAATCGTTGGAGCACTTCATGGGGACGAAAAGATTCCAGAAATTCTTCTTAAACACTGTGAAAAACCCGAGATTAGTAGCCAACTTGCCAATGAACTTTACAAAAGGATAGAAAATGAAGGTGAAGGATGATGACAAATTGCAATGAAATGCATCTCCTATCATGTATAGTTTTGTAAATAATAAAAATTTCAAATTTTACTGATGGCTCACAATCTATTACTTCATTTCCTCTATCTTGGAGCATTTTCCCATTTAATCTTGATTTCTCGCCTCATTTTCTTGAGAATTTTTATTAATCTATCTGCTCACTACTCTATTGGCTCATAAGTTTCAATCAAAATTGCTTTTTCAGTTGGCAATAAGTCGTAAATCGTCTTCATCTCCCTAAATCCTACATGATGAGGGGAAAAGTTAATTTTCGATCATCATTATAAGTACAATAATAATTCTGGCCAAATTGCCTATGACTGGAGTAACTTGGCAAATTCAATTCTTCATTCGGATCATGAAGTGAATGTTATCAAAGAATGGTTCTATTTATTGAATCGATCCGTTTCCACTGATATTTTCTTAGCCTTTTGGTCAAAATCATTGCAATGTTTGGCCTGAAACTTTTTGAATTAAATCAGCCATGATCTAATCCAAGTTATAAGAAAACACTGTGGAAGAATTAGAAAAAGAAATTCATCGATTCTCAAGCCATTCTTTGAGCTATTGTGTAAGAATGTAGCTTTTCTCAGTGCCTTTCAAATATTTATCGAGTAAGTTTTCCGATGAACTGGGCTCTACAAAATTTATCTGGATCACTAAATTTAGCTGATTTTTCAGCGAAATTTGCTTCAACGGAAATGGTTTCTTTGACCATAAATCTTATGCTCCAAATGCACTCAGAACTGATGGATCAAACATTAGGAGCAAGAAAATGGGTATCAAAAAAGGAAAAAAATTGAATGCGACCGGACATGACTTGTCATATTAATTGTAATAAAATTTCTCTCAAGTGTCATGAGAATTCCTTCATCTTGTGACGTATCTTGTGATCGGAAATGCCTGACTAGATCAATTGAGGACTTTTGTTTGACATTTCTAGTGCAATCACAATATACACCAGAACCGTTCACTATTCCCTTTGCTCTCTCTCTCTCTCTCTCTCTCTCTCTCTCTCTCTCTTTCTTTCTTTCTTTCTTTCTCTCTCTCTCTCTTTCTTTCTTTCTTTCTTTCTTTCTTTCTTTCTTTCTTTCTTTCTTTCTTTCTTTCTCTCTTCTGTGTGAATTTAAGTATATGAAACGTCATTACGTGTGTTCATCCTCGTAAGATGGTGAGTAAAGAGATGGATGTCGATGGAGAAAAATGCAGTACATCACGTAGAGGGAAACTTCTCTTTGTTAGTTTTTTTTCTTTCCGTATTCTTGAACTCATCTATATCAATAGATGATGGAACTGTTGATTGAATGAAAGTTGAGTGTCTGTCAAACACACACACACAGTTGCCTTAATTGAGAGAGAGAGAGAGAGAGAGAGAGAGAGAGAGAGAGAGAGAGAGAGAGAGAGAGAGAGAGAGAGAGAGAGAGAGAGAGAGAGAGAGAGAGAAAAATGTGTTGATAAAGCAAATGATGATGAAAAGTGCATAAAAAAGGGGGAAGGTCTCGAAAGATTAATATTATATTATCAACTGCGAGGCAACTTCCCCAAAAATTCATGTCAGGGACTTGATTGTGTATGTGTATGTGTATGTAAAGAGAATGATGCAAATACTGATGAAAAAAATGAAAGAAAACCAAAAAATTAATCAAGATGAAGGAGTGTGTCATGTCTACCTCTTCACTTCTCTCTTTCTTTCATTCTTTCTCTCTCTTTATCGTACGATCCCTATTGATTCATGGGCATGGTCTAACGTCAACGGAATTGCAATATTTCTGAGAAGGAAGGCAATCATCAAGTAAAAGTAGCAGCAATATTTAACGTTAGAACCAGTTCTGATCGCTTTAAACAGATTTTGTTATCAGAATTTTGCTCATGGGCTTGATCTAGCAAATAGCGGCACATCACCTAATTTTTTGCTGACAATAAATTACAAGTGGAATAATTATTCACTCAACATTTTGGTGCGAAGATTCAATCTTGAAGTTTTTCCATCAGATTAGAATCATGAGGACCACAGTGGATAAGAATCCATTCTAGAACTTTTGATACGAATCAGGCTCCATCAAATAAAAACTGAATCATCTTGATACTGATTGCGAAATCGAAATTCTTATGAACTGGCTTATCTATTCAATCAATGCTGATTTTTTATCCTCATCTTGTTCATCTTTCGCCGAAAAATTGTTAGTTTTAACTCCAAACTCCAAACTTTTTTTTCTTCTTCTTCTCTCTCTCTTTCCTGATCATCATCAAATCTTTTCAAATCACTTTTAGTCTTTACCTACATTTAGCTGTTGAATACAGTTCAGCTATCAGTTCTGAAGAGAGCCTCTTTCGCATGTGTTAACGTCAAAGATATCCTTCTGATGGTTTCAGATGATTTCAAGTGCCTTTCCATCTATCCATCTAATCCATTCATTTGAACGAGTGTTTGTTGATTAGATTCTTCCTGAATTATTATTATAATTATTTTTCTTCTTCTTCTTCCTTCCCCTTGGAACACATCTCTCTTTTCCTTTATCTCTCTTTTTTATCACTTTATCGCGCTTTCTGGCTGAAACAAGCAAACTGCTGTCCAGTGTCCATCGTCCAATATCATTGCCATACAAAAAATTTTTTTCTCGCTTCAGCCATTTTGAGTGATCAGCGTGCTGATAAATATAAATACACACATATACAGCCAAGCAGGCAAATCAAATCAAATAATAATCCATGTTGTTTATTCGTTTCAAGTGTTCTAGTTTAATTTTTACCATACTCACTTGACATCTAGTAACACCAGTCCAGCGAAAGGAAAAAACTTTCACCTACTTGACCTCAAGTGTGAGCGTGATTCTTGTCATCAAGGAATACAATATTTCGCAATATTATCACACTCAACACTGATTTTGAACAAGTGAAAAGACAAAAAGAATTGTGTGATTTAATTGTGGAAAATATCGCAGGGAACAAAAAAAAATCTACCACAGAGTATCATGTACAAAGAGTGAAACCATCATCATTCGTCAATCGTGAGAGCACACAGTGAGATATTTCATGATAAATCGACGATTGATAGTGTCCCTGATAAAGATTGATTTATAAAGGTCGTCATCATCACCATCAGTTTCTTTTTCAAGGTATGTAACAATGAAAAGAATTTTGATGATAGTGATGAAAAAGTGATGATACTTGATACATGTGTGTGTAAGTCTCTTTCTCTCTCCATCTTTTACTTGATTTCAGTTGATTTGATATTGCCTTTTCCTCGCCCGATGAGGCCATTGGAAAGATGTTGAAATTTGATTAGATATACTTTACGTTGATCCTTGAACGATGTGAAAAAAGCAGCAGTTGTGGGTATGAAAGAGAGAGATGGAATTGCGCGCATCTTGTGAGAGGCCAAAATGGGTTCGATACCCCTTGAAGTGTATCAGGCTTCTTCTTGGGCATCCTTAAAATTAATTCAGACGAAGTGGCCTGATAAAAGGTCGGAAATGCCTTTCGGAGGCCAGCCTCAACGCTATTACTCTCGCTCACTCTCATGATTTTGCCTCTCTCTCTCTCTCTCTCTCTCTCTCTCTCTTCAACTTTGTCTCTCTTCTCACTTACACCGTAGACGCTTTTAATGGCTAACTACCAACTTTCTGTCCATCGGTGAAATCTTATATCCTTCATGCTAGCTTTACTCGAGCAACAGGTTTACAGGCCATAAGTGGCGTGCATGGTGATTCTTAGGTCATTCCAGAAATCTCCTCTCTCTCTCTCCCCTGATTCTGTCAACGTCGATTACCGTTTGATTCTAATTCATCGTTCAATCTGAAAGAGAGAGGAAGAGAGAGAGAGAGAGAGAAAGAAAGAGAGGGATATTCCAGAGCTCAAGGAGAGAAGATGAATAGGGGAAAAGAGACGGGACTTTCCCATGTAACTGGATGAAAAAAGAGGCCAATTGAAAGAGAAAAAGAAAAAGAAAGAGAGAAAGGGAGGGAGAGAGAGAAAGATTCTTAATTGTGTTCAAGTGTATATGAAAAGAAATTGAGTCGTTCCATCAAACAGAATTTGATTGGAGAAAGATGGAGAAAGGAATGATTGGAAACTGAGAAGAGGCGATCCCCATGAGTCACTTGAAGAGAGAGAGAGAGAAAGAGGAGAGAGAGAAGGAGAAAGAGGAGAGAAAGATGAAGAAAGAGAGAGAGAGATGAAGGGAGAGAGAGAAGAGGAGCAAAGTGGCATGGTTTCAAGTGAGGCTATAAAAGCGGTCACAGATCATGAGAATTCTTCAGAAAAGAATCTTAACTATCAAGTAAAGTTTGCTTGAAACTTTCCCCGAACAGTGAATGAACTTTATATCAAAAGTTACACAGTCAATTTTGATCTATTTTTCTTTTCAAACTTGAATATTCTTTGCTCCTCTTTATGCCATCATGCTTTCATTGTTCAGACAATTGCAACCTTCATAATCTGTGGAACAACGTTACTGGACTTATCAAGTTAGATATCTCATCAACTATCTTACTTCTTTAGACACACATTGAGCAATCGTTAACAAACTGCGAAACTTTTTGCGAAACGTTCGTGTTGCAACTCCGTATCATTGATACATCCTCAAGTGACCAATCATCATCATTTTGCAATCAAATTACCAAGAGACACTCGCTGAGTGTGTGATTGGATAGTTTTCAACCGCCACTTTGATCCCTTATCAGCCCTATTCAAGCTCATCAAAGAGAAAGAGAGTGAGAAGTGAAAAAATCAAATATTCTTCACTTGTATTCCTCACTTGGTTAGCTTGTGTGTTTGCCTGTGTGAGCCATCATCATTCTTCGTTCCTTCAACATTTTATCACTCACTACTGTCTCTCCCACTCAAAGTATGGATCGTAGCATCAAATCATCCATCGGAAGGACCATTCATCTGAATATATCCACCGCATCACTACTGTCCAGTGGTTTCATATTGATATTGTTAATATCATCATGCCTCCATGTAGATGCAGCTATTGGTCCAGCCAAAATGGCCAGTCCACGAGAAGGCCTCAAATCAAATACACTAGTTCGATTAACCAAAACAAAGCCTGTAAGTATATATATCTGTGATCTTGACGTCTTGTCTTCTCTCTCTTGGCAATATTTTTTCACGTTCATCGATCAATGTCAATTTGTTAACTGATTTTCGAGGCACTGTTAGAAGAGCAAATGAATATCTTTCAAGAATATTCACCAAAATAAGCTCAAAATAGCTCTCTATATCAGTGAATCCCAGAATTCCCAGGGTTTTACAAGTATTCTGCAACATCAGCATACCGATGGGTACATCTATCTGATTATCTAGATAGATGTCTAGCTCCACTGTCTGCCGGGAAAATTCCCTTTTTTTCTCTCTTCTTACTTAGTTAGCCAGCCCAATTTGTGTACCATATATATAAATATAAACGGGTGAATTGAACCTCATGTGACTCGTGTGTTTCTCTCTCTTTCTCTATACTTTTACAGTCTCAAGCTAATCGCATAAATCAAGACAAACTGTCCAAAGATGGATTCTTGCGTATTCGTGAGGAACCACCGAAAGAGCTCATCACCATAATGGGCAGCAGTCATGTGCTTACTTGTGAGGCTCAAGGTAGCCCACCACCGAAGATATATTGGCTAAAGGATGGCTACAAGCTACCTCAGGTAAAGAAAATTATTATTACACAAAAAAAGAGAGAGAAAAAGTTATAAATTTTGTTTTTCATGTGTGTGTATGTTTTCAGAGAAAAAAATCACTAGTCAAAGTAGTACAGTAAAGAATAAAATAATAATAGTTAGCTATAAATCAAATTGCATGACAGAGCACGTTCAAATTTTCTGTTTTTTTGGAAATGATTTAAAAGACTGTCTCTAATGCTTAAATCATAGCACAACTGATTAGTATTCAATTTAACACGCTTTTCTCTCTTTTACCCCCTCTATATTCACCTCCTTTCCTACTTGCACAATCTCGATGATTACCAATGATCAGAGTCTAGATGATTTGGTGAAAATTACCGAAGAGACAGCTAATGGTGCCAAAGGAAATTCTCTTGGACTCAGTCTAAGTGTATCAAGATTATTTTTGGACTGTCTAAGTCCACGAGACGCTGGTCAATACACTTGCGTTGCCGAAACGCCCTACCTGAAGGCCATTTCTCATACTCATGTTAAAGTGGAAGCCGACGGAAGCCGATTAGCAGAGGCTACATGCTTGAACCGAGAGCCGGCAGGTAAGAATAAGATGGAGAAAGATGAAAAAAGAATGAGGGATGGATGATAAGGTAGAGAAGAGAGAAAGAGAGTTGATGAGAATGATGAGAGAAAAAGAGATGAGAAATTGGTACGACTTTGTACGTTTGTGTGTGCTTTTTGCCACCTCAAAAAATTATTGAGGTATCAATTATGTATTCCAGCTGCATGTATTCAATCAAAATTTTCCCCACAATTAGCCAGCTTTTCAAGTGAACAAGTATCAATATTCTTGATTCAAGTAGACTTCTCACGGCAAGTGAGAGGAGGAGTTACTTTTAATTAGCATTTAGTGACGTACATAGGGTGAGAAAGGAGGTTTGAAACCGACAAAGATTTAGTAGTAGTAGAAGAAGAAGAAGAAGAAAAAGGAGGAGAGATGGAGAGACATGAGGTGATGTGTGTACTTTCTGGAGGATAGGAATATACGTATAGTGGACTTGGAAGAAGAGAACTGGACATGAGTACAATATTATGCATTAGAACTTGACTAACTGACATGAGATCAATTCAGGTAATTGGTCAAAAGTTTGAGTACTCACCATGATCTTTATTCATATGCTAACCTGTTCGTGATGTCCCTGAGTTTTTTTCTGATACTTCTCACGAAGAAAAATTTAGATAAGTTATCATGGAAACTGTTCGATTTTTTCTTCCATTTTCTCGAGAATAGTTGAAGGAATGAAAAGGTAGAAAAGGTTACCACACAAGAAGCTCAACATTCTCGTGCTGAACATGCTTTCGTGTATTGACATTTTCAAGGCATGCTTTTGATTGAGCAACACTTTTTGGTCTCTTTAATTCATTTTGATGCCAGAACGTGAAGCCTCAAAACTGATCACTGATGCAACCATGAAATATGAGAGAAAGAGAAAAAAATGGCGGGAAGTAAAATTCCCCCCATTAAGGATGCAACATCATGCTTGTCAATCATGTTATTCCACCTTTTTGAATATCACTGATTTAGCTTGGAGGCTAAGAATTCCCCTAAAAACTAGACATCTTCATAACGACAAGGTTGATAGAGAAATCTTGAATCGACCTTCGATCGAAATAGATCGTCTCTAGTTCAAATTTTTTATACATCATGAAGCTTGTTACGACTGTCGTCATCGAAAACTAAAATTAGAGAGAAAGAGAAAGAGAAAGAAAGATTGTCTCTACCCATGCAAATAATGATGTTTCAAAATGGAGTGAACGTTTAAAATACACTGCCTCATTGTGCTCATTAATCTGATCAGATTACTCACAATGAAATTTTTTTCATATTTGATCAACAATTTCTAAATCATATTCTTCTCTCTCTCTCTCTTCATTAAAACTCACAGCACTGGCAACTTCCACCAGAATTTACATGTGGACAAGTACACGGCTTGAAACTATTGGCAATTCAGTGATACTCTTCTGTCGTGCAGAAGGTATTCCTATTCCGCGAGTAAAATGGCTTGGACCCGATGATCAGCCGATACCTCATCGCTCAAATCGTTATGAAGTGTTGAGTGATGGTGATTTGTATATACGAAATATTCGATGGGCTGACATGGGAGGCTATACATGTGTAGCAGAGAATGAATTCGGACAGGACAAAGTTGTGACGTTTCTTTATCCTACCAAGGTGAGCTTGATGATGATAATATTCATCGATGGAATTTTTTCCTTTTAGATTCACACTTGACAATCTTTATCAATTTTATCAGATCAACTCTTTTTAACTATATTTCGTTTTCTTTTCCACTAGTCTGACAATCATCATTGACCAAACCCAATTTTGATGGATTGATCCTGGACAAAGAATCTCATTTTCATGTCTCATGCTTGCCTCTCTCTCTCTCTTCATGCTCATCAAGATCAACTAACTTGAACCAAACATATTTTTACTTTGAATACACCAAGTGTATCTTCTAAAAGATTTTTTTTATTACACTTCCATTGCTATTTTTACTTTTCACAAAAGCATCAGAAGTCATTGTATCTTTTTCTTTCCTGATGATTTTTACCCACACACAAATTGGAATTCAATGAGAAATAATCATGAAATTCCTGTTCATATTCTACCAAATGGCTCATCAAATCTTCAGCACCATGGACAATGCACATAAACTACTCTCGTCCAAAAGATACACACATAGATACACACATCCATTTTTTTACATAACTTTTTGTTGATCCACTGAGATTTTACAAATAAGTCTATTCGAAAAGTCCAAAGCGTAACAATACACATTTATATTTCCTCTTGTTGTGATACAAACACACATACCTTAGTACGCTTGAAATAAGACAAAATAAATTCTGACTCTGAATATAACACAAATCTGAGATTTTCTAAATTTTTTTCTCCGAAGTTTAAGTTTTCTAGGACTTGAAATGATTTATCTCCCCTTTCGATGGAATTTTGTTCCCATTTCTCACTATGAACCTCTTTACAGCTCATGAGCTCTGAAAGATTTTTAAAAATTTCTGGGATCTTGGTATTTCACTTGTAATGGGGCATAAGTCTTGTAGATAGCAAATTTGTTAGAAATACTTATCATACCATACAAAAACTTGGAGAGGTGACTGATCATGGTGAAAAAAGTTCATTTTCGACTGAATGTTATGAAAAGTATCGATATTTTAATCCTCTGATGAAGTCCAGGTTGAGTTCAGTTCTCTCACAATATTGAATCTGAATTGCAAACATACAATTTCCTTTTCTATCTCAAGCTCTAACTGATTTTTCCTACTCTTGAGAAATCTCGTTCTACATCAGGTGAAAAAATCACTGAATTTTCTACAAATTTGATTGCATTCAAAGGTCCATCACATTTGAGAGCCAATCGAATTGCATGACACTGTAGTATAGCTCCATTGATTCCTTTCACATTTGAATGGGTTATTTTGGAACAATTTGCTGCTAGTTCATTGATCTGTTCATCGGAAAAGTTTAAGCCGAACAATGCAACAGGTGCAATTCGCATAGCAGCTCCATTACCATAGGAACCTGTACCATTGAATTGCCGTTGAGCAGGTAGAAAAGAAGTGATCCTCATAATTGGTAAGATGAAGTGCATTGCATCCATAGCCTCAGCGAGTATTTTGGAAGTATCCTTCGGTAAATTGTTTAGCCAACTCGGTTACATTGAAACCATTGTTCTGTAGCCGGGTAGCTGAATCAGTGATGGTGAGAACACTTCAACACGAGAAGAGAAGAATCGAGAATCAGCTGAATAGTTGCGTTCATTGACCAACGAAGAGCTGACGTTCGTTAGAAGTCATATGAGATGGATTTCAATCTTCAAGAAGAATTCACTTGACTCACTCACGCATCTTATTTCGAACAAAAATTACGAAATATCAAGGATGTTCACCTAGTAAAGACTTGTGAAACTTATTATAAGCCATTTGAGACCAGGTCAGCATCAATCAACAAACTATCCAGTGGCAAAGAAAAGGACGAGTGGACTTTAAAGATGATCTCGATTTGATTGAGTTAGCTCATGAATAGTACAATTAACTTACCTCTCTATACAAAAAGTAGATAAAGTAGATAAATTTTCCTCATCTAAACCATGAGTAGCATGTGTTACGCACCAATCAGAAAATTAAACTAATTTCCGGTGAAAGTTTTCAGTTATCATGAGAAATCTTCTCTCTTACTTCACCATTGTAGGGTTTCCTTTACCTACCAACTATTTCTGTTAGTAGATTGATGATTGAATAATGTTATCCTCACCCTTTCCTATTTCTACATAGAAATCACTACTCTGAGAAAAACCTTCCGTTGGCATGCTAATGATATATGTTGAATCATTATGTACCTTGATTGCTCCGGAATTTCACTCAGGAAACTTGCTTTGCTCCAGATCAATTTCGACATCCTATCTAAGATTCGGGGCACAAAATACGGCATGATTGCTCTCTACTGGGTCCACTTTTTCCAGTCTCTTCCAAATCGCAGAGATCCGGAATGAGCTAAAATTCCAACCCGTAGCCCTGTGGTGATCGGTACGAGAGCGAGAGTTCTATCACTCGAAATGGCCTCGGAACCTAATTACTGGCCGAAAAACGGAAACGGAAATTACTCAGCCCAACTGGTATGAGAGAGAGAGAGAGGCAGGAATGAGGCAATGAAGCTCGGCTGGTGAGCGTTCAGAAATCAGCGGGATTGCTGAAACAGCCTGTGGACATGAGTTGATTCAATTCAATTTCAATCGAGAGACATGGTGAAGTAGCCTAAGAGAGGCCACTCTCTCTCTCTCTTCTCTTCTCTCTCATCTCTCTCGGCCTAGGACACACCACTGACTTGTTCAAAGGCTATCCATCTCTCTCTTTCCCCTCTTCTCGATCATTGGAAGATATATTCTCTCCACCTCTTCAGAAAAAAACGTGTGTAAGCTTACTTTATCATCTCTTGGATTCCAAGACTTGCTAATCGGAGAAGAAAAAGAAGAAGAAGAAAAAGTCCTCTCTCTTTCTCCTCTGGTCTGCCATGATGTGAGAACTGCGAATTCATCGTCGAGAGAGAGAGAGAGAGAGAGAGAGGATGAATAGATAGATTGATATTGCCGAAAAGTAAGAAAAAAAATTAACGCTTCCATGGGGCAAAGGCATGGCGAAAAAAACCGAAATATTCAAATGGTCGAGAGGTGGAGAAAGAGAGAGGTGCTCAAAACGCACTCTCTCTTTCTCTCCACCATCATGATGAATATATTCTGGGATGACCAAAAGAGAGAGAGAAGATGAAAGAAGAAAGGCCAAACCGGCCTTTTGGCCCGTCCCGAGGAGTGGCCGTTCGGCTACTTCATCTTTCTCTCTCTCTAGTTTCCATAGTTTTGTTCGAAAAGTCGCGCCACAAGAGTCCAGAGAGAGAGAAAGAAAGAGAGAAAGGGAGGGAAAAAAAGGACGAAGAGAGAGAAGAGAGAGAAGAGAGAGAAAAAGAGAGAGAGAATAAGTAACCTTGAGAGATGAGCAGTGTGTGTATGTGTGTGTGTTTAGTATAGTGGAAGCAGTTGAGCTTTTATCTTTCATCCAGCCTCGTAGCAATAGCAAGAGAGACTGTTTCCAACTTTAACTTTTGTAACTCTCACCATTTTTGTAATTCACATTTCATTTTATTTCCTGCTTCTCATGTTGAGATATATCAAATATTATATATGTGTGAATGTGTAGAGTTGTGATGATTATTTTGAAATGTGCTCAGTAAATGAATATAAATATATCAGTTTGAATCAGTTCTCCTTAATCGGTGTCCATGTGGTCTGTGGAATGTGCTCTCTCTCTCTCCTCCTTCCCTTCACATACACACATACTTTGGGAATGTCAGCCGTTGGTCGTCTTGATGCCGATCATAGCCGATCATGCTGGATGAGTGGGCCTCTAGTGCATGTGATTATAATCATACACATTCCTATGTGTATGTACCATTTTCATGACTAGATCCACACTCATCCAGAATGGTTTTGAGCTTTTGAAGGCTAATAATTGGACCAATATTTTGTGGCGGGCTCAACGGCTGTTGGCTCCATTGTTGTTCAAATCCCTTTTCTCTCTCTCTTTCTCTTTCTCTTTGCCTCTCTCTTTCTTCCTCTCTTTCTTCTCTTTCTTCTTCTCTTTCTTTTCCTCTCTTGCCAACCGTCAAAACCATGCCTCAGGGCTCACTTGGTGCGCTTCTTTTCGGGCAACTTTTCAAATTCTTCTCCCTTTTTCCTGCTAATGGTCATCCATGTTTCGTTTGTAAGACAGATTGGAATTTCCTTTGGAATTGGACGGTTTCATATGGGTAAACTGTATCTATCTTTCCCTCTCTCTCTCTCTCTCTCCAATGTTTGGCAAATGTGTTCATCATGATGCATATTTATTTTCAACATCATACTGGATGAGTGTGCTTCTGGTACGTGTGGCCAACAATTTATCATGACTAGATCCACACTCATCCAAAATGATAAGACATCGGCCTGTATGCATGATGAAAGTTCAACATTAAACAAAGACTCATCCCTCATGAGTTGAAAATAGCTCATTTCCTGTCGATAAGCGTTCATCATCAGTCCTGATCAAAAGTTTACCCCTTCTTCATCACTTTGATGGAGGATAAGTTCAACTCTTAAATTGTGCAGGCTAGTCTTTGAATGATTCACTTCCTTTGAATTCTAATGGATTTATCTGATTCCATTTCTAACCAGAGTATCATCTACAGACACGATTATAATGGTCCATATCTATAGAGATGTGCTTTTCAGATCATCAAATGGAATTCTTACGCCACTGAAACCTGATCAAATCGTCCCATGATGTTGTCATTAGCTAAGGATACGATCATGTACTTCTTGTGTTGTAGGCAACCAATTAAAGTGTTCGCTGCATGAGGTTCCCTCAGCGAAATTAATTTTCTCAATACTCTGTTTTGTCTGTAGATTTGCAAAGGAAAAAGAAGTTTTTTTCGAGAAGAATATTCTTGAATGATTCTATCGTGAAAAAATATCTAATAAGAGGCTCTTTCAAAAGCTTGAAATAGAAGATCACAGTGTCGGTAGCTGTGATTGGATGTATTTAGGTATTATTTTCAGATGGTGATAGATGAGTGGGAAAAAATGGTTAGGAAGATTGATAAATAGGTCAAAAATAGGTCAAGGTAATGTTGATGGAATAGAGTTGTAAGAAGAATAGAGCGGACTACATTCTGGTGGACAGATGACATTCTGCGTTTCGAAAAGCCCAATATGGCCCTTAACTGTGCCAAGCTTATTCGATGCTTGGCAAAAATAGCGTACAGTCGTAGTGAGTACCGCCAGATATTTACCCTTATAATTATCAACAATCTTATCTATTCTCAATTCCTGTTGATTTCTTGAGAGAGTTCCTAGGATCTGAGATGAAAATTGAATTGCCTGTTGAAAGTAACGTTAGTCCTCTTTCGGTGGCTTTGATCCATCGGACACTGTAACCACTCGCATGCGGCCGTTTCATAAATCAATTAAATACTTTTCCAAGACTCGCTACCTTTTCTTTACTATTGAGCGAAATTGTTGCCTCTTGCAGTCCATTCACCAGATCAGTAGCCAGAAAAATAAAGGGCGAAAAATGACAAGATAAAACTTTTGCCTGCCACGATATGCCATGATCAAAACCTCCAAGGTTTCAAAATGAAAATGAAAATTCCAACGTTTTTAATGTGAAAATATATTTTTAAAAATTTGAAAACTGCGCCATCTGATCAATGGCATGCATTTGGTTAAATTTCACAATTTTTCAAAGAAACAATTAATGGTCCGAATTTCATTAAAAAAAACAATATTAAAATGCTCTTCTCTAACAAGAGAGTAAGAGTCAGCTATTGAGCAACATCATTCACGCCTCTACTGAATCAATTTAGTCATAAATCAGAGAAAATCAGACAACACTCAAAGTGATCAGGGAGGCTCGAAGTCGAACGTTGGTTGAGCACTGATGAACACTCAGCAATTTGATTCCGAAAATCTCTGACCAAATGATATCTAGTGGAAGTTTTTACGGATAATCGATTAGATGTTCTATCAAAACTCTTATTTCGAAAGAACGATGGAAGCAAAATAAGGCCCCTGAATAGACAAGTTCTCATCTTTCATGAATCAATCGAAACTGAGCTCAACTGATGCCGGGAAACATAAGTTTCCACAATCTCTTTTGGCACCTATTTTTCGTGCTAACAATTTGTCAGTGAAATTAATTCTCCTTAATCACTTTCAATCTTTGTCCAGTTCAGATTGTGATTTGAGAAGTTGGTGAGATTTTTTTCCGAGAGAAAAAAGTTTCCTCATCATTTTACAGCATCTTCCTCTAGTCGCCACAATCGCCCATGTTGATGATATTGTTTCCTATGGAACAAGCGCCATTGGAACGAGATGATAAAGTCTATCAGATAAATTATTTCATCTGGATTCCTGATTCTGGTGTTTCATGATTCCATCAATTTTGTCCATTTCAAACTATAAGTTAAAGTTTACTTTATAAGCTCTCGTCATTATGATGTGACTTTTCAAGATTATCGACTGTATTGTGTTTTCGATTTGTGATCAATGTTAGGGCCAGCAATAAGATGTAATCATTTGTGAGTAGTTTACAGATGTGAGCATCATCAAGCTCGGAAGATGGAAAAGATTAATACTGTAAGCCACAATGTAAATCATCTCAAATCTATGCCAGCATCAACATCATCATTTGTAATCATCATCTCAATCAATTCGAATCATTATCGTCATAAAATTAATCAGTGTCCATTTTTTGTGTGTCTAAGTTGATGGAATTTTATTTTCAATGCTGACTCTCAAAAGATTAGCACTGATCGTGCTAATTGTGGCCATTGTTGATATAGTCTTTATGAGTTTTACTTTTTTCACCCAAATATTGCGAGAACCTTCCAAATCATTGCCGATCTCAAGACAAAAATCCGATAACTTCTCTGATACTCATGATAATTATCGAAATGATCCAGAATGGATTGTCAATACGAATCATCTCTCTCCCAAGAATGAAAGATTAAAAGATGAATCAATCACTGCCAATCGGATTCTTCCAACGGTTGAAATCTGGTCTAAAGCTGCAATCGGTCACTATTTGTGGCAACATATTTTGAAAGGAAAATCCACCAAACAAACTCAATTCTATCACTATGGTTCGAAAAAGTTTCCTGATATGGAAATCAAATTTCGAAGTGGTCCATCGCTGATGCCACAATCTTTGGAGCGATTTTTGTCCAAAAATGTGGATGAGTTTGGTAGGAAACATCATTATCCAACCAACATTATCTTGGTTCTCAATGGTCGGTCTCAAGAAAAGATTGATTTTGCCAAAACATGGCTAAATTGTCTTAAAAAGCTGCACCAAACTGAATATGATGTCGCATTCAATAGTGGAGCTATCATTTTGGGTCATGAATTCTGTTTCAACTCTTGGATTAAGCCATACTTAGCCTCTAATGGAGGTCCTCTAAAGTTCTTGTTCGTCGTTTATGATTGGGCTGATGTGAATGATCAAGAGATATTCCAATGGCCTCTAGGAGTTGCAACATATCGTGATTTTCCAGCTTTCGATCCTAATCGCTTGAATTTCGATTTCCCTCGTCCATATGCATGCAATTTTCTTGGAACTGTTTATCCAAATTCTTCTAGAGAAGAATTATTAAGAGTAATCAACAAAACATCAGATGTCAAGTGTTACACTCGTCCTCGATTCAAATGGGAGCCTAGTGAAAGTAGGGAAACATTGAATCTTTACATGCAAGCTCTTCGACTATCAGATCTTACTCTGAGCCCGATTGGCATGAATCATGAATGCTATCGTATTTATGAGGCATTGACTTTTGGTTCAGTGCCTGTCATTGAACACAACATCAATCATGTGCTAGGAAAGAAATCTCACTGTGATCAAAATAGTGCCTATCGACTGCTAAAACGATATGACGCTCCTTTTATTTACGTCCAAAATTGGACTACAGATTTGACCAGCATTCTCAGAAGAGAACTCGAATTATCACCTGAAGCTAAGGTTCAAAGACGAATCAAAGTTGTCAAGTGGTACACAGATTTTCAGGATAAATTGCGAGATCACCTCTTTTCTGTGATTTCTAATAAATTTCGTTTTTGAAATTTATCGACTAACGGTTCTAGTCACCATTGATAGCTCATAATCAAAACTCCTGTTCAATTTTTGGACATTCCAAGCATTTACGGCTACTTTACTGTCAGAAGGAGCATATTTTCCTCTACCCTAATGAATTGTACACTTTGAATTCCTTTGGTTAACTTGGTTCTTTTCTAAAATTTTCTCTGATGTCACCCATTGCATCATAGACAGAGGATTTCTATGTAGGATTTCATTTCAATTTGCTCATCTTTTACTCCATATTTTGTATTTTGAATTAAACCTTTGACATTTTCCAAAAAGGAAAATTAAAGAATACGACTTGATTGTTTCCTGTGAATCATCCAGTATTTTGAGGATCATTCTAAATAAAAGCTTACAAAAACTTGTTAGAGAAGAGCGTTTGATCATTGTAGATGATAGAATTTTCGAAAATCCATTAAATGATATATGATAATGCATCAATTTTCTGATAATTCCTCCTCTGAAAATTGGGAGCTAGAGTTTAAGATCCTTATTCTCGATCAATTTCGATGCTCAATCCATAATTAATTAAACGAACATATTTTAGACTTGATTCTCTAATTGAACAGAGGAGGAGGAGGAAGAGAGAGAGAGAGAGAGAGAGAGAGAGAGAGAGAGAGAGAAAGAGAGAGAGAGAGAGAGAGAGAGAGAGAGAGAGCAAGGTAGTCACGTGAGAAGTTGTTTTGGTTTGTCTTGTGGGTTGTTGTCAAGAACGACGATGAACAAGACAAAATCAAGAGTCCTAATGCCGAGATTAGGTTTTTCAGTTTTAATTGACATTTTTTCACATGTAATTGATTCGGTAATATATTTCTTTTGGTCTTGTTCAACATCATTGGTGAAATTTTTTCTCCGCAAATGTACCGGTCTTTGTGAACTTCAGCGAATATGTTACAAAACGGAAAAAGGTGCTCAACGCTCGCTGGCAGTTGAAAAGTGTATCAATTCATCTCGTCGAGAAGTTGTCACTCGAATACGAGAAAAATTAGATGAATTGGCACAAAATGTACGATTTAACTCCACTAATACCAGTGAAGTTATCCAATCAGTGGAACATGCAGTCGCAGCAATATGTATTGAAAAAGCCATCAAACCATCGATACACCCAGAGTAAGTGTTTTGTTTTTTTCACACTCAACTTCCTCATACTAACAATTATCTTTACTCTCTGAAGTTTCATGATAGCTATGCGTATTTGTTTCCTCCAAATATATGGCTACAAGAATCTTGTCCATGAGATTGAAAGTTTACGCTCAATTGTGTATGATTCAAGTGATCCTGAACATGAGAAGAAACTGAAATCTTTGTGGGAAAGCTTGAGCCCAGATAATCCTCTAAAGGAAAGAAAATCTCGACAATGGACTGAGATTGGATTTCAAGGTGATGATCCGATGACGGATTTCAGAGGAATGGGCTTACTGGGGCTGGAGAATCTTTTATTCCTATCTCGTAATCACAATAAAACCGCTAAATTGATCTTATTGCACTCTAGTCATCCATCGTATGGGTTCGTATTTTTTATGAGTTAATTCCAACCATTCTCTTTTCTTAAACTATAATTGTTGTAAATTTTTCTATTCCATAGATTTCCATTCGCTATCACCGGAATAAATATTACTCATATTGCTTATAATCTTCTCAAAAGTGGGGAACTCAAAACACACTTCTTCAATTCCATATTTGGCACAACTTGTTTAGATGATTTCCATAAAGTATATTGTGAGTATTCTGGGCATTCAAGTTGAAAAATAGAGTAAACTAATGTCAAATTCTCTTTCAAATTTTAGGCTATTTATTCTATATGTTTGATCAATTATGGATGAGTGAGAAACCAAAAGATGTGATGGAATTCAGCCATATTCGTGAAAAATTTCTGGTTTCTGTGCGTGAAAAATTAGCAAAGTTTGATACCATTTTGGTTTTCAATCCACCAGTTGAAGATGTTTAACTCAATTAAAAGAATTTCCATTACTTTTTTTATTCTATTCTATATTCGACTTTTAGAATAGTAGAGTAGAATTTGAGATCGTTCTACTCCTTCATGCAGCAAATCTGTCTCATTTGGGTATTTTCAGTAGTTTTCATCGGAGAAGCTTTCATTTACCCACTCTCGACAGTAATTCATAAATTAAACTTCCTTAAAGGTATATGTTCTATTCGAAACTACCAGATAGGGAAAATCTCATGCCCCTCACTTGATCTTCTCAAACTTTAAACAATGGATTGCTTGAGGACCCTTCTTCCAACTTCAAGTCAATGCTTTTCATTCAGATGGCCTAACTCTGCCTTAATATTTTGTTTATAAAATCTAATATAGGTGCCAAAAAAATCATTCGAACAAGAAGAGACTCGTCGAGTGAAAGTCATATTTGCCCATAGCTAAAGTTCATTTAAGTGAACCAAAGAAGTGTCTTACAAATAGGATCTAAAAATAGTGTAATTAGTATCCATCTAATAACCGTCAAGGAAAACAGCGAACTCTTCTTTGGGAAGGGCTGGATTTTGTTCAAATTTTAGGGTTGTTTTTGGGTTGATGAGAATTTTGGTCTATTTCGCCAAAACAATATCTCTTCGTATTTTTGATGCAATATCGATTCATCCCTCTTCACTGCTGATACTTACATAATAGCTTTATCACCAGCTAATGAATAAATAATGAACGCTGTCATTTCCTCTCCATACGGAGATTGAACTTAGAATTTCAATCAGCTCCGATTCCAGGGAATCATCAGTTTCCCACACCCTGAGAAATGTTTGTTGTAAAGATTTTCGATGATTGAAGAAGGATGTGGAGCATGGATGAGGAAACTCTTCCGTGCGGGAGTTTTTATTGTTTTGAGGAACTCAGAATCACATAGAAATTTGAAATAAAATTTCATGAGAATTAACAGCTAACGAAAACACTCGATAGTCTGGCTGAGAGGTCGGATTCCTAGATAGGATATTGCCCAATAGTTCATGTTATTTCTATCGAGAACAATCGATCTCGGTTGAATTTTCAAGACTTGAAAATGAATGTTGAAAATTTGATTGGATAAAGCGTTATAAAATCTGAGCTTTATTGCCAAAAACCCCATTTCTGTTTTCACCCCATTATTATGATTATTTAAAGAATTTTTCAGCTTATTTTCTCTCGTATGGAGACTTTACACACAATTTCTCGTTGGAAAGTATTTGAATATTTTTGGAGACACCGATTGAATCTGGTACTGAGGTGCATCATGAGCGTCTATATTGGCTTTTGCGTTTCTAATGCAATTCCATTCAACTCTCACTTCGATACCATTTGAAATAATTTTTGGATGAAATCTAACGATTTTCGTTCGATAGTTACTCGATTTATGCTCTTGATTTTTCTATCATGTAATTCATTAGCTGTAGAATATCAATTACTATTGATTCGTCGTTCAAACTGACAGCTCGACCAACTCTTCAACCACTTAATGGACTATCAAATATTCTGAAAAACTTTTAGCTTTTCTACCAAAAATCTAAAGCATCCGTAAATATCTTATCCAAATTTATAGAGTATAATTTTTCCAAGAACTAAGTTTATCTCTTGAAACAGTTTCACGCAAACACACATGCATACTCACCCCATACGAAGTAGCTTCAATATACCTGCACCTCGAAAAGCCTTCGCCAAAAAAACAAATAACCCAACCCGAAAAGAGTGAATGGCCTACTTATCACTTCCCACTACTTCCTCTCGTCAATCATTGGCAATGACTGAATTTATAATAGTAATGATATCATGAGCATTAATTTTCCATGAAACGTGATATCAAGTGACTTTTTTCCCTCCCTCTCTCACTTTTCTCCTATTCTCACCCTAACGTCCATGATAACGTCCACAGAACTGATGATGATGATGATGATGTAATTTTATTCCCAACAACCAATTCCACTGAGTCAACACACACATACATAATGATACCAGATTCTCTATTTCTCCTTGGCTTGGACCCGAAAAAAAGAAAAAATTTTTTAATGTCAGGAACATGTTGAAAGAGAGAGATGTTGGCATTACATGTACATGTATGATGATAACCCGGGAAGCTGTGCGTATGCTTGACGAGGAGCTTCTTGCAGAAGAAGAAGAAGAGTTTGCTCTGTGTTATCAAATGTGAATGTAAATGTTCATCATCATCATGTTCATGATTCTGTGATTCAGTATGTAAACAACATCTTCTTTTCATTTGTGTGTGATTCTTCTCTCATCTCTTTATTCTTCTTCCTTGACCTTTTTCATTGTGTTCATGGACCATTCATCTGATGATACAGAGTATATTTTAGTGTCATAGAAGCATTTTTTCGTGTGTTCAATAGATTATATGCTTCAAATCATTCATTCACAATGATCTTATTCGGATTCACACTTCTTCACCACTATCTTAACGGATTGTCAAGTGTTGCCTTTCGATGATCACAACATCAACAATAATAAACAATAATAGTTGTGATCATTTGTGTGTGTGTTTGTGCTTTGAATTATTAGCACAAGATGAGCCATTATTTGTTTAGATATTCATACTGGTCTCATTGAGAAAATTCATCCTTTTGGTTAGCTGAATTGGTTGACGAAAACAGCCAATTTTTTTCCCATCCAGTGTTGAAAAGGTGTTGGATGGTCATTTTACCACTCATTTCATCTCATTAATTGTTAGGTAAGACCGAAACATCGATTTTTTTCTCCACCGATGACTTGCGCCCAATCAGCTCAAGTAGCCATCGGTGTTTGATATATGTTCGTACAAATTCATGCTAATGAATCGAAAATAGTCGATAGTCAATCGATTGGTCATTCACTCAACATTTTCCTCTTCCTCTTACAGACTGCTAATTTTCCCATTTCTCTCGATCTGTATGAGACGCATCAATTGGCCAAGCGAATGGGAATGACATTTCCAACTCTATTATTCACACAGTCTACTTGACCGAATGGTTATTCTCTTGCCTATTCTCAATTCTCTTTCTGGATTGGAACATTCACAAAGTGTGAATCTTGTTCGCTCAAGCGATCACAAGAACTCAGTTAAGGCCAATGGTTCTTTTAGAGTGATTCATTCTTGCCGTTCGTTGACATTAATGACCACAACATTGAACAACTCATCATCGTGTAAATCGTCTCAGATCATTTTGAAATAGGAGAAGATTTTATTTGCTCTCCATTCAATCAGAGTATGAAGATAATTCGGTTATTGTTGTTCAGATACCTCACAAGTTCTCTCATCATCTTGGTTTGATCTGATTCTCCTAAAGCCACATATCTCACATCCATCCATCATCTTCCTCATCATCACCTCACAAAAAGATATATCTTACCATCATGCAACTATCTCATAGAAATCGATCATCTATTCCATCAAAGTTCATCAAAGATCATAATTCTCATAATCATCTATTGATCTTCTGTTTTTCTTGCATTTTACTGATGTCCAACGTCCATCCTGTTTGTGCGAATTACTGTGACCATGATTTGTGTTCCTCTCAAGAGTACTGTTGCGGTAAATATCATTTTTTTCTCATTCAATCTCCTCCAGAAATCGAAAATTCTTCCCAATATCGATTATAACCCCTTTTATCGAATTTTTTAATTACTCAGGTGACAACTTGTGCTGCATTTATACAAATTTCACATATTATCTCTGGGTCGTCCTTGTGATCATTATGATAATTCTTTCGTTGTGTTGGGCTTCCTTTCATTTTTACTATGGAGATTTGCGTCATTATGGGGAAAGACCTCTCGCCGTCAGATTGATTGACAAGCTGGTCGAAATATTTCCTCCCAGTTATAAATCTACTTCATCTCATTTGGTACCATCATCACCTAAGGTAAATTTTTCTCTCTCCTCTCCCTCTCTTCTGATTGACTCGAGGGGAATTCTCATCCCTCTCCTCCTCTTTGGAATCCGAACAAATTGGCAACTTGACAGTTGTTGCTTGAAAAAAACATGATTTTCTGGGTTAACTTGAATCTTTTCTTCATCAGGAGTCAACAAAAATCGAGTTCCCAGATGATTCAGATAAGAATGATAATGGAAATAATGACTCAATAGTTTAACGTTGTTCTACTTCCATGGTTTACCAGAGATGAAGCTCATTACACAGGTTTTTCCTCTTATTTTCTGGAGCCCGAGTATGGTTGGTGACATATCAGATTGGAGGAACATGGCTTCTTTTCGGTTGTCCTGATTTGTAACTTATTCTATGATTATTTGTGACTCTACAATGATAATGAGTGGAGAGGTGCACATTTTTCGTACCTCAGGAACCAATAGTCTTCAAAATTGCAATTTTGCAAATTGCAAGATTAAAGACAAAATCCGTCATTTTTGAAACAAATATTTTCCCATGAATTGTAATTTATTGATGATGACTTTTTGCGAATCTTTCAAAAAGACAATTGCTTCACTAGTTGTATGAATGAGAGTAAGAAAAAGAGATCGTTAATTTGAAGTTTTACACCTTTTGTAGAAGCGAAAAAAACAATGTTTATCTGACAAATCAATTGAGAAACCAAATTAAGTTTCAATGACAAAGGAGTCTAAAGAATTTGCGGGAGAATCTCTTTTTATTTCTGTCACTATTTTCTCGAATTCCATCTATCATGATGCAATGTAGACAATTTTGCATCCGTTTTCGATCATAGACTCATAGCAAAGTCTGTACTTTACAATCTACCCCCTTCTTTTCATCTCCCCTAGACAATGGCTGGTCTAAAAATAGCCAGAGTTCCTCATCCAGAAATGGAATTAGCCCAATCATGACCAGGAAGCATCGAGTCTAGGTTCTTGACTGCTTCGTGGATGATTTTTGAAATCTGTGATGTCCAATTTCGATGATCAAAGCTTTAACTCGCTGCAGTATTCGTTCGCTGTTCATCTCGCAGCATCTTTATTTAGCATCACTATATTCAAATTTTATAAAAGCCGATTTTTATAGCAGAAAATTGTAATTAAGAGCTGAGATATTCACCAATTGATTAATTCAGTTAAGATATATGCTTTGTAAATTTCAATCTTTGAAACAGGGTTAACTCTTACTCTTATTAGTAATATCTGAGTCTCATGTGAGGTAATGGCCTACAACTTATGGAAAGAGACTTTTTTTCAGTACATTAGAAAGTGTTCAATCATAACCTCCATCCTAAGCTAAGTAAGTATCGTAAGGCTAGTAAGACATCTTTCAATATTATCATGAGATTTCAAAAAGGATAATTTGGTACATGTATTGCTTTTTAAGTTAATTCTCTTGTTACAAAAGTATTGATTAGCTTTCTTTGGTGTCTTTTTGCATCAAAGGTCTCGATTTATTGTTTTCTACACCAATATCTCAAATCTGAGTCCCTCTCTTTTGCTGTATGGAGAGATTTAATGCAACTTTGTTTCACAATAACTGTATTGAAGTGACAATCTTAAAAAATTTACAAAATCTGACTCTTCGAATTGTGAATTGAATGTGGAATAGTGAAATAGTAGAAATTGTGGAATAGAAATTTTTTCGGAAAAACAAGTGTAACGAAGATATTTTTTCTTGTTGTTAAACACTGTGAAAACCTTCAGAGCAGTTTGAAGGGGGTCAATGTCTATGGAATTATAAATTTAAATGGTAATTATCGGTGTTCACTACTTGGCAGAACATAAATTCAAACTGAGGACTCAGAAATTTCTTCTCAACCAGAATAATAGGAAAAGATTGGAAAGAAAAAGGAATAAATCAACAAATTCACACCGAGGCGATGGAAACCCATAAAACACGCAGGATTTAGGCAGAGATAACCGATTCCTTGAAATTCTCAGAGGCCATTTGTAGATATTTTTGTCGAGCTGGATGCTCATCTGCTGGCCGATTTATCGCTGTCCAAACAGGCTCACCACAAAAAAGTCGAGTGACCTTAGCGTAGTTCTAGAAGTTTGAGAATTAGAGTACAAAAAAATTCAGTTAAAATTAGACGAAACTAAAAGACATCATGACATTCTATCCTCACCTTCTCGTCCAATGTGAATCGATGATAGATTCCTGGTGGTAAAACAATCAGGTCACCTTTTTCAACCAAGATTCTAACCCACTGATCATTAGTATCACGGACATCAAAATAACCACTACCAGCCAGAACAAAACGTATTTCCTCATCAGCATGAATGTGTTCTTGGAAGAATCTTTTTAAAGTTTCTTCATAGTTATTCATTTTCTCCGGAGTACACTCAATCATATCAGAATAATTGTAGCCCCTTTCAGCGCGTATTTTGGCAAGTTTTCCCTCCTCTTCATAGTTATCAGCATCGAGCTATAGACAAAAATAAAATAAAAAACATCCTCTTCACGCTCTCCAAAAATTAATCATCACTCATCAAGGCCTTACCTTCCAGTAAGATACACCAGTTCGTTGTTTCAATTCTTCCAGGCCAATACAAACCTCTGGATTAGGTTTGTGGGGTAAACGTTGGTCTGTTCCATCGTCATTGAACAACCACGCTTGAACCATAATTCAATCTAGAGAGAAACACTGAATTCAATTAAAAAATTTAACTCAAAAAATCTTGACAATTTTGATCCTAACAAACTTTGCAACTCCACACAAATAAGTTGAACAAGTTGATGTGTACATCTGAAGGTTGCTATAGCAGTGAGCTGAATGTTGACATTCGATCATGTGTTTTTGTAGGGTTTTATTATTGATGTTTTGGTGTATCATGTTGAATTTTTCGTTCTGTTCATGTTGGATGGCTGATTATTTATGATAAAACTTGAAATGTATTTGGATCATCATCAGGATCATTCGATAATTTGTGAAGTGTGAGTTGATCATTTGCCTAATCACTTGCTTAATCATGGTAGCTGCCTTTCCTATCGTAAAATTGGGAGCTCTTGCTGCTCGACAATTGAGTAAAAGATTGGCAAAGCGTATACAAAATCAAGCTAAAACATCTCCTGCTTTGAGAACATATTTATGCTTGCCAATTGCTAATTTATATCATCGTCTGGAAGTCACTTTTACCATGAGAGCATTAAATCTTAAGAAACCCCAAAAGATACCCAAAATGAGTGAAACCGCTGCTATTGAATTGGGTGCTGAATTGCTTGGTGAATTTATCATCTTCGGTGTTGCGGCCACTACCGTTACTTTTGAGTACAAGCGGTAAGCATCATTTTGGAAATTTTTTCCCTCTTATTTTCATGATATTCATTGTTCTTCTCGTATTGATAAAATGATTCTCTCTATTCAGTCAATCACGGGCAAAGCAGCAAGAAGCAGAAGAAACAGATAAACGATGGTCCAATCTAGTTTTTCGACTAATGGAATTGGAACTCAATATTGATAAGATGAATGCCCAATTGAGGGCATTAGAAAGATCATTACAAGCTCCTCCAGTGAAAAGATAGTCAAAAGCATCAAATTTCTTTGTGTAAATTAGGATACTAATAAATTGAGCCATCAATATGTTCACCAACTGACCAAGATTACATATTCACTGAAAAATGTTACACAAGGCTTCGAAATGCATACATCCTGTCAAGGAATTGTGAACTTGATGATAAATAAGCTAATCATCACATAGCTGAAGTATAAAATGTTGAAATTCTATAAAGTTTATCTCAATCAAGATAGGAGAAGCCATGAATGACCATGATCACTGCGTTCTTCTTATCATTTGATATAATCCAAATTTACCGCATTTCACAAGAGCTTTGAAAATGTTCGAGTATACTCATCCTATGATATTCTGTTCACAGGTTTTTTCGATTTTCCTCGTAAAGAGAGTCATAAAATTTTTTAGAGCTAGTCGAGAGGTTCTCGCGCGCAAATATGGCTGAAGTTGTTTTGAAGCGATTGATGGCCGTCAAAGGCCTCGATGGTCGTCTGAATGACATCCTGATCGCGTGGGGAAATCAAAAACTTTCTAAAAAGCCAAATAATTTGGCCCTGTTTTTCCATGGTGACATCCAGGTAGGTTTGATGACCTGCTTAAGACATGTTCTAAATTTTTATCCTTCTGAATTTGAAAGGACTTCTCGGAAAATATGGATCAGAGTCCATTCTTGAAATGGAACTTCGAGAATACAGCTAAAACTTTAGCAAAAAAGTTTTCCGATGATCTCTTTATGCTGATTCGATGCTCTCGTCGGAAGAATTTTGGTTTTCAAAAATGTTTCTTCGATAATTTTGTTCGTAAGTCATCTCATTGCAATCCTTGATGAAAATTATTCTTCAATCATTATTGTCATTTCTTTACAACCAGAGTCTGATCAATATGGAGAACCAACTTACAAGAAAAGCATTGAATCTCTTAAACATCTCAAGTGCTTGGCCGAACAAGTTTTGAAGGATCAAGATATCAAGATTGAACATTTGAATCAAATAAAATTAATAGGATTCAGCCAAGGAATGACCGCCTTGAACCAAATAATTTATGCTATTCATACTTTGAATGATTTAAGTGATCCTGAACTTGAAAAGTTTGTTGCTCTCATAAAAGATATCTATTGGCTTGATGGGGGTCAAAAATGGATCACAGAGGAGGAAGTTCTTCAAACATTGAAGCAAAGAAACATTCGATGTCATATTGCTGTCACTCCATTCCAGGTTGAAAATCCATCGAGGCCAGCAAATCGCAAAAATTTCTTGATATTCAAAGAGTTTGTAGAGAAGTTGAAAATTGATTCCAAATTTTCTTTCCTTTTCAACGATCAAGAGCCTTCCTGTGAAAATCATTTCAAAGTCCTGGAAACTTTCCAGCCATAATTTTTTGGATCAATATGTTTCTCCAACAATTTCCTCCCTTCTATAGAAGATTATTCAAATTTTACACAAATCGAAATATGTAATTGAGTGGTAACGCTTCATAAAGATTTTTGCGAAAACCAATGTTTATTTTGATTTTTTTCTGTTTCCTGTCGGGCGAGGAACTTGATTGGGATTTCTTCTCGTCTGAAGACCAGCTAGTTTTTGATTCTTACCGAACCGTGAAGCTCTACTGTAAACATCGTTAATTGCAAAAGGACTATCACGAGCAACATAGTCAGGATCAGAGACTATAGCTTTACAGTTCAATACTTTGTGTTCAGTTACAGTCAGTTTGGAGGCTTTGTGCTGAGGAATTCTTTGATCTTCAAAAAGTATAGGATCATTAGAATGTTTACCACCTTTCGGCATGGTTAATGAATATTTGGTTCCTCTAATGTTGATTGGTCTCTTGAAATTTAAACCTATCGTCTTTTCGCCTTTCTCGTTCACATGTACAGCAACACGTTTCAATGTACCAAGATTTCCACATTTAGGACAAAATTTTCGTTCCATTTCGGCAGTTATCTTGAAACAAGCGAAACATCTCAATAAAAATTGTTTTGTCTCTCGAATTAACAGACCTTTAACAGAGACAACTTTCAAGCCTAGTTGAATAATAACATTTTGCATACTATAATCTGTGGTCAAGCAAGCAACTTCACATTTTGCTTCCTCTACTTTCATGTTGGCCATTTTCTCTTCCATTTCGGTAAGATTGTCAGGTGTAATCCAATCAGCTTCGTCATCTTCAGCATCTTCCTCATCATCTTCACTAGATGGTCCTTTATTTTCTTCACCAATTTGGTGTGAATTATTTTTCCTTGATGATGAAGAATTGTAGAAACCAGGCAATTTGGCGAGAGTAGTTGCTGAATCGTTTACTTGACCATCTTTCCTATTCACGTAAGATTTAACGATCGGCTCCTTATTAAGATGTGAATCGTCGCCATTATGGGCTTCTTTGTCCAACATATAAGTCAAAGCAATTAACTTCAAATCAACAGCTGATAAACTGGCATAATCTCCTGTTTTTCGAGCAAAATCGGCAATAAATTTAACATCATCAGCCTTTGGTTCACGATACTTGATGGTATAAGGTAGACAACTCAATCTAGCCCGAGTTGTTTTGTCCTTAATTTCATCCACAACATCAACCACAGTCACAATTGAATCGGCAAGTTCATGGAGATCGGAGCCATTAATGAATCCAGATGAATCTACCACCAAAACACCTATTTTTTTACTTCCATCTTCCATATTTTCGATTCAAGTCACAATGATTGACACCAACTCAAAAAAACACAAGCAAACCAAATTATTAAAACAAAAAATCTTATCAAACAAAATTTAATCCACAATTAACTGGATTTCATTCCAATATACTCAAAAACATCACAAACTATTAAACTACTTGCCACATGGTTGTGATGATGGCTGATGAAACCAGAAAGCATGTGATCTCAGTTGTCCGCATGATCAACATTTTGAAACTTTTACTTGGCCAAGCTTGCCTCTTTCGATTTATCTGTTGAGGATTCAAGAGATCGAAAAAATTCGAAAAAGTCCTGAAACTTTGATATCTAGTCGATTCGATTGATTGGGTGTAAATGAAAATAGGATGATTCTCCCCTATTAATTCATAGATTGGGAGTGAAAATGCTGGATATTGTTGAAAATCTAATTTCGTGGTCATGATCGAACAGTTCGAAGAAGTAGTATTCGGTTGCTCTCACACCCATGATTCTGGTAAATGATGGGTGTATGAAAAAAACGAAAGCATTGATGTCCTATTATGATTGACTCTACTGGTGATTGATTTTGCTATCGATCATTTCCGTTCGGATAAGATCTAAGGGACCTCATTTGTCGAAGATTCTAATATTTAGAGGCCATTAGAACTCGTTCGTATTTTTGTATGTAAATTACTTTTTTGGGTGCAAAACGATCGACAATCTTATCGAAATCGTGAAAACAAGCCCAAGAAGATGGGTATCACACGTTTCTCTCCAAATTAGCAATACAATTGAAACCAGAATCTAAACCTTGATCACCATCTGATGAGACATCTTATCAATACCCTAGCACGTTGATGTCTATTTTTAAGTACATCAATCGGAATTGAAGAGACACACGAGGCTAATCAAGGGTGATATGTGTGGACAGAAAATCGTGCAACATATCGATGGGAAAACCTTTCTCTCTCTCTCTCTCTCTCTCTCTCTCTCTCTCTCTCTCTTTCGCATGGAATCCAAAATCTTTCTACTCATCATTCCCAATCGGTAGACCGAAATTATAGCTCGAAAACGATACACCAAGATTACACATTCACCATGCAGCTCTCATTATCATGGAACCATAAATAGCAAACAAAAGTGAAAGAGTTCCACTCATGACATCCCATCAAGCAATACACTCACATTTGCCCTAATGATCAAATAGATTAAATGAATTCAACTCTAAATTCTGTCAAGTCCATCTTTCTCTCCCTCTCCACATCTTTGATGAAGAGCCTTTAAGGATCTGAATCTAAAATTCCGATTCAGATTCCGATTCTGAGAAAGAGAAAAAGAGAGACTGGAAAAGGAATCCAGTTTTCTCTCTCTCTCTCTCTTCTCTCTCTTCTCTCTCTCGGCGCGTGGGCTGTTGTTGAAGGAGGATGGCCGTTGAGAGAGAGAGAGAAGTATATTATGCTCTCATCTTTTTAATCAGACATATCAACAGAACATTTTCGATTAACATTTGATTGTTCTTCCTCTCTTTTTTTCATCTCCCTCTAATCATCATCCACACATCTGTCCACTATCGAATAATTTTGTCCATATAGTGGACATAATTTGTTGATATATACATATGCAAACTGTTCTATTCGGTCCATAAATTAAGTGATCCTCATCAGGCGTTATCCTTGCCTCTCTCTCTTTGCATGTCTGTGTCTATGTCTATCTAATTCTGGTTGGGTAAACCGGATCATCATAGCAATTGTGAATATCTGTTTCACCAAAATCAACCGTATTTTGTGGTGTGAATGTGTATGTGTATATTGTGTGTGTTTAGGTGTTTTGCATCTCACATTTTTCAACATCATATGTGAGCAATAATTTTTGTATTAATTTGTGTAGAATCTTTAGATGTTGGAGTTTATTCATTCAGTGTAGGTATGTGTAAGTGTGAGAGGAAAAAAGTCAAGTGTTATTGTGATTATGAATCTCAATTGTGAAATTGGTGGAGATAATCGGAATGGTGATATCGATTTGATCAACCTTGCCGACACATTATCTTCTCATGTGTGAATATGTTAATTCTTTGTATACTTAGCTAATGATGATAATAATGATTGAACAGTTCTATCTGGTCGAATTTTTCTTGATTCATCATCATTGGTGATACTCTTTCATCATCCTCATCTATACCTCTTCTCTTCTTCTCACGATTTCTATTACGGTCATGAATGCTTGATTAACTGTTCTGATGGGCTGTTGAGTAAAGGTCAACAAACACAAGAAAGTGTCTCTCTCTCTCTCTTTCCACATTGTATTAGTGGGTTCAAAGAGAAGGAGGAGGAGGTCGAAATCTCAATCCATTGGAAAGAGAGGGAATATTTTCCTCTCATCAACCAGCTAATCATTATGGGTGACCGAAGTTTAAAGAAAGATGATACAAGACAATTTAAAATGTTCGAAAATGATGTGCAAAAGATGGTTGAATGGATAAAAGAGAATCGAGAATTGTTCATGAATCACTATCTTCGTATTGGTCGCAATTCATCTGAAGTGAAAGCCATTCAGGAACAACACTCCAATTTTTGTACTGGCTCGATGACTGCCTATGTCAACATTGACAGGTATTTATATTTATCGAACATTGAATGTTAATTTTTTTTCCTCTCTTCTTTCTCCTTCACACACATACTTTCTCACTCTCTCTCTCCCTCTCTCTATCTGATTGACTATACTTCCCTTGATTGCTTACTTTTCCCATGTTCATTAATGTTTCGCTCTCACTGGATGCCTCTTAATAACAAGCTTTCATTTTATGATCACACAGAACACTTGAATTCATGTGAACATACCTTGATGGTTGATAAGCTTGTTAGATTGATTTAGGTTTGAGGAAAACAAATCTGATACTGTTTCTTACTTTAAATATCACTGACCAACCATTGATCATGACTAATGAGTTTTTCAAGACTCATGTTACTATTATAAATCGAAGAGGAAGAATTTCGAATTTTTTCATTGAATCCCTGAACACCATCTACATGCAGCGGAGAGGAGGTTTTTTGACCGGAAAAAACCATCTGATAGGCTGAGTTCCGATTTAAGATATTCGATAATGGAGTACAATTCTAAAAATTCCCATTGCTATACGCCATGTGAAATCGAATCACGAAGGAAATTCAGTTACAAATCTATTGTTTAGTATACTCAATGAATCAGATTCTATGAAAATTTGGCTTCATTTTGAATTCAATATTCAGTTCCCAATCATCTGAAATTGTCAAGAAAATAAAAGTCATGCAGGAATCGGAGCAGTACCTGATAATTTCCGTCTTTTTTCATGTGTGATGTGTTTCCAAATGCTGAGATGTATCTAATGATAAACAAAAAAAGTTAAAGAGTGAATTTGACTTTTAATCGATCATTGCCCAGCAATCCTTGACAATCGATTGCCTATGATTCATCGTTATACTTGGAATTTTTTTTTCACCCTCCTCACTTCCTCGATGATATAAAATTAGATTTCTCCAATATTCACTCTCCTTCGAAGTGTAGAAGAATTCTAGATATCAGACTTCCTCGATATTTTCTTGGAATTGTTCATCACCATCTTTGGCTTGTGTTTTTCCTTCCTGACTGGATATTTCGTAATCATTAAATGGTAAGATAAGACATCTTTGGTAGTCACTCTCATGGTGAATTAATTCATACAATAGCTACTGCAACGTGATCTCATTCCATCGAATATTTTCTCCCCACTTAGCATTATTGGAACCATTACCAACTTAGTCAATCTTGCGATAATGATGATAGTGTTAGATAATTTATGTTCATCACTTACTTGATAGTTATTACAGCATGAGAAAATTTTATCAACCATCTGTTGTGATTATTTGCCACTGAATTTAAAGAGACCGGTCATCTGTTGTATGATGGAACTTTCTCATGCTATAAAAACTAATAGATATTTTGGTCTCACTCATCTTGATCTACTCTTTTGGGAGATTGATCTGAATGATTCGGGTCACATCAAATTCGATTGAATATTCATTAAAAGTGAATTTTAATTGAATAAGCCCTGGCCTTACCTCCCTCTGATTTCAGTTTGACTAGAGACAATGAGGTCTGGCTTGGTTGTGATTTATTTTATTTTCTCTACATGCAATCATCCACATATCCGTTTGGTAAACAATAACATGATCAGATCACTTTCCAGTAGTGGCAGAATGCAAAAACTCAAAACATTTTAGGAAAACCTTATGGCTACTCTCCACTCACTTATACTTGTTCCATGATGTACATCACGCTTCAGTATGATTGGTCATGCTAATATTGCAGATCGTATCTGTTCAGTGCACCCGAGCAATTGAATACCAATTTCCTTCCTGACTCCTTCTTAATCACAAAATCTGAGCTCCAAAAGAGTGTCGAATATTTTATCATCTATAATCTTAACATGAAATCTTATTTCTGTTCTGGCCCATCTTATTTCTTTCCTCTCTCTCCCCTTTTTAGATGATCAGCTTTTCAATGTCACCCAAAATTTTGAGCATTTAGTTGAAATCATTCCGCTCTGTTAGTAACCACTTTCTCTTTTTCCTGTACTCACTGACTTGAAGAAAATTATTCTGATGACGCCCATAAAGGCAACTTCTCGGGGTCTCTCCTACCACTAGAGTTTTCAGGGAAGAAGACTAATTATCAGCTCGAGCGAGAATAGAATGTTTCCGGTTTCTTGATACTTTCTCTCTTTCTCTTTCTCTCTCCTATGGATATATTTTGTAGAGGCAATACTCGAGCTTGAAATATCGTTTCTTTGTCTATCTTTTGCTTCTATCCAACTTTGGTGTCATTTTGCCTCTTGGCAATTAATTTTTTTCTCTTCTGAAAAAACCAGCCAGAAAACTTATCCTCTAGCAACTTTCCATGTGTGAGTGTGTGTATGTGAGATACTTGAGAGTTAGTTTTCTGTATCTGGTTTTGTCTCTCATTCTCATTCTGTAAGCTCGTTCACATGTCAATGACCATCTCATGATCGGTAAGACAAGCTCCAGTGGACAACGTTCTCAACGTGGTATTCTTCCTGATTGTACGGCAAGTTGGGTAAACTAATAACTTTTCGTCCAAGAAAAGTGTGATAAAGCTGAAACTTAATGTTGAGAGAGAGAGAGAGAGAGAGAGAGAGAGAGAGAGAGAGAGAGAGTATATATCAAGTTGGGGCTAATCAGGTTATCAGGCTGTTTAACTTTTACCTTGTACTTTCTTGATCTGTTCTATCGTCATTCTCAAGCCCTCTTGATCTACCACTTTTTTTCACTCTCAACTTCCTTCACCCCCTCCTCATCTCTTTCACTAATCCCATCATTCGCTCAGAATCGTAATTAACTTCTCATGTGATCACACTTTGGATCTGAATAAGTTTGAAGGAGGCTCCTAGCTTTTGTCTGTTTCTATCGACTTGCAAATTCTCTCTCTCCAGGCGTGTACATGAAGACATTTATGAAGTTCATGGTATAACTTTGCTTTCACTTGACTCATAATGAGTCTTATTGTTGTTGATAATATTTGCAAAATGATTGTGAAGGACCATTCAAATTGCACATTTGATCAACTTTGATGGCTGCTCTATCAGTTTTTCATTTCTTATTTTTTGATGCGAAAAAAATTGGCGAATCGAGCTCAAGGGTTGGAGAACACGAACTCATTGTTTGTCTTTTCTTTCTTCCTCTCTATCTCTCTCTCCCTCTCTTTCTCTCTTTCTTCATTTCATATCGATCTCATTTTTATATTTTTACTCCTACAGGCTGGAGCAAGTTGCAAAACGGTTAATTGAAAATGGTCACTATGCGAGCGAAAAAATTGCCACAATGTCAGCTCAATTGAGGTTATCTGCAAAAAATTTTGCCGCTTGCCTAGAGGAGCGAACTACAGTTTTGACCCTTGCCACCACCTTCTATGCCCACGCAGAACATTATCTGAGAAACGCTGAGAATTGGAGTGTACAGTCCGAGCAGCCATGTGTTATACCGAGCGATTTTCGTGAGCTCGAAGAGAAGGTTCATCAAAGCAAAAAATTATTTGATTCAATATATCGAGCACATAATGATGTTATTACCAGCAGTCATAAATTGTGCATTCAACTTGATCACTACATTAATTTTTGCAATCAACGTGATTTTATTTCATCCACCTCTTCATCTCTGCCTTCTTCTTCAGGATCAACAGGTTGCCATAACAATGGCGGCTTTTCCTCATCCAAATCATCTCTATCTTCTGCCTCCAATGCAGGCAACAGAGCACGTAATTCATCAAATGATTATAATGAAGCAACCAAACATATACAGGATCTCACTCGCCGTATAGCAGCTCATTATCAGAGGATAAAGTCATCCTTGGAAAATCGTAGAAACCGTTTACATTTGCGTTTTTCGTTGATTCTTTTTAATGATGACGTTCATCAAGTTATGGAGTGGATAAACACATGTGGTGAAAGTATGTTGACAAAGAGCTTTGGAATAGGTAAAAACCTAGAAACTTCTCAAGAGCTTCAAAAAAATCATCTCCAGTTGGAAAATTATGCTCAAAATACTTATGACAATGTCGAAAAGCTGCGTCGTGCGGCAAGTGAATTCGCTCGCACAGGTGAATGTGACCCTGAAGAGATATTTCGTGTGCGTGATGAGTTGATTGAACATGCGGCGCGATTCAAGCAACGAATTGAAAGACGAAGGCGGCAACTTGAGATGGGAATTAGATTTTTTGAGAAAGAAAAGGATCTCAATTTATATTATGAAGAATTACAAAATTATCATCGAGAAACTGACAAGCCCACCGAAGCTCCGAAAACTTTAGAAGCTTGTGAAAATAACTTAGACCAAATTTTGGAACAGAGAGACTTGGTACTGGCTACCATGCTTCCAGCTATCAATGATGGTGACGCCCTGCTTCAGGAACTACGAACAATACAAGGATCCAATGGCAGTAGTGATGGAGACTCAGCCTACGAAGGAAGCTCTAGTGTTTCCCCCAATCCTAACCCAGCATCGCCTTCTTCTTTGGAAGCGTCCATCACTGCCATTGAGACTGCGGTGGAAAATTTCCGAAGAATGGCCAACACCGTGGAAGAGCTATGGAACAATAAAAAATTCAAGATGGAACTTTGTCTACAATTACGATTATTTGAGAAAGATGCTGCCTATGTTTTGAATGAACTCCACTTATATCGAGAGGAAGTTCGACGAAAATACTCCATAGATCTAGTTTATGCAGATTTAAGTTTAGCGGAAGGAGCTCTTCAAGATCACAATGATATGTTTGCTGAGGTTCAGCGTAAAGCATCTGAAACTCTCCATCGAGGAGATAACCTTATACAAGTAAGTTGACTATCCTTGTGATAATTGTGTAGAGTAACTGTTTATCTTCCATGCTGTGAAGAGAAAACATTTTTATTTATTATCAATGATCACTTCAAATATTGTCAATTATCATCATGTTTGTTTTGAGCTTCCGGTTCAATAGGTCATCTTAATATTTTCTCATAATTTCACTTTCTTTTCTCTATTCACAGGTTTTTGAGTCATGTTCACCCTCTGCAATGATCCTCGTTGATACTGGTCACGAAGCTAGCGTTTTGAATTCATCCACAACTCCAGCTCTCTCATCTTTTAATACGACTTCTCGTCGTGTGCCAGCTTTACAAATGATCCGTGCTCTAGTTGAACATTTGAGAGACAAAGTTTTGGACACTGAAGACTTCGCTGAAACTACTCGAACTCACTTGGAACAAGGAGTCTATTTATGTCAATTTGAATCGGAGGCCAAGCAAGTACTCAGTTGGATCAAGAATGCTGAATCGATGCTTTCGGCTTCATTTACCATACCACAATCGCTACAAGAAGCGGAAGCTCTTCGAACAGAACATGAACAATTCCAAGTTGCCATCGAGGTAAGTTTTTCTACGATGTAATCTGTGTTAGATTGTAAAATTTGATGGAAGTCATTGTTTTTTTCCGATAAACTTTTTGAGCTGGTCGATCTTTCTTTTACCTCTAGAAAATTTATGGTCACATTATGAATTTCAGATTATAAGATTTGAGATCAAATTTTTTATTTTCGTTTAGCATTATTTCTTTTTTTTCATATCATCACAAGAAAAAAAATCAATGGGGTACAAAATGATTGTATGTAACGATTCTCCACTTTAAGGATCTCATCCTCATAGTAGCTGTGGTAGTGGCGTATAGTGTGTGATAAAATCAATCGTGCAAGCAATTAAGAATTATCTCTTCGAAAAATCTTTCCTGTTTCACAGCCCACCACCTCTTAAATGGTGTTAGCAGATTTCATGCTCTCCCACTCTAGTGACCGACAAATCCTCTTACCCTTTCATACCTGAATGTTCTCTTCCAATCTCAAATGTATTCGAGACAATAATTCCTCATCGAACAAATTATTACATCTAATCTTACTTCGAACTAAACTTCTCCTCTACTGGAAAGTCTTATAGTTATTCAGAAACCTACTCACCCTTCCAATCATTGAAAGTAGAGAGAAATATTAATCAGTATCAGAAGGTATTAGTTTTGATGTTCTCGTATCCATCTGACTGATTTCTTCCGGGTTTTTCATGTCAATAGCCTAGCTTCTTCTTTGGAACGTCAAATTTCTCTCTTCATTTTTCTATCTGTTTGAATTCTCTGAGCTTTCCTCTGTTTTTGACTGATATCAGCCTATATATCCTCAGCTATGTAAGTGGGTCTGGGTTGGTTTATTTTTCTATGATCTCGATGATCATAATTGTGATAGTTTACTCTTATCATTTGCATTCTTTGAGGCCATATGCATTCTTATTTAAGCGGCTTAGTGTGTGGTCTACTGTTCAACAGCCGTTTCTACAAAAAGATCAGACGAGCAGATCTTCCTTCTTGCCTTCGGCAATCTTTTCTCGGAAAGATCAAAGTACTAACAAACCAGATTCAATTTAGAATGATCTTATATTCTCTCATTGAGTCAAGTGGAAATGATATCGGGGGCTCTGAATTCGTTTCTAGAGCTTTATTCTTGCTTCATCTCACTGTTTCCTTGAAATCTACCATTTTGTTTTAATCTCCTCTCACAGAAAATGTATAATTCTTCCCTGGTATTGATTTGCTTCTCTTTACTCTTTTTTCATAGAAAACACAATCATCTGTCTTCCATCTTCAACAACGAGCTGAAACGAGAATTCAAAGTGGCCATGTGAATCCTGACCGAGCGAATTTGATAATGGCTGATGTCTCCAAGATGTGGAGAACGCTGATGGCACAAGCAGAAGCTCGTAATAAATTGGTACAAGCTAGTCTAAATTTTTACAGAACTGCTGAGCAAGTTCTCTCTGTTCTAGAGAGCTTAGAAAAGCAATATCGATCAGATGAAGATTTCTGTGGAGCATGCAATATCGAAGATCATCTTAGCTCACCCGTTACAACTCCATTGAACGAAAATGAGCCGGAGACCGGTGATAAGAAAATAGCTCAAATTATTTCGAAGCATCAGGAACAAAAGGAGGCTTTTCATAAGGCAACCACTCTCGCCAGGCGTAATATGGAATCATTCATCCGATATGCTCTTTTCTCAATGTCAATATATCATCATAATAACCAAACTGGTCCTAAATATCGTATAGCTGAGAACAAGGTGAATCACATTATGGATTGTATCACCGAGCAAGAGGAACGTACAATAGATAGTTGGACGGCTCGTAAGAGGCGTCTAGATTACTGTCAACAATATGTTCTCGTTGAACATTCTGGTCGACAAGCTTTGAAATGGATCCGTGATACAGGTGAAATGTGGCTCAATCGCGCTTTAAGTAAAGATTTAGCCTCACGCAGTCGAGAGGAGCTTGAAGATGCTCACAAGTCATTGCTTGAATTCCGGGTACAGGTTAAAGAAACGAAGGAAAAGGTCAGACTTTTGATACAATTGTCAGAAAATCTGATGGATAGAGGGCATATCCATTGTCCAGCTATCAAATACTGGTGTGATTTAGTGAAAAAATCTTTCGATGAATTCTCCGAATCACTTGATTCATACCGACACAAGCTTGAAGAATGTTTGGGCTTGGAAACCGGAACATCTTTGAGTGATAATCAGACTGAAACGGGAGGTAGCATCGGTGATCGTAGCTCTGATTCATCACTAGAGAGCAAGTTGAGTAGAGAACGATTCCACCTCTATTCTTCATCCAGTAGAGCTAACAATCCTGATAGAACATCTTCTTCAGCCAACAGCGTTGCCAGTGTGTCCTCCTTGTCTTCTACTGCTGTGATAAACGGTACGTCCAAGAACTGTGAAGCTAACACGTCTTCCATCAGTGCTACTAGTCGTCTGCCTCAGTTATCCGTTGACCAACTGGAGGTCAAACGTAAATACGCTCGTAAGAGAGAATTCATCATGGCCGAGCTACTTCAAACGGAAAAAAGTTATGTAAATGATCTCAAAAAGTGTTTGGACACCTATTTAACTGAATTTAAGAACTGTGAACCTGATCATCCTCATCTCAAAGGGAAGGAAAGCATAATCTTTGGTAACATTGAGCAAATTCATAGTTTCCACAATGAGTAAGTTCCGTTTTTTTTTCTATTGATTGCTTAACTCATATCGCTTCCATTATCTTTGTTAGAATTTTTCTGAAAGAATTGGAAAAGTATGAGAAAATGCCCGAAGATGTTGGCCATTGTTTTGTTACTTGGGCTCGATCGTTTGACATCTACATTAATTATTGCAAAAACAAGCCTGACTCGAACGCAGCTCTTGAAAGTCCAAAGATTACCGCTTTTTTCGAAGAAGTACAACGTAAACAAAAGGTTGACGACACCATTGGTTCTTTATTGATCAAGCCTGTCCAACGAATTATGAAATATCGTCAGCTTTTAGAGGGCCTTTTATCGTGCTGTGAGGAAGGTCTTCAGGGTGAGATCAAGGATGGTCTTGAAGTGATGCTTTCAGTGCCCCAAAAAGCTAACGATGCATTACACTTGAGCATGTTAGAAGGATGTGATATAGCTGCTAGTCAATTAGGTGATGTTATTCTACAGGATTCGTTTCAAATTTTCGATCCTAAAACTCTTATACCCACGAGAAAGCGTCGCGAGCGTCGAGTATTCTTGTTTGAACTCTATATCGTATTTGCCAAAGAAACCAAACCCGATCTCAGTCAGGTCATCAGCCAGGCAGCCATCAATGGCAACAGCGGAGCTGATCGAAGCAGTAATAGCAATGGTGGAATCAATAATTCTGCATCAGGATCATCCAACTCTCCTCCAACCGTATTTAATCCGAACAGAGTTCGGTATATCTACAAGAGTCGCTATATGCTGGCTGAGATTGGCTTGGCAGAGACCATCGATAATGATGAGTGCAAATTCGCTATATGGTCAACTGGAGCTTCAGCTCGAGGGCCGAATGTGCAAGAAAATAAAATAATAATGAAAGCATCATCGCCGGAGGTGCGACAGACGTGGATAAAAAAATTAAAAGAAGCAATGCAAGAAAGCTATTTCACTTCGAGAATTTCTTCCATCAGTCTATCATCATCCAAAACAATTTCTCAAGACTCTACAAACAATTATCTGAACAATAATAAGAATCATTCAACTAGTGTCGTCAAATCAATAAATGATTCATGATGATTAGGAAATATATACAATTATATTTAATGTTACATATGTATAAATACCTCAAGACTTAAAAAAATTGCCATAAAACGCTCATGTCTGCTTTTTTATTTTTGAATTGAAATAAGTGCGGATGAAAAAATTGAGAAACAACAGGAAGTATGAAAAATAAACGGAAAAACTGAAAATCGATTCTCCCAGAGTGATTTTGCAAGGTACTCCGGTCATTTTCATGACCAATTCGTAGATTGCAACGTAAAAGCCTATCACCATTTGAGCAATCTGTAAAGTGGTTATCGAAAAAGCCACAAATCTTGGCATTCGAAAACCCAGTGCTCGTAATGAATAATAGCTATACATGATACTGTGGACGAAATAGTTCATGGACCCAGTCCATCGATTGATGGCAACCATTCCGGGAAAGTATTTGAAAACACAAATGACTGTCATTGCATGATGATACCAGTGTAAGAATGAGAGTTTCTGTTTTCGAAGAATAATGAAAGCTGTGTCACCGAATTCCAAGATTTTTGACCACACAAACAGCCAACTCCAAAATAAAACTGATGAATTTTGTGTAAAAGAATTTTCACAAGCTGCCGCATGAAAACCATCATGATGAAGAACACTCAGAATTTCTGGGACCATTGAATAAGCTCCTGCAATCGAAAAAAGTGCTAATAGACCACTCCATACAGCAAGAGGAAGGCGAAGCTGGAAAGGTTTCCGATTTTTCATTAATTGAATCCCCAAATGCACAAGAATTACGTAAATTGAAGAAAGATACAAACAAATTGTCCAATTTTGACGGTGCCATTCCTGCCAGTAATCGAATTGAATGATCTTGCCTGGAGGAAGAAAGGACACTTTTCGATGGACTAAATCATCGTTCGAAACTGGCACTACGTTCATGATTGATGAGCAACTTTTCTGTAAGAATGAAACATAAAAATATTAAAATCAACTTTCTATTGGAAAAATTCCCTACTCTCTGGATTAAAAAAATTATAATGTCAAGCTTTTATAAGCTTTTATAAGGAGAAGTCTGACTGGTGTGATATGACTGTTTTTCTCAAAAAATTAAAGCCTTTAAAAGCAAATTTACTAGTGATTTAGAGCGTTTGTCAAGTTTCGATTGTTGATGAGAGGAATCTGATTCATTAACACTCAATCTCAAGGATCCTTACAACTGCAATCAGCCAAGTTATATCAATACAATGGCATGACTCAACTGAAGGAAGGATACTGTGGTCATTTGAGCTTTTCGCGTAAACGTTATCTCAATGTCATCCAATGATCTGGATTGCCCGGAACGAAGGCAAAATACATCTCTTGTAAGCATTTTATTGATAGACAAAGGCTACTGATTCCGATAATCATCAAACTTCTTCTCATTTCTTCTTTACCCACAGGTTTTCGAAACATCTTCACATTCTTCTCCTTGTTGATACTCATCACGGAGCTAGTGTTTTAAATTCATCCACAACTCAAGCTCTCTCGTCTTTTATTATCGGCTTCTTGTCGTGTGCCAGCTTTACAAATGATCCGTGCTTTAGTTGAACATTTGAGAGACAAAGTTTTCGAACATTGACACCCCTTGAACTCACTTGGAGCTTAAAACAGGTAGACAATATACGTCATTTTGAATATGAGATCAAGTGAGGGATCAATTAGATGAAGAATGCTGAGCTAAGCATGTAAATTTTCACAATTTTAAGTATTCAGTTTGTACAAAATATACACGACTATGTGGATAGAAATATTTTAAAAAATTCTTTATACAATTTGATACTTAGATAACATTTGGTAAAACAGAGCTCATCGCAGACACTTCTTTGGTTGATAGAGGCTTCAATTTGAACATTTCATGCTCTTTTTTGCCTTCGAGAGTGGAAAGCTTATCCATATTATCTTTCATGGTGTTTCGAGTTTTATCGATGTTAGTGTTGATTGATTCTTGATCTGAGGAGGATTTCAATTGGAAAAAAATCACTTATTAACGAAGAAAATCTCTCTACAAGCCTATGGATGCACGGATCTTACCTCGCTTTATAATGTCCTGAGCTTTTAATTTTTCAGTTCGAACAAACATGTTGGCAAAATTGAGCCATACTTTTTCCTCACTCTGCTTCTCAATAGCTCTTTAAAATGATAAGAACAATTCAAATTAACAATCATCCACAAAATTTTTCAAACCTCTTCCTTACCTGAGAGCTTCTCGATTCTTGTTTCGTCTCCTATCAAACTCAACCAACATTTCGCGATCAGCCAAAATCTTACCACCGAGCCTCTCTGATTCTTGAAGCAATCCAAGTAGATCATCCATCGTTGCTGATTATCACTGGATCAACTTGATTAAAATTCAATTATTGAATAATTTAAATTGATCAATAAACAGCGCAACAGAGTTCAGACCTTAGAATGCTTAAACAGATGGCAGCTTGGCGCTTTAAATCATTTACATGCCGGTTTGCGATGAAAACAAACAAGCATGCTTTGATTGTTACGTTAATTTTTTCTGTTAAATTGTGAATTAATTGGAAGCTGTTTCCTGATATTATGAAATTTTTGACTTTTTGTGATCACAGTATGTGTTGATTGAGTTCCATTGTGGGCTTGTATTTGATCAGCTATGAGATATTTTAATAAGAAGAGAGCTCCTGGTCATCTTGGTGGTTCAAAGCCACAATTGAAAAAGAGAAGAGTTCATGATGATCGGAAAGATGGTTCATCTAAAAGTAAAAAGAGTAAGTTTTTGACAAGTGAATGATAATTATTATTTGATTTTAATTTGAGATTTCTTCATGAATCGATCAGAACTCCAGCCTGTTGAGGATCCAACTGATGATGATCCGGTAGTAGAGGTAGTTGCTAAAAATGATAATGAAGAACAAGAATCTATACCAAATCCACTTCAAGAGCTTATTTCATGGTAATAATAATTACTGTCTCTCACTAGTTAACTCCATTAATCACTGGTATTCTTTTTCTCTTTCGACAGTCTTGCTTCATCTTCAAAAATTTCCTCTTCCAAAGCTGCCAGTGATATTAGTTCAAAAGGAAAAAAGACAGAGTCGTCTAGGAAATCTGAAACTCAAGAGGAAGCTCCCGAAATAGATGAAACCGAATTAGAAATTGACTCTGGTGAAGACGATGATGTATTTGACTCTACACTTTCCATGAAAGCGAATAATTCGTTTGAATCTCATATTAGTCGAGACATTCAAGAATATGTGCAAAATATTGGTTCACTTCACTCAGTCAGCCGAGAAATGAGACTTCCTGCCTTAAAAGAATGTCTCTATGAATATAAGGTAACCGATAGTGATATAGACAATCCTCTACATTTTTATAAATCGTTGGGAGATTTTGATATCAAGCAAAGTTTGATCGATAATCTTCAAAGGCTACTTATATCGAATATGGGTTCTGGACACACATCAGGACTAGATCTATTACAATGTGAAATCCTGAGCATTCTAGCTGGTTATAAGGATTTTCTTTTTTGTGAAAGAACTCATGAAATCGGAGAGAAAATTCGCCCAATCTATTGCCTCCATGCTCTCAATCATGTGTTAAAAACTCGATCCAAGATAATCCATCACAATACCAAATTGAGCAAGTCAAGTAATGCTAACACTGACTATAGAGACCAAGGATTAACGAGGCCAAAAGTTCTGATTTTACTTCCTTTTAGGGAGAGTGCACGTAAAACAATAGACTGCATAATTGAGTTGATATCAGGAGATCAAGACGATAAAGCTCAAGAGAAGATCAATATCATGAATATAAAGCGGTATCATGGTGAATTTCAAGCTGATGCACCATCTTTAGCTCGAGCCAACAAGCCTCAAGACTACAATGAACTATTCGCAGGTGATACTGATGATTCTTTTCGTATAGGAATCTCTGTAACCAAGAAAAGTTTAAAACTCTATTCGGATTTCTATACCAGTGACATAATTGTTGCCTCACCTCTTGGTCTGAGAATGGTTATTGGTGCCGAAGGTGACAGAGAAAGAGATTTTGATTTTCTATCATCTATTGAACTTATCATCTTGGATCAAGCGGAAGTTTTCCTGATGCAAAACTGGGAACATGTTCTAGACATAATGAAACATTTGAACGTCCAGCCCACTGAATCCCATGGCGTTGACTTCTCCCGTGTGCGTATGTGGGCTCTGGATGGTCTCTCAAAATGCTATCGACAATCAGTCATAATAAGTAGTGTACAGTCAGCTCAAATTACCTCTCTGTTCAAGACTAAGTGTTGCAATTACGAGGGTCGCATAGTGGTTCGGAATCCCATCCTACCGTCCTCTAATCAATTGAGGCGAGTTATTGTTCAAAGTCCGCAAACTTTCTATCGTTTTGAATCAAATTCTCTGTTGGAATCTGTTGAAGAGCGGTTCAAGACATTCACGGAAAGAATTCTTCCTCGGTGTAGAGATTTAGGCGAAGCCCATACAATGATTTTTATTCCATCATATTTTGATTTTGTCAAGCTTCGAAATTATTTTCGTACAGAGGACATAAATTTTACTCAAATTTGTGAGTACACCAAGCCCGGAAAAATTTCACAATCGAGGGCTTGGTTTTTTCATGAGGGTAGGAATTTTCTTCTGTACACAGAAAGATGTCATTTTTACAATAGGTTTCGAATCAAAGGGATTCGTCATCTGGTTTTCTATCAACTTCCTACTCATCCTCATTTTTATAGTGAGTTATGTAATCTTTTACATCCTGGATACCAAGGCAAAAAGTTCCAAGGGGATGAAGCCTCAATGAACTGTACGGTCATGTATGATAAGTTCGACTTTGTCCAATTGCAAGCTGTTGTAGGAGCTGAAAGAGCTTCTTACATGATCAACTCAGGAAATGACGAACATATCTTTCTCAGTCAAGCACAGAAATAGATTATATTCATGTATGTATACATTCGATCATCTCTTAGTTTCGATGCCAGCCAATTTTTGGCTAAAAAATTTGTTCTGATTGATGAATGTTCTTCTTTTTTACACTCATTTCTCATTTTCGTCTTCATTTTTTAGTTTCAATGATAATAATAAACTCTTCACAAAAGCTCATATTGACTAGATAACATGATCCACGATCTGAATCGTCTTCGATCTGACTGGGCTCAGCTAAGCACTTTTCAAACTAATTTGTCAACTTCATAATTCAAGTTTGATTGTAGGCAAGTGTTCTTTGATCGCAAAAATTTCTATCAGTATAACGATTTGTTTTTCGCTTATTTCGATGATCTCGATTTGCTTGTGAATTTGCAGACTTCACCAATATTTCCAATATTTCATCGTCTCCATCAATTGAGAAACTTTTACCATTCAAAGTGCTACACTGGCTGTCATAAGTGCTGTTCCGACGAATTCTGATACCAGGTAAACTGCCCCATTTAGATGCTATCCTGGGATCACTTTCGTGATCAGAATAGCCATTATCTAATATTTTGCGCAATTTTTGATCAGCTTGTTGTTCTTTGGATGCATGCTGAGCAGTTGGCTTGGATATATCAGTCTGAGATAGAGAAAGAGAGGGAGGTTGAGTAGAAGAAGAGGAAAAAAATATCAAGTGAGATGATTGAACAAAACAATGAAAGGATGATGGATATGATTGAAGAGGATGAGGGGTATGTGTGAGGATGAGAAGACATCAAAGAGGGAAGAGGATAAGTAGATTCATTGTTTTTGAATAAACTTATTTGCTCTTCCTTCTCTCATCCATTTATCTTCTCAGTGGAATCCAGTGGCTTTGCTTACTTAGTGTTTTTTGAAATTATTTTGCTTTTAAACAAGCTCACTTGATTCAATCTCACTATTAATAACTCATTCTTACCTCACTAATAGCTCTACTCTTTGTTTTAATCTTTTCCATATTATTAGCTTTCTTTTCGACCTGCTCTTTAACTCTCTCCCTTGTTGTCCGATATTCAAGGGCAAATTCTGATATTGTTTTAAATACTTGATGTGGTCTAAGTTCTTTGGCACTGTGAGATGAATAGCCCAAGAAGACCAGTAGCTTCCGAAATCTATTCATAACACGTCGATGTACAATTTTGAGCACTGCTATCCGTTCACCACAATCGAGTAGAAAATCGGACATCCTTGAGCGAAGTTGTGGTTTGTCTTTCTCCTCATGCTTTGTAATCACTTTCAAATAGTCCCATGATGACTTGCAATCAGACTCTAATTTTTGTATAGTTCGGTGAACTTCATCGAAATCAATTTTGTACGCTCGAGTTACTGCTCCAAATTCGGAATACAAGTCACTAGATTTTGGAAATTTTTCTAAAACAATGTTGCATAAGTGATGAAGTAGAGAATGCTTGTGGACGGTATCCTTAACTTCCGGTACTTTGCTTAGATATTCAATTTGAAAACCTTTCACTTCTACTCCATTGAGGAAGTTACCAACGGAAAGAAGAGTGGACAAAATGATTCTGAAATAGAGAGAGGAGGAAAGTCAATCATGGAAGAATATACTAGCATTTGTGACTAAATTTAATTCATTTTTCATTTTTCAAATTCTAGAAAAATGAATCAATAATTTGATGTTTGACAACGTTCCAACTTACCTAAAAGTTTCACTTTTTTCAATCTCCTCGATGGCATTTTTGAGATCCATCAACTGTTCAGCTATTTCTTCTTCAAGTGTGTCATAGTCAAGCTTAAAAGCCCATAATTTGAGTCGAGCTTCGAGATCACTAATTGAGGCAAGAGTGAGAAGAAAATTCTCCGCACTTCCAAGAGGAACATCAGGGTTGGATAATTGAGCTTCAGCAATTTTGGTTTTCTCATCTTCCGTAGGCATCATGGTGCTCAAAATTTTTTCGATACCTTCGCGGTTCATTATGGTTGAATCCATTTTCATAATTGCAATCTTAATTGCCTTTGGAGGTGGCAATTTTGTCATACCAATGTTGATTGCGTTTGATCGTTTGGTATCTAGTACGATCACCTCATTCTTTTTGCCCTCTTGAGTTTTCTGTATCATGAACACAGTAACAGAGGGAAAGAGAAAGAGCAAGAGAAAGAAAGAAAGAATGAAGATGGCGAATTAATTCCATGAAAAAATTTAACGAAAATAAAGTCATGCTTGAGTTATTTAAGGATCTCACAGTGGAAGACACACACACACACATCAACAAGTCAATGAAACACGAGATGCTACGAATTGGGCTACACAAGAGGAACCACACACATGCATGGAACGTTCGGAATGGGGACAAAATGTCAGAGGATGCCTAAGCTTACCTCCTTTACACCCATAACAGCAACAGGAGAGATGAGTGAAGTTCATGAGAATTTAGAACACATAGAGAGAGAGAGAGAGAGAGAGAGAGAGAGAGAGAGAGAGAGAGAGAAAAGGAGAGGAGGAGAGATGGGACAGAACGGGCCAAGTGAGGATGAAAGAGGATGGAAAATTGATTTCATTATGGAGGGTGAAGAAAAGGAGATTTGATGGAGATAAGGAGGTGAGTAAAGAGAGAGAGAGAGGTAGGGAAAGAGAAAATAGAGATGCGAATCAAAATGATGATGATAAGTTTTGGATGGCAATAAATTTTGGCCAATTGAATGGCTCAATGAATGTATTATATATATTGTGCTCATGGAGCAGAATAGTTTTTCCTCCATCTCAAGTGGTGTTAAGTATAGATTAGATGAGTAAACGGACAAGGAGATTTGATACTTTTTTGAACAAACAATAAGAGAAGTAATTGCAAATATACATGTAAGTAACAAATAAATCAACTTACCTTGTTTGGTAACTCTTTCGGCCTATTCTCGAATAGATGCTCCAATTTTTGAGAATCTATTGCTACTGGCTTGATATCATCCCATATTGTTTTCTTCTTTGTTAATCTACTCAATAATGATTTATCCTCTTTGACTTCGCGCCAAAATAGTTTAACTGTCTTCTTGTTTTTGTTAATAACTTTTTGATTAACATCTAGAATAGGTGAAGGAGTATTTTGTTGCCTTCCATTGCTCAGTATAGAAGATATGCCTGAGGATAAAAGTAGATAAGAGGGAATTAAAAGGACTTGATCATACTGGAAGAGAAAAATTTTTCATCCTCTCCAAGATTTGAAACTTCGAAAATCAGAATAAAGATGAGATAATTTAAAAATTGAAACGTGATGGAAGAGAGAAATTCAAATAAAGTTTCGTTGACTTGAAGTGAGATTTTGTTCTGATCGGAAAAGGAATTGATTTTGTCCTCCAATACTTTTTCTTCAACTCGTAAATTTTTAAGAGATGGAAAGAGAGGGAGAGTGCCACAGAAAAAAGATAGAATCTGAAACATTTTAAGACACACATCAACTCTTCAATGAAAGAAGAAAAATTTCCCCGAAAAAGGTAAAAAAGAAGAGATGCTAGATGGTTCTAAAATTTTAGAATCTTAGAACATATCAACATTCTCATATATTTAAGGGGAGATATTAATATGATAATTAAGGTGAACAATAAAACAATAGGGGAGAGAAGAAGAGAGAAAAAACAAAAGGAATCTTTTCCGTCTGATACTCTCAACAACAAGCTATAGTAATCAGAACATGCCCATCATTCAAATGCTGTTTAGTTGGAGTGAAATTTAATTCTCCAGTAAAGTATCTTCAAATATTCCTGATGGCATAGATCTTTACATGTAGATGAATATGCATACTAACCGTTTTGTCGAAAAAATGATGGAGTGACTGGTGGCGGTGGAGGGCATGGACTGCCACCCATGGTTTTTGGTCCTGAATGAAAACTAGGTAAAGTTGATGGTGGTGGTGGAGGTGGAGGAGCTGGTCCACCACCCAATCCAGGCGAGTTCATCGGCATTGGAGGCGGTGGAGGGGGTATAGGAGATGATCCGTCATTTTCCTGTGACATCAAAAGAATGAGATAGAAAAACGCTGTTACTTTTCATCACCATTCAATTATTCATGTATTCAATTTTGGAATGAAAAGCCCTTGAAAATGACACACAAGTCATGGTAAAAAGTGGCCTCATCGATCAATGAGAGAGAGAGAAATAGAAACAGAGAAAAGTGAATAGAAAAAATAGATTCAGAGGCATCTCGATGATAGAATGGATGATAATGTTGGAAAAAATAATTCAACACTCACATCATAAAAGAATTCATGATCTGGAGAAAGATGAAAGTTGGCTTGAAAAATGTCCAAATCATCATCCGACTTGAGATCGGTGAAATCGAGATCCTTGATTAACAATGGTCGTGTAGAGACATCATTCAAATTCCACCGACGATTATTATTGTCTTTGGAATCCGAATCACGACAATGGTTATTATTATTAATAATCATTCTCGCCCCGGAGTTTGAGGGAGATTTAAGGATTTGCTCTTGGATAGATTTTACTCCAAGTGTGCTTCCACAATTGATTGGATCACTGAGGTCAAGTTGACTTGAGATATTGTCCAACGGAGACCATAATTTTGGGGAGGTTGGTAAATGGTTATTGAGATGGTCAATTTGTCCTTGGTCTTGACCATTATTATTGTACATCATCTGTAGGAATAGGAAGAGAAACAAAAAAGAGAACGAAAGAAAATAAAACAAAATTAGCCGAAGTTATTCCAGTGGATAAATGTGTTTAGCGCGAAGAATGGATAGAAAAGCGGACGAAATGGAACGAAATACGTGAAATAGATATGAAATTAAATAAATAATACAGATTGAATAGTAGGTAGCAAAGAGTACTAACTCCAAGTGATGCTTACCAGCGAATTTCCTAGTTTTGAATCTCATTTTATTTCAATTGATAATTTCTGGCCCCGAAATGAAACATAGATGATAATTTTTGGCTACCATATCACACCTGATGGAAGGAAAGTTTTCATCTATCAGGTAGAGAATCTGGTCAAAAACCAATGTATTCAGCTATCTGTCCATTTTGACCAGTTCTCCAACTGAATGATCGGGGCCAAAAATTATCACCACAATTTTTGATCTTCCATCAAGTGGTCACAAATTATCAGTCGAAATATTGTCGAGAATAACATTCTCAGCTAAGTCTCCGAAAACCGGAGACTTAGGCAACTAAGCTACCCAGGAAACGTTTCAATTTCTCTGGCCTAGTGCTCACACTTGTAAATACTCTTTGGCAGATAGTTAATTACACTGGAATAAGCTAACCACAAGAGAGAAAGAGGAATACTGATGTTTTCTTATTTACTGTATTTGACTCATTTTTGTTGATTTTGTTGAGAAAAAAAAAATTTCTTCTTCATCCTCATCTTCTCCAGCTTTCCACTCAATTTTTACTTGTCTAGCTTAAATGACTAAAAACTTGAGCAAATGAGTTCGGAGTCTTAGTGAATCAGATGAAGAAACTGAAAGAATCGACTCGGCATGAAGGGAAGAGAGAGAGAGAGAGAGAGAGAGAGAGAGAGAGAGAGAGAGAGAGAGAGAGAGAGAGAGAGAGAGTTATTTTTTCATGTTGTTCTGCTTTCTGAGTCACTTTCTGGCGAGAGATTCAATTTTAACCACTAGCTGAAATCTTTCTCTTTTTCATCTCTACCCGTGCAATGATTTGTTAGTTTCAAAGTAAGTTTTAAAGATAGAATAGGAAACTGTGGTGCGGCCTGCTCTTGTGAACTCAATTTCTCAGAGCCACTCTCTTTTGCACTGATGGAGATAGATCCATATCATTTTTTTCTTCTTCCAGGCATCATGCCTTGAACTTTGGTGATAGACGAGCTAGGGATGGGTCTTGATAACTGAAAAATTTGCTTAATTTTTACCCGAGACAGAATGAGGTAATGAAAAGCGTGAAGAAAAAAGAATATAAATGTTCTCATTCTCACTGTCAGTAGGAGAGAAGCAAGTGAGCCTCGTAAACACCATCATATTACTTCATTTATCCGAAAGTTTTCGAGGGATGGAAACAAAAGACCCTTCTCTTCCAGCAATTTATTCTGACCATTCAGATAAAAAAAACTTGTGATGGTATGAAAAACGAAAATCGACTTCAAACTGAATGTTTATCCTTTAAAACCAAGACTGAAAAATTTTTGGTCAGAGCATTCTACAATATACATCCTTCGTAAATCATTCCTCAGCATTCTAATTCTCAATTTGAGTAGAAATTCCATCTCCCTCAATCAGCTTTTCATGATACCTTGAATCTTAAGATTTTTTTTGTCAATCACTCTCTATAATAATTGAATTCAAGCTATCTTATCACCAAATAAATTTAGTCGTTCGCACTCTATTCTTATGATCTTCACTAGAGGCTCTATATTTCTCTAGGTAATTCATTCATGAATTTAGGTCTATAACTACACAAAATTCCTCAAACTAGCACACTCTAGAACCCTACTTGGTAAAGATAGTTGAGATGGATGAAACTTTGAGCAAAATATTTGAAAGAAAAGATGAACCGCTCAGTAAACGCTTGGCAAATTCATTTTGGAATTTCTTCAAAAAAAATTGTAGAAGCAATTCTGTTGAAAGGTTTTCAGAATAGTCTAACAACACGCTCAGTGTAGTAAAGGCAATTTCTTACCGTGAGATTCGAATTTGTTACTCTATTGACGCCGGTGGTACCGTTCACAGTGTGCAGACTACTGGCATCCCATTTGGAGAATTCTTTATTTCTCTTATTCAACTCTTCCTCGATCATACCACAATCAAGTCCGTTGCCGTTGATAATATTGTTATTTTTACTACAATTTGTTCGCTGTTTACCGCCACCTCCACCGCCTCCACTATCAACCAGAGATGGTGGAACTAGCTTGATTGTCTCGATTAGAGGTGATTTTTCTTCATTGCTACCTGATGAGTATGCGGACGATGCACCGGAAGATGTGGACGAAGTACTGCCGTATGAATCGGCACTTGAACACGAACATATGCTCGCCCGTTGACCTCTTAAATTGTAGTCTGATTGTTGTTTTATTAGCGTATTGTGGCGAGCATCACGCTCTCTTCTTCGCCGAAATCCAGGAGTAATGTCGTCTGAGGTAGTTTTCACCGATGAAGTACCGTTGGATGTGGCCTTTGAAGAATCTCGTACCAAACTATTTCGAGGACTTACTGAACTTGAAAGTCTGGGCACTCGGATTGTGTTGGTGGAGGTACTGCTTGTCACATTGTTACTAATCGATGATGCGGTTTTGTTGAACTGTTTAGTTCTTTCCAGAACTTTTCTTTGCCACGAAGGTACTATTTCACTGGTTATTTTGGTCACTTTAGGCTGGACGGTACTTATTGAGTGTCTGATACTTTTTCGTTGACCACTATTTGAAACTGTCATTGAGCCTGATCCATTGGATGACAATTCGTTGAGATAATTTTGTGTGGCTCGAGCTCGTGTTCTCGATATTGATCGACGATATTCTTCACACACTGAGTCTATGGGAGCATCACCATCTTCATAGCGTAATACAGCTTCGTAGGCAACGAATTGTTTTCTCAGTTTAACTTCAATCCCTTGCTTAGACAAATAGTGTTGTATGATACGTTCCATGCCTTGTTCCTCAAGTGAATCGACTACATCATAAAAAGTATCTTGATCAGGTAAGCCTTTGAGTGTCAAATTGACCAATGCCATGGCCTGTGTGAGCATTTCCATGTCTGCACAATTTTTATCATTAAGTAAAGTGATTATGTTGTACCATGGCTTGGCTCCTAGAATGTAAAGGGAGAGAAGGAGATAAAGAAAAATGAGCGAGAGATAAACATGGAAGGGAAAGAGAGTGATGATGATCTCCATGTTTTACTTGAAGAAGATGAAGAAGAAGTTTAGAAATAAGATGAAAACATGATTATGATGGATGCATGGTGGAGGTGAAGAGCGAAAGCAAAAAAGAGAGAGAAAAAAATTGGCCAATTGAGTATTTTATCACGAGAAGTGATGCTCGCTCATCACATCCGAAATTCATTCTTCAGACAAGTTCAGTTGAGCTCAGTTCACGAGATGGAAACGAAAAAGCAAGATGTGCAAGTGATACTTGTACACTTCATGGTATTATGAGAGTATGTGGTGTATACCACATACTCTCATAATCATCAAATTAGCAGCTCACAATCATCTAATCAGCGAGTCTAGGGTGAGAGAACTGGTGGGAAGAATCGTCTCAAATTCTTTCTCTAGATGATATGGAATTTTGATTAATTGTTCATCTCTCTCTAAGCGTACTTTTGCCGTTTTATTCAGGAAAAAAAGATTGCATGCATCTCGTGAGTTCAATCAGAGCACCTTGGCACATAAGGTGCCAAGTAAGGTGCGGTGATGAGTGTTTCTTCAATCTCAAAAATTTTTCATTCCATTCTACTCATCCAAAGTGTATATCTTCCGAAACCATCCAATTTATCGGAGATACATGATCAAAGGAAATCTGCTCTTCTTCCATTGCCCTTCGATATTATTAATCTGTTTCTGCCTTGAATGTTAATCAACCTCACGGAGAAGAACAATTTTCCTGTTCCAACCATGAATCTGACATTCTGGAACAGAATTGTTTGACGGAACTCTCTCTCAACTGTGCATACTTGTGCTTATAATAAATATATATTTTTCAAAAGTCAGATAGGATGCTAGACAAGGATGCAAATCAAGAGATGTACATGGTTTGATCGGTAGGATTTGAGATGCTCTGAATTTGGTTTGAAGGCGTGATGATGATCGAGAATAGTATGGATATGAAACGATGGAAAGATTTGAATAGCAATAATCATCATTTTGACCAGCAGGCAAGAGGGATTGAAAAAAAATTGGATTAAAATTTATTCACATCTCTTCTCAGTCAATAGTTTATACACAAAGTGATGCGGCAAGCTTCATCCATCGTTCGATTGTAATCAGTATGCTTGCCATGAAAGATTTGAGAGAGAGAGAGAAAAGAAGAGCAAGATGCAAATGAAGATGAACACTTTATCAACACACACACACACAACTGGTCCTCAATCATCATCATTTGAATTATCTTAATCACTTTTCTCCTCTTCTTCTGTTCAATGTTCTGACTAATGGGAGATAATTGAAGTTGTACAAGTTTTTACGACTGAACCTGGCCATGTATGTTGCAATTGAGCATCCAAAAAATGATAATACCTCATCTCTCTCTCTCTCTCTCTCTCTTTCTATCTCTCGTTAAAAAGAATCTGTGACAGTTGGAAAGAGTATGAGAAAAAATGGGGAACATATTTATAACCGTATAGAGTCAGGATGCTGCTGGAAGATTGAAATGATATATATTTAAGATGGGAGAATAAAAAATCGTTTAATTTGGCTATTCGATCGAGCATTTATATCTCACATCCAGTTAAACGCCTTCAATTTAGGTTTTCTTCTTCTTCCTGTAAGTTTATCCCTTTCTGTTTCAACATGCTCATCTCTATTTATCGCACCTCTAACAACCAACAGTCAAGATCAGTATCTAAAATGATACTCAATTCACACACACACACATACAAATATACCATCTGCTGTGCAGGAGTGGGCCAACAATCAAATACATGTACAACACTTTCTAATCAAATGGTGATGTTAATCAGGACTTATGAAATGCTTTCACACCTTCGAGTCATTGCTCTTGAGATTTAAGTTTCAGGCTTCAGAAATGAATGGAATTCAAAAATTCAGCGAGAAAAAAAAATTCGTTCTAAAGATGAGTTGTTGAAAAAAAATCATACTAATTGTAACCATATTAGCTCATGAGATAGTTGTAGCTGAATAATTTCGAACAATTTTCTGTATACAATTTGTGAGATTAACCACTACTAGATAATTTCTATTCTAGTTGATAATTGCTAAAGAACATCAGGTGAACGCTATAGGAATCTAATTGGCACACGTCATGAAGACTTTTCACACTTGAGAATGTTATTTGTGTGATTGGAAATGATATCTTGAATTTCCTTTTTTTCAGTTATCTGGGTCTGAAGCAACAACAAAGTAAGGACAAGATGGAGAAATGCTCAGAAAGAAAAACTAGACGATCAAATCGAGATATCATAGGCGAGCATCTCATGAAACTGATGCAACATGTGCAATCAAGAAAAAAAGATAAAAAGAGGAAATGAAAGAAGAAAGAAAAATTAGTGCTTTCCAACAGCTCATGTTACTCTATAAAAACTATCCATAAACGTGATTAAGAAGAACGAAAAAAATTTTAGATCTGATTATGATACAAACTGAATGAGCTTTTGGTGAATTTTTGCTACATCATTAAATTTTAAAGCTAATAAGCTGAAAATGAATGTGAAAATATTCAAAAGATTTGCGATCAAAGTTCTGGAATAGAAGTTCTGGTTTGCTAACTTTTTTCCTCTAAATATCACAACATTTTTTAACCCCCCACAAGCAAGATTTCAAAGATGAATTGTAGGAAAAAATTTCATTAAGTGAATAATTGAAACTTACCTCTCTCGGAATCAACTATATTAATTGCCTCTAGTAACAGGTGACAATTTGAATCCTGATATTCGACAAACTTGTAGAGCAGTTTTAAGGCAGCTTTGACAACCAATCGATTCTGTGAAAATAAGATGAAGATAAAAATTCAGTTAAATTTGATCAAAATTAAAAAGATGCTAAAAGCAATTGAGGAGCGTTTTGAATGTTTTTTATCATCAATCTTTGAAAAGAAGAAATTTTTTTCCCCAATAAAATATTAGGTAATTATCAAATTTGATGATACTATTATTATCATAATATTTGATCAATCATCCATAAAAAAACCCAAATAATAAAATAAGCATGAGATAAGTAAAAATCAGTCATGCTCAAGTTTCAATTAACAATTCGTTACACGTGGCAGTGAAAACAAGAGACATCAACATTATACCTATTTGATATCATGCTGTGTAAAAAAAGAATGGGATGAATCACTTCCAACAGTTCTCGAGTTTCAGTTTCAGATGCTGATTTTTATGTGTGTGGTACCTCACACTGGGTGTAGTGTATCCTTTTTCACTTCGAAACATTTCATCAACAATTTGATAGAGTAACTGGTCAATTCATCCACGGGCTCTCATGTCCACATGCTGGCCATCTACAGATTCATACTAAGCTTCTTCTCATTATAACGCTCAAACGTGATGGAATTTCCACCCCAGTGTACAGGACGCATTTATGACATTCCATCAAAGCAAGAGCAAGATCAAGAGAAAATATTAGAGCAAAACTGCATGCAAATGCAAAATGATGGCCGATCAATCAGTGATTATTATTACATGAACACTGAATATACATTGGGATAACAATGATCCAGGAGGTTAATCTCTGATCAACTAATTCGGTTATTTGATTGAAATAGGCTAAACCAAAGAGAGAGAGAGAGAAAGAATGATCATAATTGGACAAACAATTTGGATAACAAGTTGCAACGCAACTACTACTTCTTAAGTAGAAAATGCCGAAAACTTTTACCGACTGTCGATGACCACAACAAGAATAAAATGAATTAATCAGTGGAGACAAGGTAATAGATTCCACAAAAGGTGGATATCGGATAGATCCTATTCAGCACAGAGCTTTAGGCCAAGGTTAGGACGGACCTGGATAAACGATATCAAATACTTAGTGAGACAGTAAACACATTGTATGTGTGTGTATGTGTATATCCATCAATTTGGAGAGGACCACAAACTACAGTAGGGCCAGTTGAAAATTGAATTCAAGTAAGAAATTCTCATGAGCAATAGCTTGTCGCTCTAGAATGAATGTACTTGGTAACCTGGCTCAGATGTCTTAAATCGTCCAGCATCAGTTAGACCCTTTCACTATTTGTGAGCGGATATATAGAATTATTGAACAATTTCCAGCCGTTTATCGATTGATGGCCACATTAAGTGATAAAAGATTTCATCAAAAGACTATTTATCTCTTTCTGTTACTCAAAAATGTTCTTAGGAGCCTCAAAGTTTATGCAATCAGCTGATTAGATTAGAATCATCCGAAAAAAAAAATTAAATCAAAAGAAAGTATCATGAGAAGACATGGAGGCTACTTGCTAGTAGAAGGAGCCTTCTTCACACAATATTGGATATAAGTGTAGACTTTATATGGACAGTTAAATCCGTTAAGAAGATGATTCCAATATGAGGTATATCGATACTGAGAGGAAGAGATGCCTCTTGAATTACTGAGCTTCAACAGCATTCATGATGATGATCATAGAATAACTTTTTTCAGCCTCTAGGACCAGAAAAGTAAGCTATCCAACTTGTATTTTCCTTCCGTATTTTTCCAAAATAGAGAATATATCAGCTATCTTTCTTCCTATCCACTTATTGGGCAGTTAAGATAGATCGTTCTGCATCTCCTCAATACAACTCGTTACAAGGAAGAAGAAGCTTTCTCATCGGAAACAACATGATAATGGCTTTTCAAGCATAAAATTGATCAAAAAAAATGAGCCCCAAAAATATTTGTTGTTGTGAATAAAAATGAAGTGGTTTGATATTTAGTATAACAAAAAAAATCATCATTTTTTTCCAAGTTGACTGGCTGATCTTCTCTTCTTCTTCCCTTAAATCTTTATCGTTCATATTTTTCTTCTCCTTTTTTGGCACCTTCTTGTACTCATCACTGTGCATTTTGCTCCAATCTTTTTTTCGGAACGATTGCCCCTTCCTTTGCACACACACGTATAGAGGAAAATCTCGAAATATAGCGGATTAATTGATTATTCATGAGTGGTTTCATGCACTAGAGTGATTGAATCTCGCATAGAGATCAGCTGACAATAAAGAAGGGAGAAGAATGATGGAGAGAGAGAGGAATGATGATAGATAAAAAGTTTGCAATCAAGTATTGCAACTTCCATTTGTCATGCTGGACTCTATACACACCCGTTTGTGATTTTTGATCATGAAATGAGCATATGAATGAGGATCTTTCTCTCACATCAGGGGATTCCAACATCTATGTTCAACTCATCTCTTGATCACTTGGATGATGATCATCTCCCCTGATATGAGAGAGAGAGAGAGAGAGAAATTATTGTTGAATCAGATCAAATCTAATCCAATCTTTGCTTCCTCATTCACTTCTCATATTCTGCATCCCATGGTGATCCAATGCAAGGTAGCGTACACACAATAAAGTTTATTTTTCAGTTTTCATCTCCACCAATTTATCACCCATCTTCCTTGTTTCCACTCTGGAAGACATTTTTGACAGCAATTCATTGTCCATTCATCAATTTTGCAATCATCTTTTCTAACTGATGCCCATTCTTATGCATCTTTTGCAACTCTCAACGTAACCGCAAAATTGATGCCTATTATACTCACAATCTACGATGTATGCTCATTCTCATTCTGTCCAACATCATTTCAATGATAATCAATGGCATAAGAAATTAACCAACTAGCTCAACATCTATGCATGCTACTGGGACCAGCAGAGAATTTCGGTCATTCAGCATCCAGCATCTCTCTCTCTTGCTCATCTTCTCGGAAAAAAGGTCACACTACCCATCGCTTGATGAGGGGAAAAAATTGTGCTTGATGAATATGAGCATGAATCGCTGGTGACATTGAGAAGTGAAGGTGAGGCCAACGTAAGATCAGTTCCGTCTCTCTTCATCTTCTTCGCCTCCTTATTCTTATTATTCTCTTCATCATCAAACTTTTTATCATCACTCCAGCACTCTGTTTGTTGTTCATTTTTTTCCCACTATTCTTCCAGGCTTACTTGATCCGTCCAACTGATCTACTGGGCTAAAATATCATGCAGAGCAGAGGAGCGTCATTCATGACCAATGACTGATGAAACGAGAGCACAGTCGCATTTGTGTATGTGCGATCATTGATCAATCACATTTCAATACTGAGCAAACATCGTTGATTCACATCATTCTCCATCATCACTTGGTTCTTAAAATTTGAAAAATAAGATTCGTGTCAGTGAAGAGAGAAATTCTCAGGACTGGAAGTAACAAGTGATAGATATTTCAATTATTCTAAAGAGAATTCCGATTTCTAATCATCGAACGAAATTATCGAAATCTAGTTCTTTAATTGAATTTAAGCGAATTCTATTAGTAGTAAACATTATCCAATTTGCTGAACTTTTCATTCTTAACGAGCTGCGAGTCCAGTCAGTGATCTGAACACAGATCTAACTATATTCACAGTGTTCATTGAATAACGGAAGAAATTCTTCTTTGAAACACAAATGGACTTGAACAATACAACTTTGTATCGACAGCATTCATCGTCACAATTTTGAGGCTCTTCGCCACCATTGCTGGTTGTTGTCCAGAAAGGTGGTGTAAAAGTTGAAGGAAAATCAGTTTGCCAAGGTGGATTGGTCCCAATGGTTACATCGATACGACATTGGGCAATTTCTGGCGAAGTACATGTTCTATTACGGGCCCAAAAGTGTAAACCCTCTGGACAGTATTGTAAATAGCTGTTCCCCAGCCAACAATAATAATAAGATGCACAATCAATAGGATTTGCATAATATCCATATTGACTTGGACACTGGAACGAAGCTGCTAATACTCCTGATCCTGGTCCTGCAGGCTGCCCGAAACTAGGTGAAAGGATCCATTGTAGAGTGAATAAGAGACCAATGGAAAGGAACGAATTGATGATTTTTTCTATCATTTACAATTACAACAAAGTTTTTCAAGAAACAAATTAACTCAATGATTCCCACTCACATCAAGCGAAGGACTATCAAGTCATGTGAATGTCCCATTGGCGAAAGTGTATCAATTTGATTCATAGTCTAATTAGGCCAAGAGCTAGTCAACTGGAAATCAATGTCATAAGTGTCAGGATGATTCGATAAAATAGTTCAATAGCATGTCATCATGCTTGCCATCATGATACATTTTCCCAAAGACAAATCTCACTGCTCTCATCAGCTTTTAAGTGGTAGAAAAAAAGAGTGGCAGAAAAAAAGTCATGCTCGATTCACAACTAATCGGTGCTAACTAATTGAACTAACAGCAACAACAGCAGCAACATATAATCATGAAAGCTCGATATCTTAACGCTAAATTAAGTTTAGAAGAAACTTATACTCGGTAGAAAAAAGCCTTTTTTCTCGGGACAACTGAGAAGCGGAAGGTCCCAAGGAAGCAAGGAAGGAAGAAAAGAAAAACTAAAAGGACAACCATTTTTTCTGTTGGCCCTCAATTGGCATTTGTAATCATGGTACTAGCAGGGGAAAGAGAGAGAGATAAAGAAAGAGAGAGAGGAGGTGAAAGTACATTGACCATCCAGGCGTTTTTCTCAGTCACTCGGTATGGGACGAAGAAAAAAAACGCGAAGGCAAATATACACACACAAGTAGAAGCTGGCAGTGTAGCAGCCTGGCAGGTAGTGGTGGATGTAGTTTTTTCAAACTTGATTACAAAGAGAAAAGCTGGCAATTGCTTGCGATGGCCATTCACATGATCAAACTATGATCAAACCATGATGGAAGCAATGAAAAGCTTGTTTCCAAAGTATCCATCAGTTTTTGAAAAGTGCAGCGCGCCAATGAGTTTTGCAAATTTTCCAAAATTCAGCCGCCAATCTATGCCCGCCACTTTTTCCAATGGTTTTTCAAGTAAGAGAGAGAGAGAGAGAGAGAGAGAGAGAGAGAGAGAATCATCCATTGTGATTGGCAAAAGAGTGGAATATTGGAGATCAGCAACAGATAATTCCACAATTTGAAGGAACGAAAGAGAGAGTATAGGAATTGCCTTTTTCTCATCAAGCCATCAAAGTTTGGAGCGAATAAAAGCTCACTTGGGTAAAGCAATCACAAAGGAATGGCAATTATCTGGAACAAGCCCTCGGCAAACATACTTTTGTAATCATAACAACCACAACAACTGATTTTGTTGTGCTGTTGTTGTTGTGATTATGATTTTGTTTAATACCAAAAGTGAGTTGGCCATAAGCTAAAAACAAATAGAACAGATTTCCTTTTTGTTCAATGATCAGAAAATCAAAGTTTAAACAACCTTCGCACCAAAACCTCAGGTGACACCGGATGAATTCTGTATTCAACCACACATACATACACTTTTGAATGGAGAATAGCATGATTTTGTTGTATTCCGGTCAGTATCATGAATGAATGGATGAATGAATCGATTGGGATAAACTTTCACTCTTTCGGCATTCTTTTGCTAATCCTCATCACTTTCAGTGCCTCAAAATTGATTGCCACTTTGACTCTGATCTGAAGATGACCAAGAATGATAGTGCAGTGTGGCTAGCCTTATTGGAGATAGAGAAATGATTTTCTTCTTATATTTCTTCTTTAGTTTTATTATTCATAACTGACCTGGCCCTTGGCCTGTAAATCGATCTTTCACTCTCTTAAATCGTGTTGTAAAGTATCATGCAGCATAACAATAGGATTGAATGTTTCAATCCTGACCCAAATCGTATCACTTGTTACATCCAGTGATAGCCACTAGATATATATACATGAGCTATAGAACGAAAATGAATGGAAAATCAGTGAAAGAAGAGAGGAGGCCAATAATGTTTTCCGATTTTTCATGAGAAAAATCTCTTTATCAACATCATTTCGCTTTTTTTATTGCTTTCTCTTATTCTATCTCATTGGCACGCTTAACACAATCACCGATTCGTTCAGATAGAAGAGTATATACATTTCCTAATCTGGTCAAAGTATACCCTCAAGTCCATCATCAATAGACAATACTGTATGTTACTGATGTATATCAGAAAGGGAGCGTGAATTGAAAAAATTTTCTCTTTCGAAATTCTTGTATTTTCGAAATTTTTCGGTGAAAAGATAGAGAAAAGATGTCACATAAACGAGTAATACTAATAAAATGAAGATAAAAGATTATCATTAAGAAGATGACCGTTAGTTGGCCAATCTCTTCGGATGATGGACAAAACATCATAATAAGAAGAGAAAGAGAGAGAGATAGAATATCTCACATAGTTAGAAAGTAACCTGTATTGTCATAATGATAAATAGTGAATAAATTATCTTGTTAGTTAGTAAGTGATGAGCGAGATACCATCAATAAGATGGGCTATTGTGCGTGGGAGTATTGTTAAGAAAATTAATAAAAAAACTGCAGGTAATATGTTTATGAAGATTGTGACAATGCCGCAGGCATCCCATACATGGTAGATACACATGTACCTGTATATTTTTCGATGAATAGAGCAGGAGATACGCTTGAATTTATTCGCATGGATAAGAATGAAAGCGGTCTGCTTAATTGTTGTCATCTTTTACTTACTCACACTCAAATGATTGACAACATCATCCGGCTCGTGTCGCATCAATTTGCTCCTCTCTTATCGGTGTTAAACGCTTATCGGTGGCATACTCTCTCTCTCTCTCTCTCTCTCTCTCTCTCTCTCTCTCT